>CM056051.1:219441699-219910924 GCA_029574335.1 Rana kukunoris
TTGGGTGCTGCACTGAGAATCGGCCTGCAAGGAGATCAGCTAAAAGTAGTTGGATCTGTATGTGCGTTATAATTAATCGAAATTAGTCGATTAATCGATTAAAAATAAAAACGATTAATCGAACACAAAAATTTTGATCAGTAACAGCCCTAAAAAAATTATAAAATAAAAGTAGATTAAAGGGGAGTTCCACCCACAATTTCACTTTTTAAATATGAATACCCCTGTAATACACAAGCTTAATGTATTCTAGTAAAGTTAGTCTGTAAACCAAGGTCCGTTGTTACAGCATTTAGATTTATAATCTAGAAATAGACCGTGGCCATCTTAAGTGTGGGCATCATGAAGCCAGACTGTATGACTTTCTGGATTTCACCTTTGCATATCTCGCACATGCTCAGTGCTGCACAAGCAATGTAATAGGTTTCAGTCAGGTTTGCAAGGACTACTGGGAAACATGATGCCTATCCCAGAAACCCTTGCAAATAGCCTCGTGACTTAATAGCCTAGGCTAATAAGGAGGAGGAAGTAATGAAGGACTACAAAATAAAGGTATTTACAAGCAACAAAATAAATAAAAATTGTCCATTCTGAACATTATGGGCCAGATTCTGGTAGAATCCGCGGCGGCGTAGCATAAGCCATTTACACTACGCCGCCGCAACTTACTGGAGCAAGTGCCGTATTCTCCAAGCACTTGCTCCGTAGTTTGGGGCGGCGTAGTGTAAATGGCCCGGCGTATCCCCGCGTAATTCAAAGGGGGCGGCTTGTATTTAAATTAAGCGCGCCCCCGTGACGATCGAACTGCGCATGCACCGGCCGGGAAAAAAGCCCAGTGCGCATGCTCCAGCTCACGTCGGAAAACGTCGTTGAAACCGACGTGAAAACGACGTGATCGTCACTTACGCAATGCCCTATTCGCGAACAACTTAGTAAAACTAAGTAACCGACGGAAAAAGACGACGCTGACCCGATGCCATACTTAACATAGCATACGACAGAACTTCGTAAGCCTACCCCTCATATAGCATGGGTAGGTTTACGCTTACGTAAACGACGACGAGGCAGCGTAAAAACGTTCGGGAATCAGCGTATTAGGCTCATTTGCATAGGCAAATGAGAAATCAACTTAAAGGCCACCTAGCGGCCAGTGAAGTAATTATATCTAAGATCCGACGGTGTAAGTGTTTTACACCTGTCGGATCTTCGCTGTATCTATGCGTAAGTGATTCTATGAATCAGACGCATAGATACCCGGGGAAAAAACAGAGATACGACGGTGTTTCCTGCAATACACCGTTGTATCTCTTTTGAGAATCTGGCCCTATGAGATTAGGGCATGCAGCACAGACAAACATAAAAAAATGGGTGGAACTCCACTTTAAGTTTTTATTTAGGTCAGTGTTGGGGTTAGTGGTCGAAGGTTGGGGCAAAAGGTCAGGGTTAAAAGTCAGGGTCGGTATGTTTTGGTAAGGTTTATTTTTTTTATTTGTTAAATAGATATAAGTGTCTTTAAAGGGGTGGTTCCCCTAAAAAGAAACTTTTAACATTGCCTGTGTCTTCTTAATAACATTTAGAATCGGCTGGTAGTTTAAAAAAAAAACACCCGTACATACCATTTTCGGCATGTACTCTCACTGCCGCTTCCGGGTCTGGCAGCCGGGGACAGGCATCCGATCGAAGCATACAGCGCGTCACGAGATGCCGAAAGAAGCCGAACGTTGGTGCGGCTCTATACGGCGCATGCGCACCAACGTTCGGCTTCTTTCGGCATCTCGTGACGCGCTGTATGCGTCGATCGGATGCCTGTCAATGAAGCAGGCCCTCCCATACCCGGCCGCCAGACCCGGAAGCGGCGGTGAGAGTACATGCCGAAAATGGTATGTACGGGTGTTTTTTTTTTAAACTACCAGCCGATTCTAAATGTTATTAAGAAGACACAGGCAATGTTAAAAGTTTCTTTTTAGGGGAACCTCCCCTTTAATGAGTGTCAGTGTGTCTTAGATAGGATAAAAAAAAAAAAAAAGCAAAAAGCGCATTACTCCTTTTGGGCCCAACTACGGGTAAAAACAACAACTAACATACGTGGTATCGCTGCGATTGTCAGGAGCAGGAGAATTTATTTTGGGTAGTTCTTTGGTGGTAATTTATGGTAATAGCAAGAGCTAAACTATAAAAAAAAATATTTTTTTACTATTTTGGGCCAGTTTTCCTTTGATACTGTACTGAAAAGTTTGGCGATCCCTGCATTAAAGCACAGACACCTAGTTGAAACATCGTGAGGCTCGTGAGCACTCTCAGCCAACAACCAGCGCGGAAGGACGCCACATTAAAGACTTGTACACAGGATCTACATACTGGACTTTCAATCTTTTATATGTAAGTGGATGCTGTGTTCTGAAAACGAATTAAAGCTATCTGTCGTTTAACCCCCTGGCGCCCTCTTTCCCTTTCTAGTTGAAACTATGGGCCAGATTCAGGTAGATGGGAGCATCTTTGCTCCAGAGTAACGCTTCTCATTTACGTTACTCTGCCGAAATTTTAGCAGCAAGTGCTGTCATTCACGAAGCACTTTCTCCTAAAGTTGCGGCAGCGTAACGAAAATGAGCCGGCGGAATTCAAATTGGGGCGGGTACGGGGCGTGTAGTATTTAAACTAAGTGCGATCCCGCCGCGAACGTACTGCGCATGCGTCGAGTGTCAAAGCATCCCCGTGCGCATGCTCCAAATTCTGTGAATGAACGTCAATGACGTCACATTCCCATTCATGATCTTTTTACGCAAGCGACGTGATTTTTTTTTTTCCCGACGCGATGACGACGCCTATACCTAACATAGGATACTCCAACCCCATGTAGGTATATCTTCGCGCCGCGTATTGCTTCCGGAAACGTCGTACCGTCATTGCGTCGTGCCGGAATTCGCTCGAGTGAATTGCCAATTTCCGCTCATTAACATATTTTTTGAGCGGAAATCGGCGGGAACGCCCCCGGCGCCATTTTTAAGTTGAAGTAACGATGCGATGGCGAAACTCAGTTATGCTGATCGCATCGGAGCTTCAACCCGGCGTTTGTTTTCTGGTTACAGAAAACAGAAACGCCGGCTCAAAGTCACAGTTAGGCTGGAGTATCACTGATACTCCAGCCTAACTCTACCTGAATCTGGCCCTATAGGTCTTGTCTCTACCATCAATTAGGTTAAATATCCTTGAAAACACAAACCCACACATTGATTCACCAGGAAAAAAAAGAAGCTTGTTTTCTCTTGTAAGAAGATAATTGGGAACAAGGAGAAGCATATGTATTATTTGCTTCTGTTTTGCCATTGAGTCAGAACATAACATTTCCTCACTGTGACAGCAAGTATACTTAAATAATATTTATGTAGCTAACCAAATTACACTTCAGTACGTTCAAAATCATTATGAATGTTCCAGTTTGTTACATACCTCATTTTGTAAGCCTCTGTGCTTCCATTTAAATACAAAAACTTGAAAATTGTGATGGAATATGCTTCTAAAATAAATCAGACTCAAATTTTAAGAAAACGCTGCAACTACTATTTAGGGGGAAATGCATATCATGGGGTTCCTTTTTCTAAGTGAGGGAATTTTTTGTTATTGACTACAATCCAGTTATATACAAATGCTGAGTAAAAATGCAACAATGCAGAAAGTTAAAAGTCATGGAAATCGGCACACCAACTACCATCATTATACAGAATTCATATAGTGGCAACAGTTTGCGCAGGCAGCTTTACAAAATGAATGATAAAAAGGATTAAAAATAATTACCAGCTTTAATGGGTGACAAGCCCTAACTTCACTGTCTTAAGAGATGGTGGCTTATATAATTACCATATTTGGTCAAACAGGATTCCCACTGGCTTGTTTAACAATTTGATACAAGCCAGAGGGCTTCCTGAAAGTGTCATTAAGTGGTTGTAGTAATATAACTAGATTGAAAGTTACTCCTATCTGCAGCAGCTGGAGGGTCAGGTAGATGAGTGAACTGGACAAATCTAGCCATTTAGTTTGCCAGCTCAGCAAACTCTAAACCTCTTGGGTTTTGGGTTGAACTCATGGTCGACCTGAACCCAAAGCTAATCCCTGTTGAAGAGATTTGAGTAAACATTGTGAGGAGGACAATTGCTGAGTTATAAATATTTGTCTGACCCAACCAATCCCTGAGGATTCTGTTGGGGAGCACCTTTAACCACTTGCCGCCCGCCACATGCAGATATATGTCTGCAGCAGGGCACAGGCAGGAAAAAAGAATGTATATATACGCGTCCTCTTTAAGAAGCCGGCATTGTGGACGCGCGCCGGGAGCTCTGTGACTCTGACCACTGGTTCTGTGACTCGATGTCCACGGGCATACCTGCGATCGTGTCACGGTGAGGAAGAAGGGGGAAATGCTTATGTAAACAAGCATTTCCTAGAGACAGGACGGTGTACACAGGTTCCTGTAATCGAAAGATGTGTTGACTGTCGTTTTACACATAGCCCATGCTCCCTACAGTTAGAACACATCCTTAGGCACACTTAACCCCTTCAGCGCCACATAGTATTAACTCCTTCACTGCCAGTATCATTTTCACAGTAATCAGTGCATTTTTTTAGCACTGATCGCTGTACAAATGACAATGGTCCCAAAAATGTGTCAAAAGTGTCCGATGTGTCCACCAATAAATCCCATTCGCGAAAAAAAGATCTCAGATCGCCACCATTACTAGTTAAAAAAATAATAATAAAAAGGCAATAATTCTTTACCCTATTTTGTAGATGCTATAACTTTTGCGCAAACCAATCAATATACGCTTATTGTGATTTTTTTAACCAAAAATATGTAGAAGAATACGTACCGGCCTAAAATGAGGAAAAATAATGTTTTTATAGATATATTTTTGAGGGATATTTATTATAGCAAAAAGTAAAAAATATTGATATTTTTTCAAAATTGTGGCTCTATTTTTGTTTATAGCGCAAAAAATAAAAACCGCAGAGGTGATCAAATACCACCAAAAAAAAGCTGTATTTGTGGGAAAAAAAGGATGTACATTTTGTTTGGGAGCCACGTCGCACGACCAGCAAAATGGTCCGGGGCTTAAGTGGTTAAGCACCTATTCAGAGTGCTTTTTGCCTTCTGGGCTTCTGCCTGGAATAGATGTTTACATAAGGGTCCTTTCAGATGTCCGCATCCGTTCGTCCGTTTTTACAAGTCCGTTTACAGACTTGCAATGGTTCCCTATGGGATCGCGTCAGTTAGCGGATGATGCATCCGCTAACGTCCGCAAAGATCCGCATCCGTAAAGCTCCGCTTTTTCGGACGGAAGAAAACCCTATTTTTCTTCCGTCCGGCGGATCGGATCGGATGAATACGGACACACGGTCCGTATTCATCCGATTCCCCATAGGGGAGAGCGGAGGAAAGACAGGGCGGTCTCTGCACAGTGTGCGGGGACCGCCCTGTCCGCTGATAGCTCAGCGGGGATTTACGGATGACCCCCGCTGAGCCGACGGACACACATGGAGCGGACACAAAAACGGTCCGCTCCGTATGGAAGGACCCTTAGTGTTGTCTCTTTTGGCCTTGCCTGAGCCAGAGGGCACAAGAACTAAAGTAAAGTAAACTAAACGGATACACTGCTGGAGTTTTATTTCTGGAGGGAGCTGGCTAAAGGATGTATTCTGGAAGTCATGTGCAGTTCAAAGAGCAATGCTGTGAATTTATTTATAGCAGCCAGTCGCATGTTGGTGTTCAGAAGGTATGATCAGGTAAAAAAATATTTTTACTTACTGCATACAGAATTTAAACGCACTAATTGGAGATGTTCTACCTACCAAAGGTTTTGTATATCTGTCCATACAGATCTGAGATATACAGTGCACAGCTATGCCAGACAACCTGGAGACCTGACTTTTCTTTGATGCAGTTAAAGTACTAGTGAGGCCTGGATTTTTTTTTTACCTACAGGTAAGCTTATAATAAAGCTTATGCCCTGTACACACCGATCGGTCAATCCGATGAAAACGGTCCGATGAAGCTGACTGATGGTCAGTCGTGCCTACACACCATCGGTAAAAAAAACGGTTGTGTCAGAACGCGGTGACATAAAACACAACGAAGTGCTGAAAAAAATGAAGTTCAATGCTTCCAAGCATGCGTCGACTTGATTCTGAGCATGCGTGGATTTTTAATCCCTTCCATATAGGACATTTTCACAACCTTCCTGCCCAGACCAATTTTTAGTTTTCAGCGCTGTTGCATTTTGAATGACAATTGCGCGGTCATGCAACACTGTACCCAAATTAAATCGTTATGTTTTTCCCCCCACACAAATAGAGCTTTCTTTTGGTGGTATTTGATCATCTCTGCGGTTTTTATTTTTTGCGCTATAAACAAAAGAAGAGCGACAATTTAAAAAAAAACAATATTTTTTACTTTTTTATTTAATAAATATCCCATTTAAAAAAAATAAAATAAAAATTCTACGTATTTTTGGTAAAAAAAAAAACACAATAATCGTATATTGATTGGTTTGCGCAAAAGTTATAGGGCCAGATCCACAGAGAAATGCCCTGGCGCAGTGTATCAGAGATACACTACGCCACCGTATTTTACCTGGCTCTAAGTCGAATCCAGGAAGATTTTGGCCCGTAAGGTACGGCGGCGTAGTGTATTTCTCGTGGCAGAATCGAATTACGCGATTAGGGGGCGTGAATCATTTAAATCAGGCGCGTCCCCACGGCAATCGAACTGCGCATGCTCCGTTCAGAAATTTCCCGCCGTGCATTGCGCGAAGTTACGTTTTTTAAATAAAAAAAAAATGAAATTCGATGCGGGAACGACGGCCATACTTAACATGGCCAGTCTAACTATAGACGATAGAGCATCTTTAACTATACGCCAGAAAAAGCCGACTAGCGACGACGTAAGAGAATGCGACAGCCGATCGTAACTTCGTGGATTGCCGTAAAAAGCTAATTTGCATACCCGACGCGGAAAACTACGCAAACTCCACCCAGCGGCCGGAACAATATTGCAGCGTAGATCCGAAGGTGTACGAATACATAAGCCTGTCGGATCGAATCCCGAAGCCGTCGCATCATGGTTTGAGGATTCAAACTGATGATACGACACGGGTAATTTGAAAGTACACCGGCGTATCAGGAGATACACCGGCGTACTGGCTCTGTGGATCTGGCCCATAGCGTCTACAAAATAGGTGATAGATTTATGGCATTTTTTTTTTTTTTACTAGTAATGGCGGTGATCTGCGTTTTTATTTTTTTTTGTGACCGTGACATTGCGGCGGACATATCGGACACTTTTGACACGTTTTTGGGACCATTTACATTTACACAGCAATTAGTGCTATAAAACTGCACTGATTACTGTGTAAATGTGGCTGGCAGGGAAGGGGTTGACACTAGGGGGCGCTGAAGGGGTTAAAATGTCCCCTAAGGTATGTTCTAACTGTAGGGGGAGGGGGTACTCACAGGGGGAGGAGACCAATGTGTGTTCCTCTGTACTGGGAACACACATCTGTCTCCTCACCGCTGACAGGAGGTGGATCTGTGTGTTTACACACAGATTCACACTCTGCCGTGATCGGCGGTAATTGCGGGTGCCCGGCGGCATTCGCGGCCGTCAGGCACGTGCACCGGATCACCAGTGGTGCGCGCGCGCCCTAGAATGCCGGGAACAGAGGACGTCATATGACGGATCTATGCATACTAGCATATTATGATATTGCTTTGTAGTTGGAAACTTTTTTTTAACAGAATATACCACCAAAATAAAGCTAGGTCATCTCCCTTAGGCCTCGTACACACGATCGGACATATCCGATGAAAACGGTCCGCGGACCATTTCCATCGGATATGTCCGATCGGGAGTTTGATCCGATGGCGTGTACACACCATCGGATCAAATTCCCCGCCGCACGGCGCGGTGACGTGGCGGTGACCTTGACGCCGCCACGTCACCGCACCAGGAAGTTAAACACTTCCGCGCATGCGCCGAATCCATGCGGCGGCGGTGGGGGACGACATGTCTGCTGGTAAGTGTACTAACCAGCAGACATGTCGGGCGGACAGATTCCACCGGATAGATTTCAAAGCATGCTTTGAAATCTGTCGGGTGGAGAAATCTGTCCGCTAGCCCATACACACGAGCGGAGATGTCTGCTGAAACGGTCCATCGGACCGTTTTCAGCGGACATATCCCCTCGTGTGTACGAGGCCTTATTGTCTGATTGTACAGTGAAGCAGCTAACCTCTTTTTCGTACTGCTCTTTCCACTGTCAGCATGTTCCTTGTGCACACATGTGCATGCAGTATATATACAGTATACCTGACTGGCACCTAGTTTGCCCCTTCCTTTTCCAGAGTGCTGCTGTGCGGATAATTATTAGAGGTTGTTACTAAGTCAAATTCAGGTTCACACACAGAAAGTAAGGCTATGGAGGAGGACCAGAGGAGGGCTGGAGGAGAGGTGCAAGGGCAACATGAAATGGCCTGGATAGCCTTGTGTTTGACACTAGCTACATTAAAAAAATACATGCTATTTTAATGAATAAGTAACTATGTACATTATTGGTGTTTTTTTTTATGGCATCTGCTGGCATTTAGCTTTATGTAATGTCTAAATTACTAATATGCACTTTGTTAATTGTAGTAGAAAGTTGTTTCATACCATGAATAAGGAAGTGGTCTAAATCACCATAAATATGCTCATTATTAATCTAAGCAATGAGTAATATGGTACTAATGGAGCGGTTTATTATGCAGTCCAAGCTTGCTAGAATGTACTCATTCTTTCATTTTAAAGAGAAGGAACTAAGATCATCCTTGTTACATAATCAGTATTTAAGATTATCGAAGCAATTTGCTAAAACCAGAATAATCCTTTGTAATCTGAATTTTCCATTTTTTACAACATTGCTTTTAGACACAGAGTAATGCAACAACATTCTTAATGTGATTAACAGTTCTCAATGGGGGCCATGAAATTAATAGACGTTAGTTAAAAATTCACACAACATGCTGCTAGTTAAACATTAGTTATCATGTTGGCTGTTTGATCAATGTATAATATACACAGAATCCTGATAAAAAATAACTCACACTTTGTATTTTAAGTCACAGATTTGACAGCATAATATAATATATATGAAGAAATAATTCCGGACGGCTGCACTTCTAAAAATACTTTTATTGGAGCTTCATATGACAAGTGGTTGACAGATAGAGCAGGGACAAAGAGGTAGACGCGATTCATGCAAATGTTAGCGATTAGTCTAAGGCAGGGGTGTCAAACTCAATTTCATTGTGGGCCGCAACAGCATAATGATTGCCCTCAAAAGGGCCAGTTGTATCTGTAAGATTAGATGTCCAGCGCATCCCCTCCTCTTACATTAGATGTCATCCCACCATCAGAAGTTGAGTCCCCCACTCTCTCTTACATCACAGTGCACCCCCCTTTCCTTACCCTGCTGCTGGGAAGAAGCTGGATGCATTGCTTGAAAGCAGAAAGTAAGGCTATGGAGGAGGACCAGAGGAGGGCTGGAGGAGAGGTGCAAGGGCAACATGAAATGGCCTGGATGGCCTTGTGTTTGACACTTGTGGTCTAAAGTAATGACTACGCGCTAAAATTTGCGCGAATCGCGTCTACGCCTTTGTCCCCTGCTCTGTCAACCACTTGTCATATGAAGCTCCAATAAAAGGATTTTTGGAAGTGCAGCCACCCATACTTATTTCTTCATGTTACACAGAATGCGAGCTGAACTAGCACCTGACTAGTGTGTGTGGGGAATAATCAGAGTCTCACTCACCTGGAGCAGCTTTTGTTGTTTCATAATATTATATATGATATAAGATTTTTGCTGTTTATAAAGTGTGAATGTGAAATTGTATATGTTGCATAGGCAAAAGGCAAAAATTGTAAATGAACTTTCCAAAAAAACTGCAGCCCATAATTAGACATATCAATGCTCATAGCGACTAATGGCCAGCCCCCTGGTTTGCTTTTAGTTGACTCGCCCATCCTACTGACAACATACCACTAGAGGGACAACTTTCTTTTTTCTTTTTGTATTATTATACTGTACATCCAGCAAGCCAGTGTAGATGGGGAATGTGCTTTAATTAGGAACTGGGCATTGATTCAAAATGGCCATGGTTCTACAAGAGACATACTGTTAACCTATATTACAATTTGATTTTAAAATACTGTATATACACAGGGAGAAATTAACATAAGGATAGAAACACAGTCAAGAAGGTATTATTCATTAGTAAAATGATTCATTCAGTTTTATTAGCCAGTTATAACTGGCTAATTAAATTGCAGCATTCCAGCAGCTCTTGCAGAGAATACAATTACAACCACATTTGCCATTAAATAATGAGAACATAATATTTGACAATAACCTTTCTGCTGAGTACTCCGATACCTGTTGTGGCTGCTGATGGATTAAAGGTTTTTGTAGGAGGCAAAAAAATTTGTTAGTGCCCTGTCACCCAGCTCCAGGGCCGATCCTAGGCAGGGTGCACAGGGTGCATTGCACCCAGGCGCCTCCAGAGGTGGGGGCGCCGAACATTTAACAGACTCTCTAACTGAAGCCCTCTCTGTGTCCATCATAGATGCCACCCCTCCAGGTCCCAATAAAGTATTCTGCTCCTCTTCCTGTATTTTGTTTATTGTTAAAGGGTTTGTAAAGGATTGTTTTTTCTATCTTAATAGCTTCCTTTACCTTAATGCAGTGCTGTTTTCATGTCCTCATTGTTCGTCTTTGCTCTCAAGTTGCTGTAATTCTTCTCTGATCTCCACACTTCCTGGTTGTCTGTTTCCTGATAGCCACAGTGCTGGGAGCTTTCTCTCTGTGGTCACTAATCAAAGAGGTGTGATTACTGTGTGTCTAAAACCCCTCAGCACCAATTCAGTTTTGTTTTCCAAACCATCGCTGCCCTGTATTGGCTCTGTACAGCAGAGAGGCAGGAAACAACATGCAAAAACGAAACTGAAACTACAGGTACATTATATGATTGATTTTTATCTATTTTTAATCGTTTTTAAAAGGAATCAGTTAACTATTATGTCTCTATACCCTGTAAAAAGTCATTTCAGCAAAAAAAAAAAAAAAATGTTTTATTTATAACTCCTTAAACCACTTGCTTACTGGGCACATATACCCCCTTCCTGCCCAGGCGAAATTTCAGCTTTCAGCACTGCGTCGCTTTAAATTAAAATTGCGCGGTCGTGCGATGTGGCTCCCAAACAAAATTGGCGTCCTTTTTTTCCCACAAATAGAGATTTCTTTTGGTGATATTTGATCATCTCTGCGGTTTTTATTTCTTGCGCTATAAACAAAAAAGTGCGATTTTTTTTTTACTTTTTGCTATAATAAATATCAATTTTTTTGGAAAAAAAAATATTTTTCTCAGTTTAGACCGATATGTATTCTACATATTTTTGGTAAAATAATAAGCGTAAAGTAATTGGTTTGCGCAAAGGTTATAGTGGCTACAAAATAGGGGATATAATTCTGACAATTTTTTATTTTTTTACTAGTAATACAGCAATTCGCGAATTTTGGCAGGACTGCGATATTGCGACGGTCACATCGGACACTTTTGACACATTTTTGGGACCATTCACATTAATATAGCGATCAGTGCTATAAAAACACACTAATTACTGTATAAATGTGACTGGCAGTGAATGGGGTTAACACTAGGGGGTGAGGAAGGGGTTAAATGCGAGTCCTGGGTGTGTTCTAACTGTGTGGGGGGAGGGGGGTGACTGGGGGAGGTGACCGATGCTGTCTCCCTATGTACAAGGGACACAGCATCTGTCACCTTTCCCTGACAGGACGTGGAGCTCTGTGTTTACACACAGAGCTCCACGTCCCTGCTCTAAAACTGCCGATCGGCGGGTACCTGGCGGACATCGCGACCGCCAGGCACGCGCATCGGCATCTCGGGGGACGCGCCGGGTGCGCGCCGCCATCGGCACGCGCGCTCCCCCCAGTGGCCAGAGAACACGATGCCGTCAATTGACGGCGTCTTGGATATTCAGATTCACCTTGCCGCCGTCATTTGACGATAGGCAGGGAACCAAGTGGTTAAGAGATCATGTAAGGATCCCAGGGTAATGAAGACTTTGTGAGGGAGCATTTCTGTGGTGGAGTCATTGCCATAGAAACATTTGTAAAGGGGAGGAGTTAGTAAAATGACAACGCCCATGTAAGGGCACCAGAAATATTTCTGCTCCCAGGTGCCTGTGACCCTAGGATCGGGCCTGCCCATCTCAATATAATGTACAACACACTATATACAGTGCAAGAGTGAAGAGTACATAGTCTAAAGAGTGCAGGAGTCAGGAGTATAAGGTACAACATATCATAGACAGTTTACAAATCAGAAATATTTGTATCAGGGATTTATTTTTAGCTAGCTTGCTCCGAAATATATGCATGCACATGTGCATACTTCTACATGAACATTAGCTAGGCGCAAGTTTTTTTCTCAAGAATACACGCGGTTGTACACATCATGGCATATGCGTAGATGTGCATGCCCAGAATCAGCGTTGGTGCCAGGTGGCTTTTTTAAAGAATGCTCTAACTCAGTATCAGCGTTAACTGGTTTTCAGCTTGCTCCTTGCACCCTGGCGTGCTCTGCATATGATTCCTGTTATCAACCCACCTTACTTTTGACCTGATTTGGATTCTGTTCTACACATTCCTGACCTGGGCCCTACTGCTAACCTTGATCCGACTCCAAATTTGGTACTTTGTTGCCTGCTTATTACTGACCCTGGCTTGATCTGTGTGTAAGCAGGTTGAATTGCTGGTTAGTTAAATCTGAGTTATTCTGTTTCCCACACTTTTTACTGAGCTCTACCTCTTTCCTCATGCTCCTAATAAAAGGGGGGAAGGCTCTGTTCCGCAAAGTCAGTCTGCATGGGAGAGAAGACACACACAGGACACAGCATGTAATCTCCAGCCACACCACAAAGCTGCTGCAGCTGCCAGAGATAGCCTCGTCAGTCTCTAAGAACCTTCCACATGTAGGAGGATTGCTGGAACCTGCAGTCCTCCCCGATGAACACCAGCTCTAGATATCTGCCACTGTGGACTCTGCTGCAGGGGGGGACTGACAACCCATGGGGCCCCCGGGCGATAGAAGATTACAGATGGCCACCACGCCAGGAGGCAGTGTAGAGGCGGGGCAGCTAAAATGTCTGGATTTTCACATCAAAAGCATGTCGGTTTTGGACATATCAGGGACAGATGTAAAAAAAATACAGATTTTTACATACTGTCCCTGGTTTTACTGAGCCTGGCAACCCTGATGGGGCCCCCTAGTGGCGTGGGGCCCTCGGGCAGTGCCCGAGTGACTCAATGGTCAGTCCGCCCCTGCTCTGCTGTGTATGTGATATTACCTGTGACAAATGTACACATCAAAATAACACAAAACAAATACGGAAATTCCTTTTTTATCTGTGATCGCAGAGGCATGTAATACATGGAAACAGATCAGTTGCCCTTATCATCTGCAATTAGATTGCCTGCTGAGCTTAGCACTGACATGCAGGTAGAAGACCAAAAACCAAAAGTCTGTAAACCCATCTAGCTAATGTGTTTTCTTTCTATCTCTTCATGGTGGCTTATGAGCAACGCAATCTGCAGGTATAAATAAATCAATATCCCTTATCCTATAGCTTCCCATGAAATCTTAAACCAATACAATTAGATGAAAAAGGCACTCCTTGCTGAGCAAATGCTTGAGGATAGCAATGAAAAGTTCTGTAAATGCACCATTATCTTCTACAAGTGTCTCGTCACAGTCATTTCCATAAAACAGTGGTTCTTAACCATTTCAGTTGTGTACCCTTGGCAGCCCAATTTCTATAAAGCAACATGTTTGTAATTATTATATTTTTGTTTTGTAGCATGTAAATAATATAGTTGCTATTTTATTTTTTTTGTTTAATATTTGTATTGAGTTTTGCATAAGAAAACAAGTTACAAATTAAGTATAAAGAATGCAAATATGGGATAAAGATCATAACAATAATGACTGAAATAGTTTGGTGCTCAAATGCATGTTCATATTTATCAGATAAATATTGAAAAAAAGCAAATGTCAGGTATAAGGGACTAAAGAAAAATAAAAAAAAAGGACTATGCCTTATATCAGGCTTAGAGTGCCTCCGGACCACCCAACCACCCCTAATGGGTTCAAACTGTGGATGGAAGGGGGCACGTGAGAGGAAAGATAATTAGATAAAATATGAGAAAGCTAAAGTCCCAAGAAGGTAAATAGTCCAAACTCTAAATTATATATGCAGACAATTGGAGAAAAAAAAAAGGAGAGAAAAAAATCCCAAATTTACTTGTTGATGAATAATAAGCAGAAAACAAATTGCTATTATTTAAATTTATATATATTATAACTGTAAATAAATGGCCCATAGGATTAAAAAGACAATGGGTAAATAATAAAGGTGAACAAAAAGTGAATTTTTTATTATTATTATTATTATACAGGTTTATATAGCGCCAAAGTTTGTGCAGCGTTTTACAACTTGGGGCAGACAGTACAGTTACATTACAATCAAATACAGGAGGGATCAGAGGGCCCTGCTCCTTAGGCTGCGTACACACGATCAAATCTATCTGCTGGAAACGGTCGGCCCGACCGTCCCAGCAGACAGATTCGATCATGTGTACGGGCGAGCCGACGGATTTGGCCACCCGACAAGTCAGCTGGAGAGCAACTACAGCAGCACCATAACGGACGAGCTGAGCAATCACACTTACTGGACAACACATTCGTATGCCAACATGCCAGGGGCAGCCATGGTCTTATCACTACTAATGTATGCAGAGGAAGAGGAGCATAGAAGGAGGAGGAGGAGGGGGGCACGTGAGAGGATCTACCGAACGCGCATGAGCCTCTTTGGCATGGGTGATGAGGAGGTGTATCGCATCTTCAGATTCAGCCCTGCTGCCATCCTGGAAATAACCACAACCCTGCAGGATGACATCACCAGCCCAACACACCGCTCACATGCACTGCAGCCACTGGTCAAGGTACTGGCAACACTCCATTTCCTGGCCAGTGGATCATTCCAGCGTACAAGTGGAGTTGTGGCTGGGATGTCACAAACCAGCATGAGCAGATGTCTGCACCAGGTTATCCCCGCAATCCTCAGACGCATGTCCCACCACATCATCAGACCCACCACCGAGCAGCTGCGGCAGAAGGCAATGACAGATCTCTACAGACTTGCCAGATTCCCACGCACCATCGGGGCCATTGATTGCACACATCTGGCACTACAGCCCCCCCCCGTGCCACAGAGCATATATACCGCAATCGGAAGCATTGGCATTCCATCAACGTACAGGTGATAGCTGATGCCAAATACCTCATATGGCACGTCCGTGCCAAAGACCCCGGGTCCAGCCATGACAGCTACATATACTGTCAAAGCACCATCCCAGCAGATTTTGAGCAGAACATGTATGGGGACAGCTGGCTGGTTGGTGAGTGACATGGGTGGCAGGCATGACTGTCCCCACCATGATGCACACATCACAAGGGGCACATGCACTACTAACATCCTCCTGTCCTTTCACTACCAGGTGATGCGGCATATGTACTTGGACCCCATCTCATGACTCCTTTCCGGAATCCCCAAACCAGAGGAGAGAGAAGATACAATGAAGCACACATCAAAACCCGTGCAGTGGTTGAGCGCACATTCGGGCTCCTGAAGTCCCGTTTCCGATGCCTGGATAAGTCCGGGGGGGCCCTGTTGTATTCCCCAAACTTTGTGGGTCAGATCATCGGTGCATGTTTCCAATGCCTGGATAAGTCCGGGGGGGCCCTGTTGTATTCCCCAAACTTTGTGGGTCAGATCATCGGTGCATGTTGCATTCTGCACAACTTTGCCATGAGAAAGGGCCTGCAGATTTCCCTACGTGATGACCTGACCGCCCAACCAGACAGCCCCCCCCTGCCAGAGGAGACCTCGTCTGCTGATGGAAGAGCAGTCAGGAGTTGCCCCGTGTTACGAATCTTTGACCGTTAAACACACACATTCATCATGGCACACAGTCAATGCACGCATGCACACCACTGTGGTCCCTAGATCACACACCCCACATGCACATCACATTGGATTAGCCCAAGTCCATCATGCAGGACTTGGGAGCAGCAACGCCGCGTCAAGGCCCCAATGATGTTACTGTCCATTCACACGTCATTCACACAGCCGTGGGGATAACTTCTCCCCAACGGCCGAGGGTGACACCCCTTATTGGCAGGAGTGCCACCCCCACATTCACACACCATTCACACTGCACCGTGTGCAGTATCAAGAAAAAAAAAAAAAAAAAAAAAAAAAAAAAAAGAAGCTCTTCACCAGAGCATTAAATTAAAAAAAAAGCTTCACCAGAGCATTAAATAAAAAAAAAAAAAAGCTCTTCACCAGAGCAAAAAATACAAATCCCAAAATTACTGGGCCTGGCGTGGGCTCCGCCTGGTGCCAAGGCTCCTGGCCCTCACTTGCCTGGGGGCAGCCACAGGTGGGGGGGGTGGGGGTATCAGGTGGAGGAGTAGCATCCCCACGTCCCTCCCTGGCTGCCTGCATACCCTCCAAGGCGACTGCAATGCGGGTCTGGACAGCTGTCTGCTCCTGGACTGCAAGCCGCAGGGCTTTGACCTCCCCCACAAGGTCGGAGGTGGTCGTCTGCAGCTCCGCCAGGCTGGTGACTGTCGCTGCGCTGTTGCCAGCGACATCTAGGATGGCATCCATTATGGCATCCAAGGAGGCCAGGCTGTCGGCCAGGCACCTCATCTCCCCAACAACCTCAGAAAGATGCAGATTTTGCTGGTCCTGCTGTCTGGCCAGCTGTTCAGGCATAATCTTGGGAACACCCCTCGTCTTCCTAGTCGCCTTCCTGGGAGTGGCAGGGGACCTGGCATATGGGGAAGATGTTGAGGGGCCGGAGATGAGGGGGATGGAAACAGAGGGACTGGAGAGGTTGGGGTTGGACACTGAGGGGCTGGAAAAAGATGGGGTGGTGGCTTGGGCTGGTCCGGGCAACCCATGGTCCTCCGCCAAAACCAGGTAGAGCTCCTGGTCCTGGACAACAACCTTCTCCTCAACCGCCTCCTCCGTAGAGGTGTGACCAGATTCCTCCAACAATTCCTCTTCCAGGGGGGCAGCCAGAGGGACTGGATGCTCGGGGGATGTATCCGGACGGGCCCTGGCAGCAACAGATGGCCCCGCTCCCTCCTGCACATCTGTGGATGACACAAAAGATGCACATGTTGGTGGACCCACACACTTGGCACATGTTCCCTTCCACCCCCACACATGCTACACAACAGATAGAATATAAAACACACTTACCTGTCCTCATGGCTGGCTTTTCAGACTCGTAGCCCCCTACTCCCTCAACCTGCTCCCTCTGCAGGCAGCGGGCGACCACCTTCTCCTCCTCAGTAAGACGGACGTTGCAGGGTGGGCCCCCTCCAGTGCCCCTGGCATGCCGAGCACTCGTAGCCAGCTTGCCCTTCACGAGACGCCGCAGGTCATTCATTTTTTTTTTATGTCCTGTGGTGACCGGATCTCGTGTGAGAGGGCATTCACCTGACAAGCCACCTTCATCAGGATTTCATCCCTCCGGGACTTGCTGGTCCGCGCACTGTCAGCACCATGGAGCCTGGAATCATACTTTTCCATTGCCGCGATGACGATGGCCCTCTCCTCTGGGGAGAAATTCTTCTTTCTCCTTTCCTTCCCAATAGAAGCCATGGTCATGCAAAAGATTTCCTGTGTCAATCCAAAAAATGGGAGACTTTTGCGCTGCACGGGCGCATGTGTGGGCGCATTATATACACAGCGCCGGCGAATCGTAGGGAGGCTTTGCCCATGCGCAGAAGGCATCCACGTCACGGCGCGGGTCATCCACGTCACGGCGCGGGTCATCCACGTCACTGCGCATGCTCCGTTCGTCCCGGCCTTCATTTGCATGGGGTCACGCTTCATTAGAATGCAACACGCCTACTTCCCTCCTACTTTGGAGTTGCGCCGGATAACGCCGATGAATTTCCGCTACGCTGGCACATCTTGGAGCGCATTTGCTGCGAGAATACGGTACTTGCCTCTCCACGTTACGTCAGCGTAGTGCATCTGAGATGCGCTACGCCTGCATAAATATGTGCGCATCTACGAGTCTCTCTCTCTCTCATCAACAATGCCGCAACACACTACACAAGGCCGCCTTGCAGGCAGCCTTTTATAGTGTGGGGCGTGTACTAAACCCCCCGAGCCATAATTGGCCAAAGCCACCCTGGCTTTGGCCAATTATGGCTCTCTGTTTTTTGCGCGCTGTGATTGGCCAAGCATGTGGGTCATAGTGCATGCTTGGCCAATCATCAGCGCTCAATGCCGCAGTGAATTATGGGCCGTGACGCGTCACTCGAATTTTGCGCGAACGACCCGTTTTGTTCGAATTTCGACGAACGTACAAACAGACGATATTCAAGTCGAACATACGTTCGAATCGAACGCAGAGCTCATCCCTAGCGGGTAGTATAGGCTTCTCTAAAGCTCTTCTGGAAGAATGGTTAAACATTTCCATAGACACACTTCTAAACCTTGTGGACGGCCTTCCCAGAAGAGTCCTTTTGAGCGCTGTGAGTGGCTGGAGCCGCAATGTCGTCACTCCCGCGCATGCGTAAAAGTAAAAGAAAAGAAAAAGCTTTACTACCACTTGAAGAGAAGTGGGCACCTGCAGAGTGTGTGGCAGCATGCTGTGACTGCTGATGATGGAACTAGGCAGAGGGAGGGTGTCAGATCATTCCAGTCTTCCTCCACTTGCCTGCCAAAGCCTGTGCTGCCGCTGCCTAGTGTTGCTTAGTGACCAAGCAACACTTTGATTACCGTCACATGTATGCCACTACCTTTACCCACCAGTATTAATTTTTATTTGCATATCTCTAAATGTCCCCACGTGTACCCTTGGGAGTATGCATACCCCAGGTTGGGAGCCAATGTTATAAAAGTAACCGAGAAGCACATGTCTGAAAAATCTATTTCTGATAATACTTTTATTACCTTAATTTTATTTTTTGTTGGATAATGGTGTATGTGCTTGTCTAAAAGTCGAATGTCCCGTACACACGATCGTTTTTCAGCATGAAAAAAAAAGACGTTTTTAAAAACGTCATTTAAAATGATCGTGTGTGGGCTTCACATCGTTTTTCATCTTCTGAAAAAAAAAAATTTGAGCATGCTGCATTTTTTAACGTCGTTTTTAAAAAATGTTGTTTTTCGGGTTGTAAAAAATTATCGTGTGTGGGCTAAAACGACGTTAAAAACTACGTTTTAAACCCGCGCATGCTCAGAAGCAAGTTAAGAGACGGGAGCTTGAATGGAACTTCCCCTTTAGAGTGCCGTCGTACGTGTTGTACGTCACCGCGCTTTGCTCATAATTTTTTTTTTAAAACGATAATAGTGCAGACCTCAGACAGTAACCCCCATAATAGTGCAGACCTCAGACAGTAACCCCCATAATAGTGCAGACCTCAGACAGTAACCCCCATAATAGTGCAGACCTCAGACAGTAACCCCCATAATAGTGCAGACCTCAGACATTAACCCCCCAGTAGTGCAGACCTCAGACATTAACCCCCCAGTAGTGCAGACCTCAGACAATAACCCCCAGTAGTGCAGACCTCAGACAGTAACCCCCCATAATAGTGCAGTAACCCCCCAGTAATGCAGACCTCAGACAGTAACCCCCAGTAGTGCAGACCTCAGACAGTAACCCCCAGCATAGTGTAGACCTCAGACAGTAACCCACAATAGTGCAGACCTCAGACAGTAACCCCCAGTAGTGCAGACCTCAGACAGTAACCCCCAGTAGTGCAGACCTCAGACAGTAACCCCCAGTAGTGCAGACCTCAGACAGTAACCCCCAGTAGTGCAGACCTCAGACAGTAACCCCCAGTAGTGCAGACCTCAGACAGTAACCCCTATAATAGTGCAGACCTCAGACAGTATACCCCAGCATAGTGCAGACCTCAGACAGTAACCCCCATAATAGTGCAGACCTCAGACAGTAACCCCCAGCATAGTGCAGACCTCAGACAGTAACCCCCAGCATAGTGCAGACCTCAGACAGTAACCATCAGCATAGTGTAGACCTCAGACAGTAACCATCAGCATAGTGTAGACCTCAGACAGTAACCATCAGCATAGTGTAGACCTCAGACAGTAACCCCCAGCATAGTGTAGACCTCAGACAGTAACCCCCAGCATAGTGTAGACCTCAGACAGTAACCCCCAGCATAGTGTAGACCTCAGACAGTAACCCCCAGCATAGTGTAGACCTCAGACAGTAACCCCTATAATTGTGCAGACCTCAGACAGTATACCCCAGCATAGTGCAGACCTCAGACAGTAACCCCCAGCATAGTGTAGACCTCAGACAGTAACCCACAATAGTGCAGACCTCAGACAGTAACCCCCACAATAGTGCAGACCTCAGACAGTAACCCCCACAATAGTGCAGACCTCAGACAGTAACCCCCACAATAGTGCAGACCTCAGACAGTAACCCCCACAATAGTGCAGACCTCAGACAGTAACCCCCATAATAGTGCAGACCTCAGACAGTAACCCCCATAATAGTGCAGACCTCAGACAGTAACCCCCATAATAGTGCAGACCTCAGACAGTAACCCCCATAATAGTGCAGACCTCAGACAGTAACCCCCATAATAGTGCAGACCTCAGACAGTAACCCCCAATAGTGCAGACCTCAGACAGTAACCCCCAATAGTGCAGACCTCAGACAGTAACCCCCAGTAGTGCAGACCTCAGACAGTAACCCCCATAATAGTGCAGACCTCAGACAGTAACCCCCATAATAGTGCAGACCTCAGACAGTAACCCCCAGTAGTACAGACCTCAGACAGTAACCCCCAATAGTGCAGACCTCAGACAGTAACCCCCATAATAGTGCAGACCTCAGACAGTAACCCCCATAATAGTGCAGACCTCAGACAGTAACCCCCAATAGTGCAGACCTCAGACATTAACCCCCAATAGTGCAGACCTCAGACATTAACCCCCAATAGTGCAGACCTCAGACATTAACCCCCAATAGTGCAGACCTCAGACATTAACCCCCCATAATAGTGCAGACCTCAGACAGTAACCCCCATAATAGTGCAGACCTCAGACAGTAACCCCCAGTAGTGCAGACCTCAGACAGTAACCCCCAATAGTGCAGACCTCAGACAATAACCCCCAGTAGTGCAGACCTCAGACAGTAACCCCCAGTAGTGCAGACCTCAGACAGTAACCCCCCATAATAGTGCAGACCTCAGACAGTAACCCCAGCATAGTGCAGACCTCAGACAGTATACCCCAGCATAGTGCAGACCTCAGACAGTATACCCCAGCATAGTGCAGACCTCAGACAGTAACCCCCAGCATAGTGTAGACCTCAGACAGTAACCACCCAGTAGTGCAGACCTCAGACAATAACCCCCAGTAGTGCAGACCTCAGACAGTAACCCCCCATAATAGTGCAGTAACCCCCCAGTAATGCAGACCTCAGACAGTAACCCCCCAGTAGTGCAGACCTCAGACAGTAACCCCCAGTAGTGCAGACCTCAGACAGTAACCCCTATAATAGTGCAGACCTCAGACAGTATACCCCAGCATAGTGCAGACCTCAGACAGTAACCCCCATAATAGTGCAGACCTCAGACAGTAACCCCCATAATAGTGCAGACCTCAGACAGTAACCCCCAATAGTGCAGACCTCAGACAGTAACCCCCAGTAGTGCAGACCTCAGACAGTAACCCCCAATAGTGCAGACCTCAGACAGTAACCCCCAGTAGTGCAGACCTCAGACATTAACCCCCCATAATAGTGCAGACCTCAGACAGTAACCCCCAGTAGTGCAGACCTCAGACAGTAACCCCCCATAATAGTGCAGACCTCAGACAGTAACCCCCATAATAGTGCAGACCTCAGACAGTAACCCCCATAATAGTGCAGACCTCAGACAGTAACCCCCATAATAGTGCAGACCTCAGACAGTAACCCCCATAATAGTGCAGACCTCAGACAGTAACCCCCATAATAGTGCAGACCTCAGACAGTAACCCCCATAATAGTGCAGACCTCAGACAGTAACCCCCAATAGTGCAGACCTCAGACAGTAACCCCCAGTAGTGCAGACCTCAGACAGTAACCCCCAATAGTGCAGACCTCAGACAGTAACCCCCAGTAGTGCAGACCTCAGACATTAACCCCCCATAATAGTGCAGACCTCAGACAGTAACCCCCATAATAGTGCAGACCTCAGACAGTAACCCCCAGTAGTGCAGACCTCAGACATTAACCCCCAATAGTGCAGACCTCAGACATTAACCCCCCATAATAGTGCAGACCTCAGACAGTAACCCCCATAATAGTGCAGACCTCAGACAGTAACCCCCAATAGTGCAGACCTCAGACAATAACCCCCAGTAGTGCAGACCTCAGACAGTAACCCCCCATAATAGTGCAGACCTCAGACAGTAACCCCCATAATAGTGCAGACCTCAGACAGTAACCCCCATAATAGTGCAGACCTCAGACAGTAACCCCCATAATAGTGCAGACCTCAGACAGTAACCCCCATAATAGTGCAGACCTCAGACAGTAACCCCCATAATAGTGCAGACCTCAGACAGTAACCCCCATAATAGTGCAGACCTCAGACATTAACCCCCAATAGTGCAGACCTCAGACATTAACCCCCAATAGTGCAGACCTCAGACATTAACCCCCAATAGTGCAGACCTCAGACATTAACCCCCAATAGTGCAGACCTCAGACATTAACCCCCAATAGTGCAGACCTCAGACATTAACCCCCAATAGTGCAACCCAGACATTAACCCCCAGTAGTGCAGACCTCAGACAGCGGCGTGTGTGGTTTCCCTCAAGCGCGGGCTCCTCCTCCTCTGTGGGTGTGAACAGAGAGGAGGGCCACCGCCGGGTGTACCAAGATGGGCGCCGCTCCGGAGCTAGGCCGAAGCCGGGGACTTTCCTAGGCCGAGGCTCCGGAGCGCTCCGCGGAGCCGGTGGATGGATTCGCCCCCCCCCCCCCCCATTTTTCGCCCGGTGCGACAGCCCCCCCTGCCCCCCCCACTACGCCAGTGCTATTTTACAAGACCTCTTGCAGAATAGCCTATTCAGGGAGATACTGTACTGAATCACCTGCCAGACACTGTGGATACATAGTCTTGTCAATTTTGTCACCTGGTTAACCCCTGATAAGGTTGTCTTCAGTGAGTTGAACCAGGCTTTGACAAAACATGGAGCACCTGTTCTGGAAAGGTCATTTGCCTACTCTGCACCTGTGGTGAGGCACAGTGGCAGCTGGTGCTCAACAAACTGAGAAATTCTAAAAAAAAAAAAAAAAATCATCAATTGCAGCCTTACTGTGCCCATCAATTGCAGTCAATGTGCCATCAAAAGGCAGCAACTGTGCCCATCAAACGGCAGCCACTGTGCCATCAAACACAGCCACTATGCCATCAAACGGCAGCCACTGTGCCATCAAACACAGCCACTATGCCATCAAACACAGCCACTATGCCATCAAACACAGCCACTATGCCATCAAACACAGCCACTATGCCATCAAACACAGCCACTATGCCATCAAACACAGCCACTATGCCATCAAACACAGCCACTATGCCATCAAACACAGCCACTATGCCATCAAACACAGCCACTATGCCATCAAACACAGCCACTATGCCATCAAACACAGCCACTGTGCACATCAAAATCAGCCACTGTGCACATCAAATTCAGCCACTGCGCACATCAAATTCAGCCACTGCGCACATCAAATTCAGCCACTGCGCACATCAAATTCTGCCCCTGTGCCCATCAAACGCAGCCACTGTGCACATCAAACGCAGCCACTGTGCACATCAAACGCAGCCACTGTGCACATCAAACGCAGCCACTGTGCACATCAAACGCAGCCACTGTGCACATCAAACGCAGCCACTGTGCACATCAAATGCAGCCACTGTGCCATCAAACGCAGCCTCTGTGCTCGTCAAATTCAGCCACTGTGTCAAACACAGCCACTGTGCCCATTAAACGCAGCCACTGTGCCCATCATTTGCAGCCACTGTGCCCATCAATTGCAGCCACTGTGCCCATCAATAGCAGCCACTGTGGCCATCAAACATAGCCACTGTGGCCATCAAACATAGCCACTGTGGCCATCAAACATAGCCACTGTGGCCATCAAACATAGCCACTGTGGCCATCAAACATAGCCACTGTGGCCATCAAACATAGCCACTGTGGCCATCAAACGCAGCCACTGTGCCCATCAATTGCTTCCACTGTGCCATCAAATGCCGCCACTATGCCCATCAAATTTCGGCACTGTGCCCCATTAAAGGCTGCCACTGTGCCCAAATGTTGCCACTGTGCCCATCAAATGCTGCCACTGTGCCCAACAAATGCTGCCACTGTGCCCTATCAAATGATTCCACTGTGCCCATCAAATACCCCCACTGTGCCCATCAAATACCCCCACTGTGCCCATTAAATGCCATCACTGTGCCCATTAAAAGTTGCCACTATGACTCCCCCCTGCCAGCTCGCTGTCTGCCCAGCACTTAGCCTATCTCGGTGGGGCAGCGGGTGACAGTGGCGAGTTGTGTCCTTACTGCATCTCCTCCCCTCCTCCTGATAGGAATCCAATCACAGCGCCTGTCGTTTCAGCCAATCAGGTGATGGGTAACAACACCCGCGCTTCCTGGTTGGCAAGATGAAAAAATATTCACTTTTCTAACACACCTAGTATACTGCGAGCGCAATGCTTTGTGCTTCAAGTTCTCCTTTTTTGAAGCCTATTAGAGCCTAAGGCTCTAATTAGGTGCTTCAAAAATACACCCCTGTCACTGGAAATCAGGTGCCCAGGGTACAAAAAGGGGTTGGACGCCTGATTAGGGGGTGGCGGCCATGGATAGATTAATGTAAGGCATGAATCTATCCATTATTCATATAGGGGGTGGCTGGAGAGAGCGGACGGCACCCGTGACCCCTTAATGGATGCACCGCCACTGAGACCTCAGAGCCTAGGGGGTATTCAAACTGCGTGCCTGGAGGCCACGTGGGCCTGAAAGAGTTTTTCTAAAGTCAAAGAGATGGACAGAGAAACACTCAAACCTCTGCTGTGTTTCATATGATGTTCCTGGATGCCGAGAAGACCTAGAAGAGTTTTGGGTATTTCACTCTCCTGTCCTACCAAGTTAACATAAAAGTTTAGAACTGCAACTAGACCTGCATTCCGTCTGAAAGAGAAAATACGTGAGTTATCTGGAAAGAAGCTGGCTCTATGTGGAAAGTCCTCTTGTAACCCCTGATAGAGACTCATGTTGATAATGATTGATTTCCTGACAATCTCAGGGTTACCCATTCTACCGGTCGATTCCAAGTTAATATATAAGGTGAAATAGCTGTCCAGATACAGAATCTACATCTCACCTTCCAACGTTCAGCCAGCAAAGAGGAATGGCTGCCGGCTGGGCAGTTGGTTTTATTATCAGCACAAGATCACAAAATGAATTCTCATTGGTCAACCCATATAACTCACACCCATTTCACCCACCCCCTTGTACTTGGCATGCAACCCTCATTGGTCAGTTCATATAGGGATAGTTTCCTCCCACAAGCCCATTTCCCAGGCAGACTGCACGCACATCCTCCTTGTAAATCCATGTATCATCCAGGCGTAGAAAAGTCATTGTCAGCTTCTGCAAACAGTTTTCTTCCAAAAAGTCACACAGACTCACAGTTTATTTAGGAATGCAATGGGGTATGGGGTTGAAAGACAAGGAGTTTTTTGGACACATCTGTTCTTGATAATAGTCCTTTCGTACTCCAATTTAAATGGTAACTTCTGAAACTTCATTTCATATCTGACAAATCTTATCAAGGAAAATAAGCATTTATTGTGATACATCATTTCATACTGTGATAAAGTCGCAAGACTAGCGATAAATGTGGAGTTGCGCAGTCACTGGTCTTCAAGCCGAAATAGTAAAAGTAAACACGTTTTTATTGTATCCAACAGAAAAACATACAGGGGTTTTCACAGTCCATACAAAATGGTACCTTCAGCCTCCGGGCTTACACGTATAACGGAAAATACCGAGCCACCTGGCTATCTTTAGCAGTAGCACCACACTGCTCAGGCTCCCTCGTGAAGCCTTCCTGACTCCTGTCAGCCACCTCAGACTCAGGCCTCTGGGTATTATAGTGCAGCCTGCACTCTCCAGCTTCTCTAGCTTCTCCAGCTAATTTAGTGCACACCTGCACTCTCAGGGTTCTCCCTTCCAGACCTGGACTCCTCGGGAGGGTGGACCCTGAATGCTGTTCAGGTCAGACTTAAAAAGCTGACCACACAGCTGTGCAATCAATGTGTCTGTCTCTCCAACATATGGCGAAAACCAGCCATCCATCAGGCAAGACAGATCCAAACCATCACATACCCTCCCCCTTTGTTTCGAACCGGAGAGAGGAACACATAGACCCATCATCACAAATGGGTCACCTCTGTGCCAACCATTGGCTGCACAGGCCCATTTTTTCCGGGTATGTTTCCACCAACACTTCACCGTGGCGCCTTGGTGCCAACTATGAGCAGCAGGAGTCCTAATCTGCCCAACCTTCCCTCTAAAGGGGCACCCTACCCACATCTTCTTCCGGGTGTGCTTCCACCAGCACTTCTTCCTAAAACATGGGCTCTCACTAATACATCTATCCCTTCTACCTTCTGGCCTCAGGATCCCTCTTTTCCCTCCCGCGGACCTACACTCCTGGGACTGTTGGGGACCTACTTCCACTGGGTCTGTCAGGGACTGACCACTCTCACTACCTGACGCAACATTAAGCAACATTTGTTTCTCAGGTTCACTAACCCCTCTGTTGCTACCCGTGGCAACCAAACCATCTGAGGTCAACACCACATCCTTCTGTTTTACCTCACCAGCAATGTTCCACAAAGGGTTATTCAACCCAACATGGTCATTGGGACCTCTTGTCCCCGTGTTTGTTAGGACAGTGTCTATGGAGGGACCACCTACAGGCAAGCAGTTACTCCCTATGGGACAGTCCCGCAGTTTCACATTGCCCCCTGTTGTCCAACACTTCAATAGCAATTGTCCTACCAATGCACATTTTTCCACACCAATGTCTTTAACCATTTCTGTATCCATTGGTACCTCAACCAATAGCTCAGAGTTGTCTGACAGTACCCTACTGTGCTTCTCATACACTTTTTCATTACAGTTACCATTACTGTTATTTCCTATCAAAGTGTCCCCGGGCACCTTAACCACTTCCCGCCCGGCCAATAACAGATTTACGGCCGGGAAGTGGTTATGAAATCGTGACTGGCCGTTCTCAAACGGCTAGCACGATTTCAATGCCGCGCGCGCAGCGATCGGTGATGCGGGGTGTCAGTCTGACACCCTGCACCTCCGATCTCGGTAACGAGTCTCCGGTGGAGCCTCGTTACCACGTGATCAGCCGTGTCCAATCACGGCTGATCACGATGTAAACAGGAAGAGCCGCCGACGGCTCTTCCTCACTCGCGTCTGACAGACGCGTGTAGAGGAGAGCCGATCAGCGGCTCTCCTGACAGGGGGGGGTTTGCGCTGATTGTTTATCAGCGCAGCCCCCCCTCGGATCGCCACACGGACCACCAGGGAGTGCCCACACTAGACCACCAGGGTACAAAAAAAAAAAAAGGGGGGCAGTAAAAAAAAAAATGATGCCAATCAGTGCCCACACATGGGCACTGATTGGCAACATTGATCCATCAGTGCCACCCCTCAGTGATCATCAGTGCCACACCAGTGTCTGTCAGTGCCAATCCATGCCCAGTGCCCACCTATCAGTGCCCACCTGTGCCACCTATCAGTGCCCACCTGTGCCACCCATCAGTGCCCACCTGTGCCGCCCATGAGTGCCCACCTGTGCCGCCCATGAGTGCCCACCTGTGCCGCCCATGAGTGCCCACCTGTGCCGCCCATGAGTGCCCACCTGTGCCGCCCATGAGTGCCCACCTGTGCCGCCCATGAGTGCCCACCTGTGCCCCATACCAGCGCCGCCTATCAGTGCCCATCAGTGCTACCTAATTGGCGCCCATCAGAACTACCTCATCGGTGCCCATCAGTGCCACCATATCAGTGCCCGTAATTGAAAGAGAAAACATACTCATTTACAAAAAAATTAACAGAAAAAAATAAAAACTTTATTTTTTTTTCAAAATCTTCGCTCTATTTTTAGTTGTTGCGCAAAAAAAAAAAAAAAAAAAAAAAAAAAAAATCGCAGAGGTGATCAAATACCACCAAAAGAAAGCTCTATTTGTGGGGAAAAAAGGACGCCAATTTTGTTTGGGTGCAGTGTAGCATGACCGCGCAATTGTCATTCAAATTGCGACAGTGCTGAAAGCTGAAAATTGGCTTGGGCGGGAAGGTGTGTAAGTGCCTGGTATGGAAGTGGTTAAACTGCACCTCTCTGAGTGATGGACTGAATTCCCACCACTGTCA
This sequence comes from Rana kukunoris, assembly GCA_029574335.1. Taxonomy (NCBI): domain Eukaryota; kingdom Metazoa; phylum Chordata; class Amphibia; order Anura; family Ranidae; genus Rana; species Rana kukunoris. The sequence goes on from CM056051.1 coordinate 219,470,386, forward strand.
TGTCCATTTCGAGCCCTTCCTTTTCATGAGGTCTAGAGGGTGAGACAGTGCGCACGCCATGTACCAACCACTGCTCAGCCGTACCTTGGACCCCACCAGTAGGAATGCACTCCATCACATCAGCAGACGGAGAGACTTCCACTTTGTCTATTATTTCTGATTTCTCTAACAATTCCCCTGAGCGCCTTCTGCACACAACCGCCGCTGGAAGCACTCTCAAGGAGAACTGTGAGACAACTTTCCACAAAATGAACCAACAGTAGAGCAACCAATTTTCATCAATATTGCTTAACGCCAGAACCACCCGTGTCCCCCGATTGGTACTACGCAGTACCATGTCGCTCCTCTGCTGTGGATACACGCAGATGTACATTGGAAATATTTTTACCAATTCCAACAACATCTGAGTTATTTCTAGACACGCCACATCTAAGCACAGAACTTTAGGAACTTTTCCTTTACCAACGATGTGGAGGGGCTCATTTGCTAAGGCATGAGAGGCTAAGTCACTTAAAGAGACCTCTACCTCAGAGGTAACTGACAAAACTTGTGGCTTTCCTTGAGCACTGCAAATCGCATGTGCGACACTCATTCTCTCATTTTCAGCAACACTGAGCGATTCCAAATCGCTATCCATTACCATATCATTCTGAAACTCAACATTCCTCATCTCTTTTGCTGAGGACAAAACCTCTGCCATGTATGCGCCCTTTTCAGATCCTTCCAACTGGAGAGGGTTAACTTCTGCAAAGGCCAACGCACCCGTGTCTACCGGCCCTGCAGTCTCTCCATTTTGCATAGCAGAATTTGTGTCCACCGCAAACACATTTTTAAACACAGCGGGCTGCTATAACATAACTTGACCACTGTGTGGCGCTTCATTGAACTCATGAGGACTTTTTCTGTCAGCAGTGACAGACTGTAGTAACACATTATCATTACAAGCAAATTCAGACATTTTAGTTTTACCATTTTTCTCATCAGCAAGGTCAAGTACCCTCTTATCTATCAGAGCGGCACCACAGTTGTCCCCGGCAACCTCTGGCTCCAACACACAGAGCTCCCTGGAGGTTTCTAAGGACACCTCTGCAACCTTACCTACTGTTGCTAAGGGAAATCGCATAACCTGCTTAGCGATCAGCCCTAGCTCATTAAGCATCACATCACCATAAATACATGTATCATCAACATCATCAGTATTCATAAACATAGCAGCTTTATAATCTCTATCAGATTGACTTTTGTCAGAACGCATGGCACCCTGCATGCGACTCAGCACATTAACCTTCCTCTCTAAAGGAATTATTTTGCCCACTAGGGCGGCTTCACAGTTGTCCAGGGAAACCACTTGCCTTACCAATACAGGCTCCTTGGCGGTTTCCCTTTGCAACTCTGCAGCACCTGTCTCTATCGCTAGGGAACATGACACATGTTTAACTGTATTCATAGCAACATTTATATCTCTAGTGAGCTGCACTAGCCCATTAGCAGCTGGGCCATCAACTTTAGTCAACACAATATTATCAGTTTTACCCATCACATTGTCATATTCCAGTTTACCACTTGCCTCCCCACTGAAAAGGGCACTGCAGCGAGGCAAGTCCTTTTCCACACAGACAGTGGGTCTCCCATTTGGGGTCACTGCAACTCCTGTGTGCACATTCACATAGTCAATCTTTTCCATGCATTTACCAGCAACAGTCTTACCGATCATTGAAACAGGTAACTCTTTCTTCATTTGAGGGCGCTGTCTTTCAGTTGCATTTTTACTGGCCAACTCCCCCTGTTGGCCACAGGATGAAATAACAGTAAGCAACTCCCACTGTTTACCACCCTCTCCAGCTGCACCCCAAAATCTAGGGCAAGAAAATATGCCGTGCCCCAGCTGACCACATTCCAGGCACGGTGCCTGGCGATTCTCCCAAACACAGCGACTTTGCGATCCTTGAAGCTTTGTTGATTTCAACTTGCGATGATCCTCTGTCGGTAATACTCTTGTCTTGTGGTCCACTGACCTGACATCATAGACGTTGCTATGGGCAACTGCACCCATCTGCTTTGCTGAAGCTTGCGACAAAGGGCATTTGGAAACTTCATGCCCCCACTCACTGCACCGCAAACAACGCACATGTTTCTTCACACTTTGCACCTTGATAGCTGGCTTCTCCACACTTGCAATCACCTGTGCATTCATTTCAGCTGTGTTGCTAGGGACAACACCAACTCTCATTTCAGCAAACCTTGCTTCCTTTTTGCGTTTTGACCGCGCCATCTCTGCAATCAGGCCAACAACGTTTTTTGACACAGTTCCTTCTTAACACAGGAAAACTTTGGCCTACTGTCTCCAGGACTTGCAAACAGCACACTTTCACATGCCGACTTCACTCTTTGCGATTCCACTTGAATCAGCGATTTCCCAAGTGGATACTTCTTCTCAGACCACGCTGAGCTCCCTTCCACAGGTACAGCACCTGTATGCAACACAGTCCATCAATTGACCTCTTGTGCAATGCAGTTCGCCTGGCTGCGACACAGCATTGCTGCAAAAACGCCCAGTTTCTTTTTACTCACTGTTTTTGGTATGCATGGGTCTGGACTCTTTCAAACTTAGGAGTTTTGCATATAAACAGCTGGCCTGCTTGCACCAGCGTTGCCAGGGGCAACCACATGCACTTCCCCTTTAACAGGAGTTGGTTTAGCAAAAAAACAGTCTGCGATACTCTCCAGCAGGCTCAAATCCTTGCATCATCTTCACAGTCACTCCACCAAACTTTTGCACCGTCCAGCAAAAATGAAGCACTGTCACTTTAAAGCAAGTTGCTTTTCACTTCATGCAAGCTCTCAGCTGCACACACAGATTGTGCTGTCTCAAGCACACAAACAGTTCATATATCAGATGAACTTATTTTTTCAGTTTTCCGGGTCCTGTACCTTTAAGGCCACTGTAACTGTAAATTGGGCGGTACAGCAACGAACATCCCACTGCTGCCACCACCTGTGATAAAGTCGCAAGACTAGCGATAAATGTGGAGTTGCACAGTCACTGGTCTTCAAGCCGAAATAGTAAAAGTAAACACGTTTTTATTGTATCCAACAGAAAAACATACAGGGGTTTTCACAGTCCATACAAAATGGTACCTTCAGCCTCCGGGCTTACACGTATAACGGAAAATACCGAGCCACCTGGCTATCTTTAGCAGTAGCACCACACTGCTCAGGCTCCCTCGTGAAGCCTTCCTGACTCCTGTCAGCCACCCCAGACTCACTCCTGTCAGCCACCTCAGACTCAGGCCTCTGGGTATTATAGTGCAGCCTGCACTCTCTAGCTTCTCCAGCTAATTTAGTGCACACCTGCACTCTCAGGGTTCTCCCTTCCAGACCTGGACTCCTCGGGAGGGTGGACCCTGAATGCTGTTCAGGTCAGACTTAAAAAGCTGACCACACAGCTGTGCAATCAATGTGTCTGTCTCTCCAACATATGGTGAAAACCAGCCATCCATCAGGCAAGACAGATCCAAACCATCACAATACATATGCATAATGCGTATAAAAAAACAATATGAAAATATAAAAAGAAATTAAAAGAATATAAACCGAGAAACATTTTAGTGGTTCTAATAAAAGAATAAGCTTAACTTATCAAATAGGAATTTTACCCTAATCCATCACAACTCCAGGACTCTTCTAGATGCACTAAAGATTTATTGGCATCAGGAAAATAGCTGTAACTCCCCTTTATCATATGCCCAGGATCTTCTAGTGACAATGATGCTGCACCAACAGTGGATATAATGGTTACAATGGAGCATTTACTGTGTTTTAACTAAAATTATTTCATAGGTGTGTTTTATTTAATATTTGATAAAACTATAAACAGTTTTTTATACATTTATTCTAACAAGCATAATTACATACTGTAAGTAGAGAAAGAGTAGGCAAGGTGGGAGTAGTTTTTGAGATATATAGACATACTTCCCAACTTTTTGAGATAGGAATGAGGGACACCTATCAGCAAAAGTATGCAGGCATAGAACACACCGCTTGCCACGCCCCTTAAAGGAGAAATGTACAAAAAAACAAAACAAGTTTGGTTAAACCCACAAGGGCTTTTTTTTACCACTAGTATTCCTTTATATTGGCTTTTGGAATTTACAAATGCAGCAATTTAGAAATTGGATGAAAGGTTTAGCCCTGGGGATAGATAAAAAGTGCATTTTATATACAATTATATAGATCAGACCAAAATGAGGGACAGATGAGGAGGAAAGGGGCACAGAAGGACATTGCTCCAAATCAGGGACAGTTGGGAGCTATGTATAGACATTCAATAAAGCAGTAGCCCACAGGAACCAATCAGAATTCATGTTACTGTAGCCAGGTCAGTAAAAGATTTTGTGTAGTTACTATAAATTCCAGCATTTTGTACTTTGGTCATCATTTGGAGCTGCTGAGTTTGCTTTGTCTGTGTCAGGAAATGAGAAGCTTGCATAAGTATACATGTTTATGTATATTGCACAGGGAACAGGGAGCATGGGTAGACAGCTTGTGATGCTGACTTATCTCTTGGCTAGGGGATGCTGTCTTAAACCCATAATTGTCGCTTGGCAATGATAACTGAGCAACTGAATGAATGAAACATATCACTAAGATCCTTGAATATATTTCAAGGGCTTCTACATAGTGTCAGGGAGCTCTTCATTTAAAAATCAAGCAACACATTCAGTGCTTATACTGGCAGAAAATCAGGCAACTGTGTAAATGGAAAGCTGTGCAGAGAAAGAAATACTAATAGTTCCCAGGAAAGATAATTGTAGTGCATTAAACAGAGTAATCAGATAGACATACAAGGAAAAGTGTTAGCTTAATGGTGTGTTAAGTTGCCTTTTTATACACATCTGCTTCCTGCGGAGAAAGATATACTTTATTTGTCCACTGATCAATTTTTGGTAAATGTGGTCAGAATATGAAAAGCGGTAAGCATGATATTGTCAAGTACTAGTCATGTATGAGTTAGTGGTTCATAAAGCCATATGGCTGCACTGTGCAGGGTAAACTAGCGAAACAGCCTATTTTTAGACAGTGACATTGCCCTTTCCTTACAGTTTGACAAGCGCTGCGTTTGCATGTTCAGATGCAGAAGCAAGCCTATTTAATTCAATTTCCCATAATTTCCTGGGTTCCTGGATACTCACAGGAAACATACGTGTCTCAGATTTCCTCCCTCAGCAACTCACATAAGCTCCACCTGGTGAGCCAGAGGAAGCTGGGTAAATGAGCTTCAGATAGGTGAACAGTCCTACACTGTCAGAACCGGCATGTGGACAGCCAGGGGAAGCCTAATAGCATGCAGCTTCTCCAGAAAACTCAGCTACTGTGGGGAGTCCCCGATCAATTGCTACTAGAGTACTCCAGGTTCAGTGGGGTGGCCCTATATCCTTGGGCCTGGATCTCCCCAACTGTTAACCTCTGTAACGAGAGCTAAACTGGACCTGAAATGGAAAGGCTTGATGTTTATTTAAAAAATCGCATGTAGCAGTTTGTGTTCTGAATTGTTTTACAGTAAAACCTTGGTTTGATAACTTGGTTTGAGAGCATTTTGCAAGACAAGCAACATTTAAATACATTTTGACTTGATATACAAACGATGTCTTGATATACAAGTAGCGTCATGTCACAACTGAGTATAAAAGAGAAAGTGTAATAATATGGTTACATTTAATGAAGGTACAACGTTTAGCAACATATTGCTACACTTATGCCGCGTACACACGGTCGTTTTTTGCGATGAAAAAAAACGACGCTTTCTGTGAAGTAAAAAACGACGTTTTTGAAACGTCACTTTTCAAAGACAATTTTGCATACACACCATCGTTTTTTCACAAAAAGCAAGGTTACGTTCACCACTCTTTTCCATTGAAGCTCGCTTCATAACTAGCTTCTGGGCATGCGCGGGTTGAAAAACGTCGTTTTAAAAGACGTTTTTGCTACACACGGTGACTTTTTGTGAAACAAAAAACGACGTTTTGAAAAACGACACAAAAAATTCAAGCATGTTGGAATTTTTTTTTGGTCGTTTTTTTGAAGACAAAAAACGACGTTTTGCCCACACACGATCAATTTAAATGACGTTTTAAAAAACGTCGTTTTTTTTCATCGCAAAAAACGACCGTGTGTACGCGGCATTAGAGGCGCCTTTCTTCTCTTTTATACTCTGTAGCTCCTGCTGGATTTTGCTTCTAATCCCCTTGTGGAGGCTTCCATTTGTGGATGGACATTTTATGGTTACACAACCTGGTCACATTGCTATAATCTTTATATGTTGACTTTAAAATAAAGGACCTATGAATAAATGGTTGTGGATCAAATCATCTGAGTATCCATTATTTCTTATAGGAAAACTCGCTTTGATATACACGTGCTTTAGATTACAAGCAAGTTTCCGGAATGAATTATGCTCACAATCAAAGGTTTTACTGTATTGTGAATCTCAGTTTGACTCTGTTGTTAAAGAGACTCATAGAAACATATGCAGCCACATGTTAAACACAAGGGGGTAGATTCACATAGATCAGCGGATCTTTAGATCCGCGTGATCTATCTTATTTACGATCCGCCAGCACCAGTTTTTGAGGCAAGTGCTGTATTCAGAAAGCACTTGCCTCGTAAGTTGCCCTGGCGGATCGTAAATCCCCCGGCGGAATTCGAATTCTGCGGCTAGGGGGAGTTTACTATTTAAATCAGGCGCGTCCCCGTGCCGATCGTACTGCGCATGCACCGCCGGCTAAATTTCCCAGCGTGCATTGCTCCAAATGACGTCACAAGGACCTCATTGGTTTCGACGTTAATGCAATTTACGCATAGCCGTATTCGCGAGCGACTTACGTAAACGACGTAAAAAATTCAAAACTCAACGCGGGAACGACGGCCATACTTAACATAGGATACGCCGCACTTACCCCTCATATAGCAGGGGTAACTATCCGCCGGAAAAAGGCGAACGCAAACGACGTAAAAAAAAAGCAAATTTGCATATTCATCTTGTATAATAACGGAAGCGCCACCTAGCGGATTCGAGGAATCAGCCGCATAGATCCGAGCGTCGGATCTCAGAGATATGACGGTGTATCAGTAGATACACCGTCGTATATCTATGTAAATCTACCCCAAGAAGAACAAGGTGGGGAATGATCTCACCTAAAAGAGATTACTAAGGACCATACAGCATAGGATAATGGAACTTTAATATACAATTACAAATAGAAATCTAAAGAACTGGGTAAAAAATTCTGCCACCAGCATCTAAGCCAAAGGAGTTAAAAAAGCCAACGTTGTCTAATCAAAATGCAGCTGTAACAGTCAGAACCGCTCATTAAACACATCACACAGTCATAGCCAATATAGTTAGACACTGATTTTGTTACAAATAATGTTGCTGCCAGCCTGCCACCCCTCTTGTGCTTGAGAGTCAGCCATGTGCTTGTTTAAAGGGGACATTGGCTGGTGTCAGGGCCGCCATCAGGGGGTACAGGCAGTACACCTGTAAGGGATCTGGAGGTCCCCAGGGGCCCGGAGGCCCCCAGGGCCCCGGATGGCAACCCCCCTTTTTTTATTTTATATATTTTTTATTTATATATATATATATATATATAAAATATATATATAAATATATATATATATATATATATATATATATATATATATATATATATATGTGTATTTATTATTATTAAAGGGCCCAGAGGTCCCCAGGGCCCCCCGGTTGGCAACCCCCCCTTTTTTTATAAAAAGAAATAAAAAAAATGTATAAACAATTTTACTTATATATATATATATATATATATATATATATATATATATATATATATATATATATATATATATAAATAATTAAAGGGCTCAGAGGTCCCCAGGGCCCCATGTGACAACCCACCCTTTTTTTAAAAATATATATAATTTTTTTTAAAATAATATATTTTTTTTTATATATAAGTTTTTTTATATACATATATTTTTATATATTTTTTTAAAGGGCTCAGAGGTCACCAGGGCCCCATGTGGCAACCCCCAGTTTTTTTTTTTTTATTTTTGTTTATTTTTTTTTTTTTGTTTATATATTTTTTTTATTAAAGGGCCCAGAGGTTTATTTTTTATTTTCATTAAAGGGCCCAGAGGACCCCAGGGCCCCGGATGGCTACCCCCTGTTTTTATAATTTATTTTCTAGCTGTGTAAGGGGCCCCAAAATTCCTGATGGTGGTCCTGGCTGGTGTCCTGAACAAAAAATGGGCATGGTGAACAGGTAATGCTAAAAGGCATTATATATATATTGGTTCTGAAAGAATATTAATTATAAGGTCATATGATAGAAAGCATAAACGGTGCTATCTAGTGTATATGGAGTAAATGATTACTCCATATACACTAAATGGCGCCATTTATGCTTTCTAGATCGAGACACATTTTGTCATATGACCTTATAATTAATATTCTTTCAGAACCAATATATATAATAATTTTTGGTGATGTTCCCTCGAGTCCACATTATACTGCATGCTTTATACTATATATATTTTTTTTTATGGCTAGATTGATGCCCTTTTTAGCATTAACTGTACACCATGGTTAGTAAAGGCTCCAATGTTATTAGACAGTCATATGCAAAAGTTTAGGAACCCCTGACAATTTCCATGATTATCATTTATAAATATTTGGGTGTTTGGATCAGCAATTTCATTTTGATCTATCAAATAATTGAAAGACACAGTATTATTTCAGTAGTGAAGTTAGGTTTATTGGATTAACAGAAAATGCGCAATATGCATCAAAACAAAATTAGACAGGTGCATTAATTTGGTAACGCCAACAGAAAAATCACATCAATATTTAGTACAGTCTCCTTTAGCAGAAATAACAGCCTCTAGATGCTTCCTATAGCCTGTAATGAGTGTCTGTATTCTAGATGAATACCCCAACTTTCGCCACCCTATATAAGGCTAATTTCCCCCCTCTGTATAGGTCAATTAGGGAACTAGTCAAAATAGAAGAACTATCATATCTCCCTATTGGGGCGGATCACATCTATTAAGATGGTCATCCTCCCTACTACTATACCTGTTTTAGACGTTGCCAATACCCGTCCCCTATGGTCATCTACACAAGTTGCAGGGTGACTTGCTGCGATATGTGTGGAACTATAAAAGACACAGGATACCTTGTTCGGTTATGATGGTGTCATGCTTCCGATGGGGGCCTGGCTTTCCCCAACCTAGTTAAATATTACCAAGTGTGCGATAGTCTCCTGGTTCCCCCAGCGGTCATACAATAAATGGACAGAAATAGAGAAAATCTGGCTAAACCTGTACACCCAAATTCCCTTCTCTGGAATGCGAATGTGGAGGTAGACCCTGGACGGTTACTGGGGTCAATGTCCCAACTTAGGCGACTATGGCGCATGCTGTCCCGCGAAGATGGGCTTAAATCTGTCTGCTCACTGCTGACCTCCTTCCTCTGCAACCCAAAAGTACCTGCAAGCCTTACCCACCAGATGTCTTGGCCTTGGGACTCGCAGAACTTGTTCCACTTTGGTCATCTACTGCATCCCAGATCCCATAAATTATTGCCATTCTCAGAACTTCAAGCCAAACATGACCTACCCCAACAGGTGTTCTACAGCTACCTGCAGATTAGACATTTAGCCCAAACTATAGCCCCAGACCTGCAATTTTCCTTACCCTCCCTATTTGAACGCATCATACTAGAAGGCAGTAAACATAGAGGACTGATCTCAGACATATACCAGATCCTAAAACGTGTATTTTATACCAGTACGGGGCAAACATGCTTACATGTTCCGCTGGGAGAGAGAGTTGGGAAAGTTGGAGGCCAGTATATTTTTGAGTCGTGTGTTGTACCGGCTATGAGGGGAGGTTAGAACATGCGACAGAGTTTGTAAAATAAAAGGATGGGCCTATAATAGCCCGTTGTTGCCCCTAACGGGAACAGATTACTTCCCACCTGGGAAGGAGGGGAGTATATTCCTGAGCTGGACAACTACTGAAACATTAAAACTGAGGGATTTAATGAAAGGAGATGTATTGTGCACTATCCTAGATATAAGAGAGAGATATGGGGACTTCCCAGGAGATATATAGAGATATAGACAAGTTCAGCACTTCGTAAACACTTTACCAAAGCCCCTGCGAGATCCTAAAGACCTGAATCAGTGGGAAAAACTCATAACCCAGGGTGGATCAGGAAAACAAGGATTATCTACTAAATATAGAAAAGGGAATTATGTAACATCACAGGAGTGTGAGTGCTGCCGACACCCCTAATCGAATAGAAGATTGAAGGATTCCCCCAGGGGAGGGGCTTTATAGGCAGCAATAGTAAGCGTATATATAGTAGTACCAAAAACAAGAAATTATTTTATGAAAATCAATAAATATTTAATTATATAGAAAAAAGATCATACAATATGACATAATATAACACTTAACAAGTCATAGAGTTGCAAAAAAATTGAAACTGATCCACATAAGTAAACTCTACAAGGCCCTACGCGTTTCGGGGTTTTCCCTTCTTCGGGGGCCGGAGTCTGTGTGGAAACAAATTAGGTTGCATCAGGTTTACATAAACATAGCATCAAAAATATATAACTTTAACAATCGCGTCAGATTTTAATACAGCAAGCATAATAAGTAAAAGATAGACAGAAAAACATACCAGTCAAGAGATGGCAACTCAATAAAAACACAGGGTAAAAAAGTCCATGGTGAAAAATTCCTGAAGGGATGGTATACAGGAGTTGGGGAGCAGGCACCGTGCATCCAAGGGAAGCAAACCCCAAGCCAAAAACTGCCAAGCTTAGGAAAGTTGTATAATTCCTAAAATGAAGGACACAATGCAAAAAAGATATATATATCTATGCAAAGTAAAAAATAAAATGTAATAAATATAATGGTTCTAGTATATATGTATGTGTCATATCAATTTGTGTCAAGGTCTTAAATAATTGTAAGTTATATACCTGACAACAGGGAGTAACCCATAAGAATGGCCAGCAGGGGTCAGCGGAAGGCACAGCACAATAGATTGTCTCCCTATCCAAAGGAGGTAGTACTTGAAAATGACCAGAGGGGGTCAGTGAGAAGCACAACACAAGGAGGCTGAAAACGAAGGAAGTTTGAAAGAAAAAAAAAAAAAAAAAAAAAAAAAAAAAAAAAATAAAATAAATAAAAAATATAAATAAAACAATTCCTAGGTATGGAGATAAGCAAGGAAGCAAAGGAGTATTGGAGAAGGGAAGGCTGACAGGAACAGACCGTCAGCCAGTGATGTACCTTTTAAATGGATGTGTAGAACCATCGCCGTCAGCCAAGTCAGCCATTCCCATGAGATGGCTGTGTATAAATAGGCAAGGGAGGGGGGAGTGGTCACAGGAAGTAGTAAGAGGTATGAAATATCACATGACCAATGATAGTCACATGGGCGGAAGTGTTATGGCAACTGTCAGCAAAGGACGTCCGAGGAATTGGAAAAAAAAAAAAAAAAAAAAAAAAAAAAAGAAAGAATCATATGTTAGAGCTGTGCTGCTGGGGATGAAAAAAGGGGTGTGGATTTAAGTTCCCTTACTGGCAAATTTGAGTATCGCTTAAATGAAGGCAGTGGGCAATGAAGGGGTACAGAGAGCAAGCCCGGAGAGGGAAAAAAGTCTAGCAAAGTCCCCTGTCCGAGCAAGATCCCTGTCCAGCGCAAAAATTGACCCAACAATCACAGGGCACATAGTGCCGTGTGACTGGGCCAAAAAAGGGGGCCGCCAACTGAAGGTGGCGGCCTGGGTGCGCCGTGCTTCCCAAGAGGATGAAGGTGCCGGACTCCCCAAGTCAAACCAGGCAAAAAAAAAAAAAAAAAAAAAAAAAAAAAAAAAAAAACCCTGTGTAATTATAACGAGGAGGCATCTCATATAGAAAAACATGATACCTGAATCTTGTTTGTCCAAGGGAACAAGCAAGAAGGCTTCAAAGAGAAAAGCACAAACACAACAATGAATACAAGAATGACAACAAAACCAAAGCACGTCTAGAAAGCGGGTTATGAAGATAAATAATATGTACAGCAGACAAATATAATTATCATTGTAAACATATGTAACAAAGATGACTGCAACCACCTCACTCTTTTTCACAACCACCCGAAGAGAACCCTTCTAAGAAGGGTCTAAAACTAATCTGTTCGTTTAGACCAGGAAAACTAGTCGCTTCAAGGTCTATGATCCATCGGGTTTCGCGTTGTAATAGGGTTTTGTTCCAGTCACCCCCTCGAGGATTGGGGTGAATCCTATCTAGGATGAGGAATTTAACCCCTGAAAATTGCCCATTGTGATGGAGCAAAATGTGGCGTCCTAGGGGCATATCAGGGTTTGCTGAACGCATATTACTGATATGTCGGGCAGCCCGTTTAAAAAAAGGCAGTTTGGTCTTGCCCACATAGAACCTGTTGCATGAGCAAGTGAGTAGATATACTACCCCAGGGGTCTTGCAATTTGCAAAATGGCGTGATCTAAAGGGTCGCCCATTTGGTAGCAGGGCTTCTGGGTCAATGTTGATATATCGACAAATCGAGCAACCACCACATGTGTATGTGCCCTTTCTTTTACAGGGATCTTTCCTGAAGTCTCCCTTAAATTCACTCGTGACTAGTTGGTCCCTGAGGGAGGAAGCCCGTCGATACGTAATAGCTGGTTCTTTGGTGACAAAAGGTCCCAAATTGGGATCAAAAGAAAGTAGATGCCAATATTTTTTAAGGATACCTCTAGTTTGTTGGTGTTGCATGTGATATTTGGTAATTAGTCGTAGAGTATTTCCATCTCTAGTCGACTGTTTTTTTGGTTGGGAGAGTAAGTCTTGTCTAATATGCGCATTAGCACGTTGGAAAGACTTTTTGAGGCATTTCTTGGAGTACCCTCTCAAAAGCAGTCTTTCTCTTAGTGCTGCCGCCTCCAACAGGAATACTTCCTGATTGGAGCAGTTGCGCTTAAGACGTAAGTACTGGCTATACGGTATGGACCTTATTAGAGGTAAAGGGTGGGCACTAGTAGCATGCAATATTGTATTGCCCGCTGTAGGTTTTCTATGAAGCCCTGTGGAGATACTGCCATCCACGGTTTTTCGTAGGATTACATCCAAAAAGGCAATCTGGGTGTCACTTGATGTCATTGTGAATTTTAAGTTCCAGTCGTTGTTGTTCATAATAGACATAAAACTTTGCAATTCATCAATGGTCCCTTCCCATATCACTAGGACATCATCTATGTATCTAAACCAAGCCGACACTAGATGGATGAACGGTTGTATAGATGTACTGGTCAAGAAAGACTTCTCCCACTCCCCCAGGTACAGGTTGGCATACGATGGGGCACAAGATGTCCCCATCGCAACCCCCTGCACCTGGAGGAAATGGGAGCCGTCAAACGAAAACACATTATGGTGGAGAATAAATTCCAAAGCCATTATCAGAAATTCCCCAAGTTTGGGATCAGCTTTAAAAATGGGTAGAAGGATATTGCGAATAGCAGCCAAGCCTAGGGAGTGAGGGATGGAGCTGTAGAGGGCCTCTACGTCAATGGCTACTAGCAACGTATTGGAAGAAGTATGGAGGTGCTCGACTTTTTGCAGTAGGTGAATAGTGTCTTTTATAAAAGACGAAAGACGTTCCACGAATGGCTTCAAATATGAATCCACATATATACTGAGGTTCTCAGTTATGGCACCGTTGCCCGAAACGATTGGTCGACCGGGTGGATCAGTCATATGCTTATGAATTTTGGGAAGACAATAGAAGGTTGGAATTCTTGGGTACTTAATACGGAGGAATTCCCAAGTGTCACGATTAATGACCCCGTGAGAAAAAGCCCCGTCAACCAAAGCATAAAACTCAACTTCAAATTTGCTGACAGCAGTTTTCGAAATAGGTAAGTACCAATCTTTATTGGAAAGAATTTTCAAGCACATGGATTTATATTGTTGGTTAGTCAAAATGACAATATTACCCCCTTTGTCGGATGGCTTAATAGTTAATGAATGACAGTCTTTCAATTTTTCCAAAGCATTGTTTTTCTGACGGATGGAGTGAATGGTACTTCGTGAATGATGAAGCTTTTTGATTTCAGCAGTGGTAAGTGCTACAAACGCAGCCAGATTGGAGTTGGTTTGTAACGGTGGAAACTTGTCCGATTTATTTTTTAGAGGGTTGGCCGGTGTTTCTGGGGTGCCCTCCGTATCCAATTCAAATGACATTTCTTCCAGATCATTCATTACATTAGGGTCAGAGATGTCAGCTTCGCCACACAGTGACAGAAGCAGATCCATATCTTCCTTATGTTGTTGCATAGTCCTATACGTGGAGTCGTTCTTTGGTTTAGAGTAAAGGCTTTTTAATAGGAGTTTCCTAGCAAATAGGTTGATATCTTTAATCAATTCAAATGTATCCAGATGAGCTTCGGGACAAAAGGTGAGACCCTTGGCTAATAAGGTCTTCTCGTCTGATGACAGTACATAGTCAGAAAGATTTATGATGTCAAGTCCCTGAGTTGTACCTGATTGATAGTCAGGTACACAATCGTCCCTTAAGGGTTTGTCGATATGTGTGTGACCTGGGGAAAAAACCCAGTATCAATGGTTTCTTTAAGATTGGGTCTTAAACCTTCATGCGTAGTTTGTGTATTGAGTGAGTGAGGGGTCGCAAAGACAGAAAATAATTCGGTCGGTTGTGTAGATTGTTGGTTGGATCTATCAGAACCACCCAATGTATTGGTGAGACCTGATTGTTGTACTAGACGTTTTTTGGTGGTGCTATCGTCCTCGCCCGATAGGGGTCGTTTTGGCTTGTTATTCCTATTCCTGGTGGGGTTTTGTGTGGGAGCATTGCTTGAAACAGTTGATGAGGTCTTATAACCTTTTTTGGGGGGAATTATATTAGTATTGCCCTTAGCAAAATACTTTTGAGAAGAATTGGCCGATTGCCATTTATAGGCTTTTCCTTCCTGGAATGATCGTTTATCTCTCCAAAATTTATTCTCTTTTTTATAAAGGGTTTCTGCTATCACTATGTCAAGTCGACCTTTAATTTTAGTTTCATGGTCCTTGAAGGCTGGAAGAGCCAGGAAGGGTGAAAGTTTTATATATATATCATCGATTTCTTTATTGACTTGGCTTGTTCTAATTTTGTATTCTTCAATAAGGAGTTTCATCATGTTAGCCGAACATTGTTGCAAGTTCTGCTCCCATTTTTTACGGAAGTCGGTGTTTATGTTATCTAGGAGAGGGAAGATCTGAATGCGGAGCCCATAAGGGTTGATATTTTCTTTTAGGTACTTGTCGAAACTTTCGACATGCCAGAAAAGAGCTGCCTTTTTTTCAACTAATCTTCCAAGTTGATTACATAAAGAGGCAAGCTCAGAGTTTTTGGCCTCCCCATTGTGATGACTGGCTGAGTAGCTCAGCATCAGATCGTCCCAGTCCTTACCTTGAAACATAGTAAACTGATAGGTATGTCAATCTATACAAATATGCTACCACTGTCACCGTCAGATGACAGCAAAAAACCGGACAAATAAGATTGAAAAGCAACAAAATAAAGGTGGAGAAAATACGTAATAATAAAAACGTGAGAGAAAAAAGTTTTTGAATAATAAGATAGTCATAAAGTCCCCAACACCAATGGGGATATGTAGGAGTCACTGAAGGATGTTACTAGGGGGAAGAAAGAGGGGGATGCCCCAATTTCATAGGTATTTGCTACCTTGGATACAGAAAAGGGAATTATGTAACATCACAGGAGTGTGAGTGCTGCCGACACCCCTAATCGAATAGAAGATTGAAGGATTCCCCCAGGGGAGGGGCTTTATAGGCAGCAATAGTAAGCGTATATATAGTAGTACCAAAAACAAGAAATTATTTTATGAAAATCAATAAATATTTAATTATATAGAAAAAAGATCATACAATATGACATAATATAACACTTAACAAGTCATAGAGTTGCAAAAAAATTGAAACTGATCCACATAAGTAAACTCTACAAGGCCCTACGCGTTTCGGGGTTTTCCCTTCTTCGGGGGCCGGAGTCTGTGTGGAAACAAATTAGGTTGCATCAGGTTTACATAAACATAGCATCAAAAATATATAACTTTAACAATCGCGTCAGATCCATCTAGTGTCGGCTTGGTTTAGATACATAGATGATGTCCTAGTGATATGGGAAGGGACCATTGATGAATTGCAAAGTTTTATGTCTATTATGAACAACAACGACTGGAACTTAAAATTCACAATGACATCAAGTGACACCCAGATTGCCTTTTTGGATGTAATCCTACGAAAAACCGTGGATGGCAGTATCTCCACAGGGCTTCATAGAAAACCTACAGCGGGCAATACAATATTGCATGCTACTAGTGCCCACCCTTTACCTCTAATAAGGTCCATACCGTATAGCCAGTACTTACGTCTTAAGCGCAACTGCTCCAATCAGGAAGTATTCCTGTTGGAGGCGGCAGCACTAAGAGAAAGACTGCTTTTGAGAGGGTACTCCAAGAAATGCCTCAAAAAGTCTTTCCAACGTGCTAATGCGCATATTAGACAAGACTTACTCTCCCAACCAAAAAAACAGTCGACTAGAGATGGAAATACTCTACGACTAATTACCAAATATCACATGCAACACCAACAAACTAGAGGTATCCTTAAAAAATATTGGCATCTACTTTCTTTTGATCCCAATTTGGGACCTTTTGTCACCAAAGAACCAGCTATTACGTATCGACGGGCTTCCTCCCTCAGGGACCAACTAGTCACGAGTGAATTTAAGGGAGACTTCAGGAAAGATCCCTGTAAAAGAAAGGGCACATACACATGTGGTGGTTGCTCGATTTGTCGATATATCAACATTGACCCAGAAGCCCTGCTACCAAATGGGCGACCCTTT
Source organism: Rana kukunoris (assembly GCA_029574335.1). Taxonomy (NCBI): domain Eukaryota; kingdom Metazoa; phylum Chordata; class Amphibia; order Anura; family Ranidae; genus Rana; species Rana kukunoris. The sequence goes on from CM056051.1 coordinate 219,487,370, forward strand.
AGATCACGCCATTTTGCAAATTGCAAGACCCCTGGGGTAGTATATCTACTCACTTGCTCATGCAACAGGTTCTATGTGGGCAAGACCAAACTGCCTTTTTTTAAACGGGCTGCCCGACATATCAGTAATATGCGTTCAGCAAACCCTGATATGCCCCTAGGACGCCACATTTTGCTCCATCACAATGGGCAATTTTCAGGGGTTAAATTCCTCATCCTAGATAGGATTCACCCCAATCCTCGAGGGGGTGACTGGAACAAAACCCTATTACAACGCGAAACCCGATGGATCATAGACCTTGAAGCGACTAGTTTTCCTGGTCTAAACGAACAGATTAGTTTTAGACCCTTCTTAGAAGGGTTCTCTTCGGGTGGTTGTGAAAAAGAGTGAGGTGGTTGCAGTCATCTTTGTTACATATGTTTACAATGATAATTATATTTGTCTGCTGTACATATTATTTATCTTCATAACCCGCTTTCTAGACGTGCTTTGGTTTTGTTGTCATTCTTGTATTCATTGTTGTGTTTGTGCTTTTCTCTTTGAAGCCTTCTTGCTTGTTCCCTTGGACAAACAAGATTCAGGTATCATGTTTTTCTATATGAGATGCCTCCTCGTTATAATTACACAGGGTTTTTTTTTTTTTTTTTTTTTTTTTTTTTTTTTTGCCTGGTTTGACTTGGGGAGTCCGGCACCTTCATCCTCTTGGGAAGCACGGCGCACCCAGGCCGCCACCTTCAGTTGGCGGCCCCCTTTTTTGGCCCAGTCACACGGCACTATGTGCCCTGTGATTGTTGGGTCAATTTTTGCGCTGGACAGGGATCTTGCTCGGACAGGGGACTTTGCTAGACTTTTTTCCCTCTCCGGGCTTGCTCTCTGTACCCCTTCATTGCCCACTGCCTTCATTTAAGCGATACTCAAATTTGCCAGTAAGGGAACTTAAATCCACACCCCTTTTTTCATCCCCAGCAGCACAGCTCTAACATATGATTCTTTCTTTTTTTTTTTTTTTTTTTTTTTTTTTTTTTTTTTTTTCCAATTCCTCGGACGTCCTTTGCTGACAGTTGCCATAACACTTCCGCCCATGTGACTATCATTGGTCATGTGATATTTCATACCTCTTACTACTTCCTGTGACCACTCCCCCCTCCCTTGCCTATTTATACACAGCCATCTCATGGGAATGGCTGACTTGGCTGACGGCGATGGTTCTACACATCCATTTAAAAGGTACATCACTGGCTGACGGTCTGTTCCTGTCAGCCTTCCCTTCTCCAATACTCCTTTGCTTCCTTGCTTATCTCCATACCTAGGAATTGTTTTATTTATATTTTTTATTTATTTTATTTTTTTTTTTTTTTTTTTTTCTTTCAAACTTCCTTCGTTTTCAGCCTCCTTGTGTTGTGCTTCTCACTGACCCCCTCTGGTCATTTTCAAGTACTACCTCCTTTGGATAGGGAGACAATCTATTGTGCTGTGCCTTCCGCTGACCCCTGCTGGCCATTCTTATGGGTTACTCCCTGTTGTCAGGTATATAACTTACAATTATTTAAGACCTTGACACAAATTGATATGACACATACATATATACTAGAACCATTATATTTATTACATTTTATTTTTTACTTTGCATAGATATATATATCTTTTTTGCATTGTGTCCTTCATTTTAGGAATTATACAACTTTCCTAAGCTTGGCAGTTTTTGGCTTGGGGTTTGCTTCCCTTGGATGCACGGTGCCTGCTCCCCAACTCCTGTATACCATCCCTTCAGGAATTTTTCACCATGGACTTTTTTACCCTGTGTTTTTATTGAGTTGCCATCTCTTGACTGGTATGTTTTTCTGTCTATCTTTTACTTATTATGCTTGCTGTATTAAAATCTGACGCGATTGTTAAAGTTATATATTTTTGATGCTATGTTTATGTAAACCTGATGCAACCTAATTTGTTTCCACACAGACTCCGGCCCCCGAAGAAGGGAAAACCCCGAAACGCGTAGGGCCTTGTAGAGTTTACTTATGTGGATCAGTTTCAATTTTTTTGCAACTCTATGACTTGTTAAGTGTTATATTATGTCATATTGTATGATCTTTTTTCTATATAATTAAATATTTATTGATTTTCATAAAATAATTTCTTGTTTTTGGTACTACTATATATACGCTTACTATTGCTGCCTATAAAGCCCCTCCCCTGGGGGAATCCTTCAATCTTCTATTCGATTAGGGGTGTCGGCAGCACTCACACTCCTGTGATGTTACATAATTCCCTTTTCTGTATCCAAGGTAGCAAATACCTATGAAATTGGGGCATCCCCCTCTTTCTTCCCCCTAGTAACATCCTTCAGTGACTCCTACATATCCCCATTGGTGTTGGGGACTTTATGACTATCTTATTATTCAAAAACTTTTTTCTCTCACGTTTTTATTATTACGTATTTTCTCCACCTTTATTTTGTTGCTTTTCAATCTTATTTGTCCGGTTTTTTGCTGTCATCTGACGGTGACAGTGGTAGCATATTTGTATAGATTGACATACCTATCAGTTTACTATGTTTCAAGGTAAGGACTGGGACGATCTGATGCTGAGCTACTCAGCCAGTCATCACAATGGGGAGGCCAAAAACTCTGAGCTTGCCTCTTTATGTAATCAACTTGGAAGATTAGTTGAAAAAAAGGCAGCTCTTTTCTGGCATGTCGAAAGTTTCGACAAGTACCTAAAAGAAAATATCAACCCTTATGGGCTCCGCATTCAGATCTTCCCTCTCCTAGATAACATAAACACCGACTTCCGTAAAAATGGGAGCAGAACTTGCAACAATGTTCGGCTAACATGATGAAACTCCTTATTGAAGAATACAAAATTAGAACAAGCCAAGTCAATAAAGAAATCGATGATATATATATAAAACTTTCACCCTTCCTGGCTCTTCCAGCCTTCAAGGACCATGAAACTAAAATTAAAGGTCGACTTGACATAGTGATAGCAGAAACCCTTTATAAAAAAGAGAATACATTTTGGAGAGATAAACGATCATTCCAGGAAGGAAAAGCCTATAAATGGCAATCGGCCAATTCTTCTCAAAAGTATTTTGCTAAGGGCAATACTAATATAATTCCCCCCAAAAAAGGTTATAAGACCTCATCAACTGTTTCAAGCAATGCTCCCACACAAAACCCCACCAGGAATAGGAATAACAAGCCAAAACGACCCCTATCGGGCGAGGACGATAGCACCACCAAAAAACGTCTAGTACAACAATCAGGTCTCACCAATACATTGGGTGGTTCTGATAGATCCAACCAACAATCTACACAACCGACCGAATTATTTTCTGTCTTTGCGACCCCTCACTCACTCAATACACAAACTACGCATGAAGGTTTAAGACCCAATCTTAAAGAAACCATTGATACTGGGTTTTTTCCCCAGGTCACACACATATCGACAAACCCTTAAGGGACGATTGTGTACCTGACTATCAATCAGGTACAACTCAGGGACTTGACATCATAAATCTTTCTGACTATGTACTGTCATCAGACGAGAAGACCTTATTAGCCAAGGGTCTCACCTTTTGTCCCGAAGCTCATCTGGATACATTTGAATTGATTAAAGATATCAACCTATTTGCTAGGAAACTCCTATTAAAAAGCCTTTACTCTAAACCAAAGAACGACTCCACGTATAGGACTATGCAACAACATAAGGAAGATATGGATCTGCTTCTGTCACTGTGTGGCGAAGCTGACATCTCTGACCCTAATGTAATGAATGATCTGGAAGAAATGTCATTTGAATTGGATACGGAGGGCACCCCAGAAACACCGGCCAACCCTCTAAAAAATAAATCGGACAAGTTTCCACCGTTACAAACCAACTCCAATCTGGCTGCGTTTGTAGCACTTACCACTGCTGAAATCAAAAAGCTTCATCATTCACGAAGTACCATTCACTCCATCCGTCAGAAAAACAATGCTTTGGAAAAATTGAAAGACTGTCATTCATTAACTATTAAGCCATCCGACAAAGGGGGTAATATTGTCATTTTGACTAACCAACAATATAAATCCATGTGCTTGAAAATTCTTTCCAATAAAGATTGGTACTTACCTATTTCGAAAACTGCTGTCAGCAAATTTGAAGTTGAGTTTTATGCTTTGGTTGACGGGGCTTTTTCTCACGGGGTCATTAATCGTGACACTTGGGAATTCCTCCGTATTAAGTACCCAAGAATTCCAACCTTCTATTGTCTTCCCAAAATTCATAAGCATATGACTGATCCACCCGGTCGACCAATCGTTTCGGGCAACGGTGCCATAACTGAGAACCTCAGTATATATGTGGATTCATATTTGAAGCCATTCGTGGAACGTCTTTCGTCTTTTATAAAAGACACTATTCACCTACTGCAAAAAGTCGAGCACCTCCATACTTCTTCCAATACGTTGCTAGTAGCCATTGACGTAGAGGCCCTCTACAGCTCCATCCCTCACTCCCTAGGCTTGGCTGCTATTCGCAATATCCTTCTACCCATTTTTAAAGCTGATCCCAAACTTGGGGAATTTCTGATAATGGCTTTGGAATTTATTCTCCACCATAATGTGTTTTCGTTTGACGGCTCCCATTTCCTCCAGGTGCAGGGGGTTGCGATGGGGACATCTTGTGCCCCATCGTATGCCAACCTGTACCTGGGGGAGTGGGAGAAGTCTTTCTTGACCAGTACATCTATACAACCGTTCATCCATCTAGTGTCGGCTTGGTTTAGATACATAGATGATGTCCTAGTGATATGGGAAGGGACCATTGATGAATTGCAAAGTTTTATGTCTATTATGAACAACAACGACTGGAACTTAAAATTCACAATGACATCAAGTGACACCCAGATTGCCTTTTTGGATGTAATCCTACGAAAAACCGTGGATGGCAGTATCTCCACAGGGCTTCATAGAAAACCTACAGCGGGCAATACAATATTGCATGCTACTAGTGCCCACCCTTTACCTCTAATAAGGTCCATACCGTATAGCCAGTACTTACGTCTTAAGCGCAACTGCTCCAATCAGGAAGTATTCCTGTTGGAGGCGGCAGCACTAAGAGAAAGACTGCTTTTGAGAGGGTACTCCAAGAAATGCCTCAAAAAGTCTTTCCAACGTGCTAATGCGCATATTAGACAAGACTTACTCTCCCAACCAAAAAAACAGTCGACTAGAGATGGAAATACTCTACGACTAATTACCAAATATCACATGCAACACCAACAAACTAGAGGTATCCTTAAAAAATATTGGCATCTACTTTCTTTTGATCCCAATTTGGGACCTTTTGTCACCAAAGAACCAGCTATTACGTATCGACGGGCTTCCTCCCTCAGGGACCAACTAGTCACGAGTGAATTTAAGGGAGACTTCAGGAAAGATCCCTGTAAAAGAAAGGGCACATACACATGTGGTGGTTGCTCGATTTGTCGATATATCAACATTGACCCAGAAGCCCTGCTACCAAATGGGCGACCCTTTAGATCACGCCATTTTGCAAATTGCAAGACCCCTGGGGTAGTATATCTACTCACTTGCTCATGCAACAGGTTCTATGTGGGCAAGACCAAACTGCCTTTTTTTAAACGGGCTGCCCGACATATCAGTAATATGCGTTCAGCAAACCCTGATATGCCCCTAGGACGCCACATTTTGCTCCATCACAATGGGCAATTTTCAGGGGTTAAATTCCTCATCCTAGATAGGATTCACCCCAATCCTCGAGGGGGTGACTGGAACAAAACCCTATTACAACGCGAAACCCGATGGATCATAGACCTTGAAGCGACTAGTTTTCCTGGTCTAAACGAACAGATTAGTTTTAGACCCTTCTTAGAAGGGTTCTCTTCGGGTGGTTGTGAAAAAGAGTGAGGTGGTTGCAGTCATCTTTGTTACATATGTTTACAATGATAATTATATTTGTCTGCTGTACATATTATTTATCTTCATAACCCGCTTTCTAGACGTGCTTTGGTTTTGTTGTCATTCTTGTATTCATTGTTGTGTTTGTGCTTTTCTCTTTGAAGCCTTCTTGCTTGTTCCCTTGGACAAACAAGATTCAGGTATCATGTTTTTCTATATGAGATGCCTCCTCGTTATAATTACACAGGGTTTTTTTTTTTTTTTTTTTGCCTGGTTTGACTTGGGGAGTCCGGCACCTTCATCCTCTTGGGAAGCACGGCGCACCCAGGCCGCCACCTTCAGTTGGCGGCCCCCTTTTTTGGCCCAGTCACACGGCACTATGTGCCCTGTGATTGTTGGGTCAATTTTTGCGCTGGACAGGGATCTTGCTCGGACAGGGGACTTTGCTAGACTTTTTTCCCTCTCCGGGCTTGCTCTCTGTACCCCTTCATTGCCCACTGCCTTCATTTAAGCGATACTCAAATTTGCCAGTAAGGGAACTTAAATCCACACCCCTTTTTTCATCCCCAGCAGCACAGCTCTAACATATGATTCTTTCTTTTTTTTTTTTTTTTTTTTTTTTTTTTTTCCAATTCCTCGGACGTCCTTTGCTGACAGTTGCCATAACACTTCCGCCCATGTGACTATCATTGGTCATGTGATATTTCATACCTCTTACTACTTCCTGTGACCACTCCCCCCTCCCTTGCCTATTTATACACAGCCATCTCATGGGAATGGCTGACTTGGCTGACGGCGATGGTTCTACACATCCATTTAAAAGGTACATCACTGGCTGACGGTCTGTTCCTGTCAGCCTTCCCTTCTCCAATACTCCTTTGCTTCCTTGCTTATCTCCATACCTAGGAATTGTTTTATTTATATTTTTTATTTATTTTATTTTTTTTTTTTTTTTTTTTTTTTTTTTTCTTTCAAACTTCCTTCGTTTTCAGCCTCCTTGTGTTGTGCTTCTCACTGACCCCCTCTGGTCATTTTCAAGTACTACCTCCTTTGGATAGGGAGACAATCTATTGTGCTGTGCCTTCCGCTGACCCCTGCTGGCCATTCTTATGGGTTACTCCCTGTTGTCAGGTATATAACTTACAATTATTTAAGACCTTGACACAAATTGATATGACACATACATATATACTAGAACCATTATATTTATTACATTTTATTTTTTACTTTGCATAGATATATATATCTTTTTTGCATTGTGTCCTTCATTTTAGGAATTATACAACTTTCCTAAGCTTGGCAGTTTTTGGCTTGGGGTTTGCTTCCCTTGGATGCACGGTGCCTGCTCCCCAACTCCTGTATACCATCCCTTCAGGAATTTTTCACCATGGACTTTTTTACCCTGTGTTTTTATTGAGTTGCCATCTCTTGACTGGTATGTTTTTCTGTCTATCTTTTACTTATTATGCTTGCTGTATTAAAATCTGACGCGATTGTTAAAGTTATATATTTTTGATGCTATGTTTATGTAAACCTGATGCAACCTAATTTGTTTCCACACAGACTCCGGCCCCCGAAGAAGGGAAAACCCCGAAACGCGTAGGGCCTTGTAGAGTTTACTTATGTGGATCAGTTTCAATTTTTTTGCAACTCTATGACTTGTTAAGTGTTATATTATGTCATATTGTATGATCTTTTTTCTATATAATTAAATATTTATTGATTTTCATAAAATAATTTCTTGTTTTTGGTACTACTATATATACGCTTACTATTGCTGCCTATAAAGCCCCTCCCCTGGGGGAATCCTTCAATCTTCTATTCGATTAGGGGTGTCGGCAGCACTCACACTCCTGTGATGTTACATAATTCCCTTTTCTGTATCCAAGGTAGCAAATACCTATGAAATTGGGGCATCCCCCTCTTTCTTCCCCCTAGTAACATCCTTCAGTGACTCCTACATATCCCCATTGGTGTTGGGGACTTTATGACTATCTTATTATTCAAAAACTTTTTTCTCTCACGTTTTTATTATTACGTATTTTCTCCACCTTTATTTTGTTGCTTTTCAATCTTATTTGTCCGGTTTTTTGCTGTCATCTGACGGTGACAGTGGTAGCATATTTGTATAGATTGACATACCTATCAGTTTACTATGTTTCAAGGTAAGGACTGGGACGATCTGATGCTGAGCTACTCAGCCAGTCATCACAATGGGGAGGCCAAAAACTCTGAGCTTGCCTCTTTATGTAATCAACTTGGAAGATTAGTTGAAAAAAAGGCAGCTCTTTTCTGGCATGTCGAAAGTTTCGACAAGTACCTAAAAGAAAATATCAACCCTTATGGGCTCCGCATTCAGATCTTCCCTCTCCTAGATAACATAAACACCGACTTCCGTAAAAAATGGGAGCAGAACTTGCAACAATGTTCGGCTAACATGATGAAACTCCTTATTGAAGAATACAAAATTAGAACAAGCCAAGTCAATAAAGAAATCGATGATATATATATAAAACTTTCACCCTTCCTGGCTCTTCCAGCCTTCAAGGACCATGAAACTAAAATTAAAGGTCGACTTGACATAGTGATAGCAGAAACCCTTTATAAAAAAGAGAATAAATTTTGGAGAGATAAACGATCATTCCAGGAAGGAAAAGCCTATAAATGGCAATCGGCCAATTCTTCTCAAAAGTATTTTGCTAAGGGCAATACTAATATAATTCCCCCCAAAAAAGGTTATAAGACCTCATCAACTGTTTCAAGCAATGCTCCCACACAAAACCCCACCAGGAATAGGAATAACAAGCCAAAACGACCCCTATTGGGCGAGGACGATAGCACCACCAAAAAACGTCTAGTACAACAATCAGGTCTCACCAATACATTGGGTGGTTCTGATAGATCCAACCAACAATCTACACAACCGACCGAATTATTTTCTGTCTTTGCGACCCCTCACTCACTCAATACACAAACTACGCATGAAGGTTTAAGACCCAATCTTAAAGAAACCATTGATACTGGGTTTTTTCCCCAGGTCACACACATATCGACAAACCCTTAAGGGACGATTGTGTACCTGACTATCAATCAGGTACAACTCAGGGACTTGACATCATAAATCTTTCTGACTATGTACTGTCATCAGACGAGAAGACCTTATTAGCCAAGGGTCTCACCTTTTGTCCCGAAGCTCATCTGGATACATTTGAATTGATTAAAGATATCAACCTATTTGCTAGGAAACTCCTATTAAAAAGCCTTTACTCTAAACCAAAGAACGACTCCACGTATAGGACTATGCAACAACATAAGGAAGATATGGATCTGCTTCTGTCACTGTGTGGCGAAGCTGACATCTCTGACCCTAATGTAATGAATGATCTGGAAGAAATGTCATTTGAATTGGATACGGAGGGCACCCCAGAAACACCGGCCAACCCTCTAAAAAATAAATCGGACAAGTTTCCACCGTTACAAACCAACTCCAATCTGGCTGCGTTTGTAGCACTTACCACTGCTGAAATCAAAAAGCTTCATCATTCACGAAGTACCATTCACTCCATCCGTCAGAAAAACAATGCTTTGGAAAAATTGAAAGACTGTCATTCATTAACTATTAAGCCATCCGACAAAGGGGGTAATATTGTCATTTTGACTAACCAACAATATAAATCCATGTGCTTGAAAATTCTTTCCAATAAAGATTGGTACTTACCTATTTCGAAAACTGCTGTCAGCAAATTTGAAGTTGAGTTTTATGCTTTGGTTGACGGGGCTTTTTCTCACGGGGTCATTAATCGTGACACTTGGGAATTCCTCCGTATTAAGTACCCAAGAATTCCAACCTTCTATTGTCTTCCCAAAATTCATAAGCATATGACTGATCCACCCGGTCGACCAATCGTTTCGGGCAACGGTGCCATAACTGAGAACCTCAGTATATATGTGGATTCATATTTGAAGCCATTCGTGGAACGTCTTTCGTCTTTTATAAAAGACACTATTCACCTACTGCAAAAAGTCGAGCACCTCCATACTTCTTCCAATACGTTGCTAGTAGCCATTGACGTAGAGGCCCTCTACAGCTCCATCCCTCACTCCCTAGGCTTGGCTGCTATTCGCAATATCCTTCTACCCATTTTTAAAGCTGATCCCAAACTTGGGGAATTTCTGATAATGGCTTTGGAATTTATTCTCCACCATAATGTGTTTTCGTTTGACGGCTCCCATTTCCTCCAGGTGCAGGGGGTTGCGATGGGGACATCTTGTGCCCCATCGTATGCCAACCTGTACCTGGGGGAGTGGGAGAAGTCTTTCTTGACCAGTACATCTATACAACCGTTCATCCATCTAGTGTCGGCTTGGTTTAGATACATAGATGATGTCCTAGTGATATGGGAAGGGACCATTGATGAATTGCAAAGTTTTATGTCTATTATGAACAACAACGACTGGAACTTAAAATTCACAATGACATCAAGTGACACCCAGATTGCCTTTTTGGATGTAATCCTACGAAAAACCGTGGATGGCAGTATCTCCACAGGGCTTCATAGAAAACCTACAGCGGGCAATACAATATTGCATGCTACTAGTGCCCACCCTTTACCTCTAATAAGGTCCATACCGTATAGCCAGTACTTACGTCTTAAGCGCAACTGCTCCAATCAGGAAGTATTCCTGTTGGAGGCGGCAGCACTAAGAGAAAGACTGCTTTTGAGAGGGTACTCCAAGAAATGCCTCAAAAAGTCTTTCCAACGTGCTAATGCGCATATTAGACAAGACTTACTCTCCCAACCAAAAAAACAGTCGACTAGAGATGGAAATACTCTACGACTAATTACCAAATATCACATGCAACACCAACAAACTAGAGGTATCCTTAAAAAATATTGGCATCTACTTTCTTTTGATCCCAATTTGGGACCTTTTGTCACCAAAGAACCAGCTATTACGTATCGACGGGCTTCCTCCCTCAGGGACCAACTAGTCACGAGTGAATTTAAGGGAGACTTCAGGAAAGATCCCTGTAAAAGAAAGGGCACATACACATGTGGTGGTTGCTCGATTTGTCGATATATCAACATTGACCCAGAAGCCCTGCTACCAAATGGGCGACCCTTTAGATCACGCCATTTTGCAAATTGCAAGACCCCTGGGGTAGTATATCTACTCACTTGCTCATGCAACAGGTTCTATGTGGGCAAGACCAAACTGCCTTTTTTTAAACGGGCTGCCCGACATATCAGTAATATGCGTTCAGCAAACCCTGATATGCCCCTAGGACGCCACATTTTGCTCCATCACAATGGGCAATTTTCAGGGGTTAAATTCCTCATCCTAGATAGGATTCACCCCAATCCTCGAGGGGGTGACTGGAACAAAACCCTATTACAACGCGAAACCCGATGGATCATAGACCTTGAAGCGACTAGTTTTCCTGGTCTAAACGAACAGATTAGTTTTAGACCCTTCTTAGAAGGGTTCTCTTCGGGTGGTTGTGAAAAAGAGTGAGGTGGTTGCAGTCATCTTTGTTACATATGTTTACAATGATAATTATATTTGTCTGCTGTACATATTATTTATCTTCATAACCCGCTTTCTAGACGTGCTTTGGTTTTGTTGTCATTCTTGTATTCATTGTTGTGTTTGTGCTTTTCTCTTTGAAGCCTTCTTGCTTGTTCCCTTGGACAAACAAGATTCAGGTATCATGTTTTTCTATATGAGATGCCTCCTCGTTATAATTACACAGGGTTTTTTTTTTTTTTTTTTTTTTTTTTTTGCCTGGTTTGACTTGGGGAGTCCGGCACCTTCATCCTCTTGGGAAGCACGGCGCACCCAGGCCGCCACCTTCAGTTGGCGGCCCCCTTTTTTGGCCCAGTCACACGGCACTATGTGCCCTGTGATTGTTGGGTCAATTTTTGCGCTGGACAGGGATCTTGCTCGGACAGGGGACTTTGCTAGACTTTTTTCCCTCTCCGGGCTTGCTCTCTGTACCCCTTCATTGCCCACTGCCTTCATTTAAGCGATACTCAAATTTGCCAGTAAGGGAACTTAAATCCACACCCCTTTTTTCATCCCCAGCAGCACAGCTCTAACATATGATTCTTTCTTTTTTTTTTTTTTTTTTTCCAATTCCTCGGACGTCCTTTGCTGACAGTTGCCATAACACTTCCGCCCATGTGACTATCATTGGTCATGTGATATTTCATACCTCTTACTACTTCCTGTGACCACTCCCCCCTCCCTTGCCTATTTATACACAGCCATCTCATGGGAATGGCTGACTTGGCTGACGGCGATGGTTCTACACATCCATTTAAAAGGTACATCACTGGCTGACGGTCTGTTCCTGTCAGCCTTCCCTTCTCCAATACTCCTTTGCTTCCTTGCTTATCTCCATACCTAGGAATTGTTTTATTTATATTTTTTATTTATTTTATTTTTTTTTTTTTTTTTTTTTTTTTTTTTTTTTTTTTTTTTCTTTCAAACTTCCTTCGTTTTCAGCCTCCTTGTGTTGTGCTTCTCACTGACCCCCTCTGGTCATTTTCAAGTACTACCTCCTTTGGATAGGGAGACAATCTATTGTGCTGTGCCTTCCGCTGACCCCTGCTGGCCATTCTTATGGGTTACTCCCTGTTGTCAGGTATATAACTTACAATTATTTAAGACCTTGACACAAATTGATATGACACATACATATATACTAGAACCATTATATTTATTACATTTTATTTTTTACTTTGCATAGATATATATATCTTTTTTGCATTGTGTCCTTCATTTTAGGAATTATACAACTTTCCTAAGCTTGGCAGTTTTTGGCTTGGGGTTTGCTTCCCTTGGATGCACGGTGCCTGCTCCCCAACTCCTGTATACCATCCCTTCAGGAATTTTTCACCATGGACTTTTTTACCCTGTGTTTTTATTGAGTTGCCATCTCTTGACTGGTATGTTTTTCTGTCTATCTTTTACTTATTATGCTTGCTGTATTAAAATCTGACGCGATTGTTAAAGTTATATATTTTTGATGCTATGTTTATGTAAACCTGATGCAACCTAATTTGTTTCCACACAGACTCCGGCCCCCGAAGAAGGGAAAACCCCGAAACGCGTAGGGCCTTGTAGAGTTTACTTATGTGGATCAGTTTCAATTTTTTTGCAACTCTATGACTTGTTAAGTGTTATATTATGTCATATTGTATGATCTTTTTTCTATATAATTAAATATTTATTGATTTTCATAAAATAATTTCTTGTTTTTGGTACTACTATATATACGCTTACTATTGCTGCCTATAAAGCCCCTCCCCTGGGGGAATCCTTCAATCTTCTATCTACTAAATATAGGATACTAAAAGGTGTGGTATCTCGCGCCAATAAACATTAATGTGACAACAACATATAATTATAGTGAATAAGCAGCTCCCCTAAGATAGAGGCCTCATCAAAGGTCTGAACTGAACAGTAATGGTATATGGAGGGGGCGCTAATAATGAATAATAAGAGAATAAACAATAAAGTGAAATCTAATAAATGGTCCGTCTGAACCAACAATAGCAGACTTAGTGAGCAGCAACACACTGAAAATGGTGAAATAGAAATAGATTGTACAAAAAAAAAGTATAAATGAATAAATAAATAAACTCACTTGAGTTTATTTATTTATTCATTCATACTTTTATTTTTTTTTATTTTTTTGTACAATCTATTTCTATTTCACCATTTTCAGTGTGTTGCTGCTCACTAAGTCTGCTATTGTTGGTTCAGACGGACCATTTATTAGATTTCACTTTATTGTTTATTCTCTTATTATTCATTATTAGCGCCCCCTCCATATACCATTATATATAGGATACTGACACCTAAAAAAGAGTCAGAAGCATTAAAAATAGTGGAAAGCTGGGAAATAGAACTGAGCCAAGTTATATCTATAGATAGGAAGAGGCAGGTCTTAGACTATGCCCACTCAACATCAATGGAGGCAAGGGTAAAAGAGATGAACTATAAGCTCCTCACTAAATGGTACTACGTTCCAACAAAAATGCATAAGATAGATAAAGAGATATCACCCTTATGCTGGAGAGAATGTGGGATGGAGGGAAATCATGCCCATATATGGTGGCAATGCCCCAGGATACAAGTTTATTGGAAAGAGGTATTGGCCCAGATAAAGAAAATCAATGGACAGTTGGTGAAACATGACCCATGGGAATGTTTGTTCCATAGTACGGGGAGTACCTCAGTTTTTGTAGCAAAGCAATAAGAATACTTACTGAATAGGGCCAAGGCACTCATACCCAGGAACTGGAAGAAAAGATAACCACCTTCGGTTGAGGAGTGGGTAGGGGAAATAAAAAAACACAGAGTGATGGAGGAACTATGGGCATCTCATAATAACTATAGGTTAAGGTGTGATGAGATATGGGAGGGATGGAAGAGATATAGGGACCTGGAGGGAGGAGACGGGGAGGGAGGGGCGGGATAAGGGGTAGGACCAGGATATCACCTTGGCTGTGTTCTATCTATTAACCCTCCTGTCCTTTACCCCCTCCCCTCCCCCCTCTACTTTTTTTTTTTTTTTTTTTAGACACTAGAGGGGTAAATTTTTTCACTTTAGTTTACCAAGAAATTATATTTTCTTTTTTTTCTCCTTCACCAAGAAATTGTAGGAATGGGACTTTGGTCCCTCTAAATCAGGGGTCTCAAACTGGCGGCCCTCCAGCTGTTGTGAAACTACAAGTCCCATCATGCCTCTGCCTGTGGGAGTCATGCTTGCAACTATCAGCCCTGCAATGCCTCATGGGACTTGTAGTTTCACAACAGCTGGAGGGCCGCCAGTTTGAGACCCCTGCTCTAAATAACACTTTTTATTTTTTTTTATTTTATTTTTTTCCTCGTACCTTATTTTTTATAAATTGTTGGAATGGGACCTTAGGTCCCCCAAAATTACACTCAATAATAGCGTGCGGTGTTGTGTTTTTTTTTTTCTCTTTTTATAGACATTAGAGGGGAACCTTTTTTTTTTTCACTTTAGTTTCACCAAGAAACCACAGGCTTAAGACTTTTTGGGTCTCTTAAACCACACAAAATTATACTTTGGTAAACTACACAACAGAGGCTCTTTTTTTTTTTTTTTCTTCTCTCTCACCTTAGTTTCATTAAGAAACTGCAGGAATAGGACTTTGGTCCCTCTAAACAACACTTAATATGGGAGGGGTTCTCCCCCCTTTATATTCACTTATTTATCCATTTATTTTTATCTTTTCTTTTCTCTTCTCCGTTCTCCTCTCCTCCCCCCCCCCCCCCCGTGGGTCTATGCTATCCTGTTGCCTCCCTCCCTCCCCTCTCTCTGCCCTTAGCCCCTCGAGGACGGGGTCTTTACAAAGAAGTTTTAAACAATAAATGGGGGATCTCCTTAAATTAGGTAGGTGAAGAGTGAGGGGTTTGTATGAGATAATAATACTGAATCAGATTAGACTACTATATCCATCAAGGTGTTAAAGGATTGCTGAAAGATACTGAGACCGTGTTTGTAATGTATATATTAGGATAAGTTTGTATATGTTCTGGAAGTGTATTATTCTTTGGGTGTGTTTTGGAGTGTTATAAATATAGGGCCAGATTCAGCAAGAATTAGATTATCGTAGCGTTAACTCATTTGCATATCCCGACGCATGAAAACGACGCGAACTCCTCCCAGCGGCCGCAAAAATATCGCAGCGTAGATCCGAAGGCTTACGAAGACGTAAGCCTCTCGGATCGAAGCCCGAAGCCGCCGTATCATGGTTTGAGGATTCAAACTAGTGATACGGCGCGCAAAATTTGAAATTACTCCTGTCTAACACCAGTTAGACAGACGTAATTGCTCTGTGAATCTGGGCCATAGATTGTAGTTTAGGTTAAGTTTGGATTTCTTCTGGAGGAGTTTTGAGTGGACATAACTGATATATCCCACTCAGTGAGTTCAAATTCTGACCAGGACACTATCACCAAGGAGTTTGCATGGTCTCCCTGTGCTTGCCTGGATTTCCTCTGGGAACTCCAGTTTCCTCCCACATTACGAAGACATGCTACCTTTGCGTTGGTGGTGCAGTTGTGAGCATAGCTGCCTTCCAAGCAACTGACTCAGGTTCAATTCCCGGCCAACGCCATCTCAAATACTCAGAATCCTTTAGAGAGAAAAGCACAGTACAAGATCAATGCTGATTATATATTAGTGGTGGAATAAAGAATAAAGCGAATGTGTGGAATGTTTGAGGAAGAGAATGTTCCCCCAGAATCTATAGAAGGAGAACCCAGCAACTAATAGAAGATGCTTAGGTTGCGATCACACCTAGAAGTTCTGGATCATGGGCGGAATTACTGCGATTCCTGAATTGCCACAAAACGTGCGACACACTAGTGACCCCATTTCTTTCAATGGCACCCCAATCACGGGATAATTTTGTCACCTGACCAATTTCACAAACAAAATCACAGGACGCCTGTTTCCCAAAAGCAGTCCAGTGATTTGTTAGGCGGCAATCACAGCAAATTCACGCCTCAATTGAGGTGATATTGAAAGTAAAAGGGATTGCAAGCGTGTCCCGCATTTTGCAGCGATTCGGGAATCCAGAACACTAAGGTGTGACCAGAACCTCGCTGAGTCCATCGTATGACGAGAACTTCCTGCACAGACGTCCCCCCAGCAGGAATATTACACCAATACTCCCCCCAGCAGGAATATTATACCCATACTCCCCCCAGGAGGAATATTACATCTATACTCCCTCCAGCAGGAATATTACATTCATACTCCCCCAGCAGGAATATTACACCCATATTCCCCTCAGCAGAAATATTACACCCATACTCCCCCCAGCAGGAATATTACCCCTTTACACCCCCCAGCAGGAATATTACACCCATAATCCCCCCAGCAGCAATAATAGGATTTTTTATAACAGCTTACCTGTAAAATCCTTTTCTTGGAGTACATCACAGGACACACTAATGACTTAATGGGTTATATACCACCTTCAAGTGATTGGACACTGGCACACCCAATGACAAAACAAGTCCCTCTCTATATAACCCCTCCCATACGGGGAGTACCTCAGTTTTTGTAGCAAAGCAATAAGAATCCCACAAGAGGGGAGGGATCTCTGTGTCCCGTGATGTACTCCAAGAAAAGGATTTTACAGGTAAGCTGTTATAAAAAATCCTATTTTCATATTTTCTTTTTCGTACACTTTTTCGGGACACAGAGCCATACTAATTATTTAATGGGATGTTCCAGAGCAATGTTCTGTTGAGGGGAGGGAGACACAGATCAAACTGCCATTAGACTGAGGACCTATACTGCTGCCTGCAGGACACTGCGCCCGAAAGCGGCATCCTCATGCCCTCTTACATCCACCTGATAGAATCTAGTGAATGTATAGACCGAAGACCATGTTGCAGCCTTGCAGATCTAAGCCATGGAGGCCTTGTGATGCACTGCCCATGAAACACTAACTGCTGGTAGAGTGCCCTCTCACATAAAAAGGAGGAACTTTCCTCTTCAAACTATAGGCCTGAACAATAACTTGCTGAATTCACTTAGAGATAGTAGATTTCGACGCCGCCTTGGCCTTCCTGGGACCTTTTGGCAGCACAAACAAAACATCAGTTTTCCGTATCTGAGCTGTTGCTTTCAGATAGACCTGTTGCTTTCAGATAGACCTTGACTGACCTTGACTGTCCTTACTACATCTAGGGAGTGGAACAGCTTTTCTTCCGCAGAATGCAGTGATGGAATACTGACACCACTTTAGGCAGAAAGATTGGGTGAGGACACAACACAACTCTGTTTTAGAGTTGTGTTGTAATTAGATATGGCTATTAGATATTAGATATGTAATTTGTAATTAGATATGGCTTTTTACAAGAAAAAGATGCCCATTCTGATACCCTTCTAGCAGAGGTATTAGCGACCAGAAAAAAACTATTTTCTTGTCAAAAGGACCAAAGGAATATGGTGTATTGGTTCAAAAGGCTGTCTTTGTAATACGGATAAAACTAGATTCAGATCCCATGGGCACAAGGGAGACTTAACTGACGCATTTAAACGCACCACATCTTGAATAAAGGCTCGGACCAAGAAATGTGAAGCAAGCAGCCTTTGAAAAAACAAACTGATAAGGCTGAAAACTGACCCTTGATGGGACTCAAGGCCAGCTTCATTGTGTTATCTCTCTTCAATGAGATCTTCAAGTCCTGTATCTCTCTCCTGAACTGTTCCTCTATTATCAGCCTGATTCTCAGACTTTTTAGACAAAAGCAAATTGAATCTTCTGTCCGGGAAGGTTGCTAAAATAGATTAGCAGAGAGCAGGTCCTATTACAAAACACATCTGAGAGTCACTGCCCATGTGGAGAGAGGGTGTGCGCCTTACCTCCAATCAGCAATTTTAGCTATCTTGGCTGTATGCCCAGACATCACACTCTGTGTTAACCAGGAAGAGAAAATCTAACACAATGTCAACTTTCTAAACAGTATAAAAATTTGAAGACAGCAGATATAATTGTAAAACCTATGTAGGGAGATTTGTTTCATCCCTGTGTATCATCTGAGGCTGTTCACTTCACTGGGTGTATGGAGGGTTTACATCCACTTTTAACACTTTTGGCTCCAGGGTGTCTTCTGGCTCCATTTGTGTATCTACATTGTCTCTTTTTGTGATATTTATTTTTTCATATCCATACACTGCCAGTGCCCAACTGCCTAATCTATCACATAAAACACTAATTCACTTGAATCTTTACTATGGTATTCTTTAAAATGTCTAGAAATTGTGTGTTTAACTGCTTCCCGACCGCCCACCGTCATATTACTGCGGGACGGTGGCGCGGTCTCGCGGGAGCACGTAGCTCTACGTCCTCTACTTTTCGGCCACTAGGGGGCGCGCGCGCACCGCCGGCGGCCGGCGCGCGTGCCCCCCGCACGCCCCCGAGTCCCGTGCGCGTGCCCGGCGGGTACGATAGCCGCCGGGCACCCGCGATTGCTCGTTACAGAGCGGGGAACGGGAGGTATGTGTGGAAACACATACCTTTCGTTCCTGTCAGCGGGGGAAATGCTGATCTTCTGTTCATACAATGTATGAACGGAAGATCAGTGATTCCCCCTAGTGAGTCCACCCCCCCATACAGTTAGAACACAAATAGGAACACACTTAACCCCTTCCCTGCCCCCTAGTGTTAACCCCTTCACTGCCAATGGCCAATGCATTTTTATAGCATTGATCACTATAAAAATGCCAATGGTCCCAAAAATGTGTCAAAAGTGTCCGATGTGTCCACCATAATATCGCAGTACCGAAAAAAAACGCTGATCGCCGCCATTACCAGTAAAAAAAAAATATTAATAAAAATGCCATAAAACTACCCCCTTTTTTGTAAACGCTATAAATTTTGCACTAACCAATCAATAAACGCTAATTGCGATTTTTTTAACGAAAAATATGTAGAAGAATACGTATCGGCCTAATCTGAGGAAAAAAAATGTTTTTTTATATCTTTTTTGGGGATATTTATTATAGCAAAATGTAAAAAATATTGCATTTTTTTCAAAATAGTCACTCTATTTTTGTTTATAGCGCAAAAAATAAAAACCGCAGAGATGATCAAATACCACCAAAAGAAAGCTCTATTTGTGGGAAAAAAAGGACGCCAATTTTGTTTGGGAGCCACGTCGCACGCATGTCAGTTAAAGCGGCGCAGTGCCGAATCACAAAAAGTGCTCTGGTCTTTGGACAGCAATATGGTCCGGGGCTAAAGTGGTTAAGCCAGTTTTAATATTGTTTACATGTTCCTCAATACGGGTACTTAACTTTCTCATGGTTCTCCCTGGGTACTGAAGGCTGCAAGGGCACTCCAGTACATACTAGTAACACATTTACTGTCACAGGAAATTAAGAACTCAATTTCATATATCTTACTTCTGTAATTGGATTCAAATTGTGTAATTCTTCTCCTTTTATCTTTGCTTATTCTGCAAGCTTTGTAACTTTTTACACCTAAAAACCCTTTTGCATCTAAGAATGTTAACTTCTTTCTAGGGGGGTTTACCATGTTTTCTAATCAAATTAGTTCACCTATAGAACTTTTTTTGGGGGGGGAATCTTAATACCTAAACCACTTAAGGACCGCCTAACGCCGATATATGTCGGCAGAATGGCACGGCTGGGCACATAGACATACAGGTACGTTGCCCTTTAAGTGTCCAGCCGTAGTCGCGCGCGTGCAATCCCTTTACTTGAAAAAAGCAATTTGGCAAAAAACAAGTTTGTACTTTTGGAACTTTTTTCAAGTAAGTGGATTGGAGCATTGAAGCATTTGTCCCGTCTTTTGTCCTTATCTGAAATTGGTGGATATATTGGGAGTCCACACTGACATTGCTTCAACCACAGAGAAGTAATAGAAATAAAAGAAATAAATATTCATGCTTTTGACATAATCATTATTCCAATTTTGGCGCTGAGTAACAATACTTCAGCAGTATATTGGCACCTTTTGAGGGGGTGCCGATAACTGGTTTTGACATGTGCCTGCTCACACTTCTGGCTCCTCCTGCAGCCAGCTCATTCACAAAATGCAGGGAGCTTCACACATACACAGTAGGAATCCGGCTGTAAAGCTGAAAGGCTTAACTGCTGGTTTCCCTTAGTTGAGATTGTAGTACCAGCACCGATCGGCTCGGGTAAGAACACTGCTGGATTACTGTACAGGTAAATGCCCTAATATCAAAAGTTAGGAGCTACAGTTTTTTTTTTTTTAGCTATTGACTTTTTATTTTTTTGGGGGAAGCCTGGAGCTCCTCTTTAACCCCTTTCTGCCTGGCCTATAGCAGAATGATGGCCGGGCGGTGGTTCAGTTATCCTGACTGGGCGTCATATGACATCCAGCAGGATAACAGCTGTTGCGCGCCCGTGGAGGTGCGCATCGCGGCTATCGGTGGTGCGGCATGTCAGTCTGATACACCGCTACACTGATCTCAGTCAAGAGCATCTGACAGAGGCTCTTTACCATGTGATCCAATAACGACTGATCACGATGTACACAGGAAGAGGTGTTGATCAACTTTTGCTCACTTGCATCTGACAGACACGAGTAGAGGAGATCCTGACAGGAGGGATCTGTGCTTGTTTATCATCGCAACCCCCCCTCAGATGCCCGCCCAGGACCACCAGGACGCCACCAGGACCACCAGGGATGGCCGACCACACTGGAGCACCAGGTATGCCACCCTAGACCACCAGAGATATGGCAATAAATGCCCAGGGAGCTGCCAATCAGTGCCCATCCACAATGCCTGCCAGTGCAAGTGCCACCAGGAAAGCCTATCAGTGACATCCACCAGTGCTGCATATCAGTGCCCATCAGTGCCACGTATCAGAGCCCATCGGTGCCACCTATCAGTGACCAGCAGTGCTGCCTATCAGTGCCACCCATAAGTACCCATCAGCATTGCCTTTCAGTGCCCATCAGCATTGCCTATCAGTGCCCACCAGTGCCACCCATGAGTACCCATAAGTGCCGCCTATCAATGCCCATCAGTGCCGCCTATCAATGCCCATCAGTGCTGCATATCAGGGCCACCCATCAGTGCTGCCTACAAGTGCCCATTGTCAGTGCTTGTCAGTGCCACCTCATCGGTGCAGCCTTACCAGTGCCTGTCAGTGCTGCCTTATCAGTGCCCATCAGTAAAGGAGAAAACGTACTTATTTACAAATTTTTTTTAACAAAATATTTGTTTTTTTATTTATTTATAAAAACCAGAGAGGTGATCAAATACCACGAAAAGAAAGCTCTATTTGTGGGAACAAAATGCTAAAAATTCTGTTTGGGTACAGTGTAGCATGACCACACAATTGTCATTCAAAGTGCGAAAATTGGCTTGGGCAGGAAGGAGGTGTACGTGTCTGATATTGAAGTGGTTAAATATGGCAAAAAAATCACAAGTTTTAGCTGGACTTGAGTTAGAAAATGGAGATGCTGACACTCATATTACACCAGCAATTTCTAACTTAATACAAATCATCATAGATAACAATTTTTACCTACTTCAGAGCTCTGCTAAATTGCCCAGTCATCCTCTAGTTTTTTTTTATTAATGTAAGAGGAAAAAACTTGGAAAGACACCCAGTAGCAATAAATGTGCAGACTTACTGGGGTCTACAGGAGTTCAGCTTTTCTTTCATTGATGCTGTATTGTATTTGTTCATTTGCAGATTCGCAGTGTGCTCTATTCAAACTGACATGGTAAAAAACATTTTGTACACTTTTGCAGTATGCTCTAAAGTAGGTCACATCATGAAAGAATCCCTCTTGTTTCTCTCAAAAGCTTACTTATATCTCATCTGAATTTCATTACCAATCATTCAGAAAAAGGTTTATTTTGTTGATTAGACAGTACAATTTCTGATTAAAGTGTTTTTTTTTACACAATTCCACAATTGAGCATTTTAGTCCCATTCATTTTTCTATTTAGAAACATTTTTCCAAACCTTGGGTGCATATATTACTGTTTGATGTACAGGGCATTTAACGCACACACTTTTTTTGCACATCATCCAGCGTTAGGTAGCTTATCTGTCATGCAGCTCAGCGGTCAAGAAATCGGACTTGAGCCTGTTTTTTACAGCACACCGCACAGTAATGCATATTGTGTGGTGCCTTGTGGTGCACTGAAGTACAGCACGCCTCTGGTGGCAAAGTGCGTCGGAGTGCCATTCAGAATGAATGAAACCTCATTGCACCATCGCAAGTAGTAATGTGTCGGCTGTTGCTGTAACATGCATCAGAGCATGCACATTTCCACAACACGACAGTGTGAATGTATCCTGAAGGTAAATGGTCATGAAAACACATGAAGATTGCTATTACTAACTTGTCTTCTGAAAATAACAGTTGCTTGTCCATCATGCCAACTCTCTTACTTTAATACTTTGAGTAACAGACCCAAAACAGCTATGTACACAAGCACTTTTGAATATTCTCAGATTTTTCTGATCTACCTACATGTTCTGGGTTGCTGTACTTCAGTGCACCACAAGGCAATATAGGCCACAGAAAAATAATAATTCTCTAAAAGACTGCTTTACTTTAAACGGCACTTATAAAGCATGCAGTGTCCTGGGCCACTTGTTTTCAATAGTATAGGTTTCATCAACCTTGTATCTTGTGGCTCAGTTTGAAAAAACTCCACTTGCTTTAATCATCAAGCTGCAAATTCAAGCTAGTACAATTATTAGTCAAGTTTGTCTGTAGACTTGTATAAGTATAGAGTCCGTGAGCAGAGGCGACTCTAGGGGGGGGGGCCAGAGGGGCCCCTGACCCCCCCAACATTATTCTGTGCCCCACCATGTGCTTTTTTTTTTTTTTCGGGCCACCCCTGGAGTAACAGTCTCTCCTGAGAGGAAGAGCGTCCCCAGTCAGCTCTGCGGGGCATTCCTCCTCCCTCTGCTCGCTTACACTGCATAATGCAAGCGTTCACACAACCACAGCCGCCCGATCTGCTCCTTCCCCTGCATCCTCATTGGCACGGAGAAGAGTGAGTTGCAGAAAGGACTCCATGAGCACTGTGGGGGAGGGGGGGCCCAAGCCTTCATCTCAGTTACTGAAAAAACAGACTGATTTGTCCCGTCCTTAGGACAGGAGAACCAGCCTGTAAATTCCGAGAGTGGTGACTGCAAGCTGAGCCGAGTGTCAGTCTATGACACTCTTTTACAGTTCAGCGAGTCCAGCCACCTTCCCCCCACTCTCCTCACATACGAGCAGAGAGGAATACAGCTCCTCCTCCTCCTTTCAGTCCCGCCCACACTATCTCGATGTGCTGTATCTGAAGAGAGGGGATGTGTGTTCAGGAAATATGAAAATCAGCAGCATGTGTGTGAATGATGCCTGAGATTCTAGCCTGGACCGTGGGTAAGTGTGTGCACTGCAGACTGCAGTACACTGTAATCACTGAACTGCATGATCTCCATCCCTTCTCTCCCCCATCTGTCTCCCTCCCCTCTCCTGTTCTTTCAAGACATTCACAATTTACTTTCTGTAACGGTCACCACCGTTTACGATATTCCATTCCATCACCCCACGACAGCTTATCCGACAGTCCAAGAGACATCAGACACGACCCATTTCATTTCCCAGAATAACCGAGACAACACAAGCTCTGGTACTGGTTCCAAAATGAATGAATGAATCCTTTAATGGTAACTTAGCTTTCTTATATACAGTACAAACATGTTACAGTTAATCACAGGGACAAAGACACACTCCACCCACACATCACACAATGGGGGGCTTTATACACATTCTTTTAGATAATGACATTCCGATGAGTTAATTACTACTCATTACCCAGACGATCTGGCTCCACATTTAGAGGGGTTAATTACTACAGCTTGACAAGTCACATTCCACATCTTAACAGTGTGATTAGCATACACAATGAACAGGTCTTAGCAGCAGATCTAATTAGCACAATGGACACAAAACAGTATTAGCATCACACAATGGAATGTCTAGGAGCAGACTCAATTAACACCTCAAAAGCATGTGTCCCCCACATTGAATGAAAACACTCTATTGACCTGTCGGAGTCAGACTTTAACAACTTGTAATATTTAACCACTTAAAGACCCCCGCACGCACATATACGGCCTCAACATGGCTCGTACAGGCACAAGGGCGTAAATTTACGTCCCCGCCTGAGTGCGGTTCGGGGGTCCCATCGGGACCCCCTCCGCGGCGTGCGGGGGTCTCCCTACCTCTGGGAGCGATCCGGGATCTGCGGGCGGATGTCCGTGATATCCGCCCCCCCGCGATCGCTCCCAGCCAATGGGAGCGCGCTCCCAGCCTGTCACTTCCTCCTCCTGTGTTTACACAGGAAGGAGGAAATGATGTATTCTCTGATCGCAGCGCTGTTTCCCAGCGCTGCTGATGAGAGAAGACATCACAAGTAAGTGTGCACCAACACAACACTGACACACACTCACATAGGCATATTAACCCCTTGTGATCGCCCCCCCCCCACCCCCCTGTCACAGTGTTACTGAATGCAGTGATTTAATCACTGCATTTAGTGTCAGTGTGACAGGCACTGTAAAAAACAGTTAGTGTTAGGTTCAGGATAGCCCCCCCACCCCCCCTAATAAAGTTTTAACCCCCTGATCACCGCCCTAGTTAACCCTTTCACTCCCTATTGCCAGCGTCACTAAGCGATCATTTTTCTGATCGCTGTATTAGTGTCGCTGTTCCCGCTAGGTAGCTATTTTTTTTTATTGCGATTTTTTTTTTTACTAAAGACATGTGGCTAAATAAATTTTGGCCTAAATGTTTGACTAAAATTTAGTTTATTTGATTTTTTTTTAACAAAAAGTAAAAAATAGTGTTTTTTTTTCAAAAATGTCGCTCTATTTTTGTATATAGCGCAAAAAATAAAAATCGCAGAGGTGATCAAATACCACCAAAAGAAAGCTCTATTTGTGGGAAGAAAAGGACGCAAATTTTGTTTGGGAGCCACGTCGCACGACCGCGCAATTGTCTGTTAAAGCGACGCAGTGCCGAATCGCAAAAACACCTTGGGTCATTTACCAGCGTATTGGTCCGGGTCTTAAGTGGTTAAAGATATCCTGCAAAACATGAATTATCAGTAATGTCCCATCCCATGTAATTTATCATTATCATTTCTCAGTCACCCTATGCCCAAAAGGGGCACATGATGACCCTAGACCCAAGAGTCATTAGTGATGCTGGCACTCGAGTACTCCCCATCCTTCAAAAGTCTCTGGGTGTCACGGGCCATTCTGTTACACTTTCACTTTCAGTTAGGCAGGTAATATACAGTACACATTTCTTTCCTACATCCACAGATTGCAGGAAAGAAACTTGCATGATTCCCCCATCAACACAGACAGTGCTGACGGGAATATCACTCCTGCCCAGCAATTGTATTCTCCCGACAAATAGTGATTCTCACTAGTGGCTATACAGCAACCACTAGTGATAATCATAAGAGAATCTGCTCATTAATGGTTCAAATCTCAGCCAGTTCCTGCTGAACCAGCTGAGATTTAAACTGTCTATGGCTGGTCTTAGCTCTTAGGCAGCCCATACATTGATCACTTTTTTTCATTCAACTATTAGGTTGAATGAAAAAAAAGAAGAAATGATCCAATTCCCCCATCTACACATTATAGGTGGATGGGGGAATCCTCCCAGTGTGGACCAGTGCTGGAATACCCAGAGTTGCTGTCCTGTCCCGGCTATTCACAGCGCTGGTCTCTGTCTCCTTGGCAGCGGTGGCAGCACATTAGAACCCAGTGCTGGTTACATTATGGGGCTAATGTACAGGTGGGCCAGCACAATTTGTTGTTAGAGATGGGCTGGGCATGTTCAAAAATCCACATGCCAGAGCCTGCCAGGAAGCCCACACTGCACAGCGCTAATCACAGGCAGTGAGAGATTTCCCGGTCCGCAGCTCTGCACAGATCAGGAAATGTCTCACTGCCTGTGATTAGCACTGTGGAGAGTTGGTTTCCTGGCGGGATTGGGCATGTGGGATTTCAAACACACCCGAGCCCATCTCTATTGGTTGTAGACAGTTGAGCTCCCTGCAGGTTGCTTAGCAGCAGTGGAGCCTTCTCTGACATGCTGATCGGGATGCAATCCAGGTGATGCTTCCAGTCAAATCCTAGTGTTAAATATCAGAGATTTTATTGAACAAAGACCAAACTTTACAGGCATAGAGCCCCCACTTTACAGGCATAGAACCCACACTTTACAGGCATAGAGCCCACACGGCTGCGGAACATACGTTTGATTATATATATATATATATATATATATATATATATATATATATATATGGTTGTACTCTTGATGCTAATAAATACTGTATTTATTAGATCTGACTAGGAACATCACCTGGATCACATCCCGATCAGCATGTCAAGAGAGAAGGTTATACAGCATTACTGCTGCTAGGTGACCAGCTGGGGGTTCAGCTCTCTATAACCAATAGTGCCAGCCTTCCTCTGCATGCACCCATAATGTCACCAGCACTAGGTCCTAATGGACTGCCGCCGCTGCCAAGGAGACAGATGCCAGACCAGCGCTGTCAATAGCAGGGACAGGACAGCTGGGGAACCCCACAGTGGCAGAACACCAGGGCTCGGTGGCAAGACAACCTTTGCAACCCTGAAAGTTCTCCCACTGCTTTGGACCCTTATATTTTCTTGGTGTGCTGGTGACATATATCTCTTGTTTTCTGCCACCCTGGGGGGCCCCAGTATAGTAGGAAGGGAGCTCACTGCAGAACATGTAAAAGGGCCCGTTGGGGGATCGTAGTAAAGGGCCCCAGAAGATATATATATAAATATATATATATATGTATATATATATAATTGCATTTTATAGTTGGCCCCCCTACTTTTGTCCCTGTCCCCCCATGTGCCCCCCCCTAAATATGAAAGCTGGAGACACCACTGTCCGTGAGGCATTGGAGTTTACAGGGTTCGTAATTTTTTCTGCTCAACAACTTACAGACCGGAAGATTTCCCCCCTTAATGACCAGGCCATTTTTTGCGATACAGCACTGCGTCGCTTTAACTGACAATTGCGTGGTAATGCAATGCTGTACCCAACAAAATTTACATTTTTTTCTCCCACAAATAGAGCTTTCTTTTACTTTCAAAGGTTTTTATTGTCATAAAAGAAATAACAAAAAATAAGAAACAGTACATAAAACAACCATTCCTGCAAACATCAGAAATAGAAAAGTCAGGACAGTGGAGATATGGACTCATGGTTGACTACTGGGTGAGACCCGCGATACAAGCAGAGGTAGATCTAATTCAAAAATGAAAGGGATACTTAAAGAATACAAAACCAAAAAAAAAACAAAAAAATAAATATACAAAAGCCCCAGAGATCAACCCTTAAGATTCAAAGGAAGGGAGGTCTTCCGACCACCCCCCTGGTTAACAGAGTTAATAGAGCTTTCTTTTGGTGGTAATTGATCACCTCTGCATTTTTTATTTTATGTGCTATAAACAAAAAAAGAGTGCCAATTTTGAAAAAAATAAATGTAGCGCCTGGTTACCCAAAAGGTACCAGTGCTAGTCAAATATACAGAGGGAAGCTGGACAGCTCCCTGTCTGATCTGCTGGACAAACCTACCTGATCCCTTGGAATAATCTGACTTGTGTCTTGATTGTTGTTGAACCTTGAACCTCAGCCTGTTTCTGGACCACTCTTCTGCCTGATCCCAATCTGCAACCACCCATGTTTGACCCTCGGCCTGTTCTTTGACTACTCTTCTGCCTGATCCCATCCTGCAGCCACTCGTGATTGATCTCTTGGCTTGTTTACTGACCACGATGCTAGTTCATCCTTGTCTGCTAAACCGCTACTGTACCCCGGCTTGCTCACACCCTGGTGGGGCAAACTTAAGGACCGCGACCTGGTACTAGCTTGCAGCTAAATCCATCTCCACCATCAGGGGCTCTGGGGAAAACCAGGTAGTACTTAGACTCCGCACCTCAGGGGAGCCTGTATTATCTGCCAGAAGTGACTGCCTATATACCTGTCCTGCCACTGCTATAGCTATTGGCCTCTGAGCCTGACGCCTGATCGTGACAGGCACCCATATTGGTCCGGAACATTTAAGATGTGGCAGGAAGCCCAGTAGTCGACTGGGTTCCCAATCCTGAAGATCCCAAGCGATTTAGCTGTTCGGTGGGGAGTCCATCTGAGGGAGCCAATGAGAGGCTGGCGATCCAATAGGGTCTCGACAAACCACCGGGGATCTAGGTAGCCGGACACTGAGAGACTGGTCACCTCTCAGTCGGTGAATGAATGAATGAATGAAAAACTTATATAGCGCGGCACATGCGAACTAAATCGCCTCTGGGCGCTTGTTGTTTCTGTGTCTCTTGACATCAAAAGAGCAGAGATTTAATCTGTTTTCTGAAGGTCAGGTGGTTTTCCTCCAACCGAATGTTGGTTGGTAAAGCGTTCCATAGTCTGGGACCTTGGAAAGCAAACCTTCTTTCTCCTTTGGACTTGTATCTGGCTTTGGGTACCTTGACCAGATTTTGGTCGGTGGATCGCAGAACGCGATTGGAATTGTGGGCTTCTATCTTTTCGCATAGATATTGCGGGGCCTTCCCATGGATGCACTTATGTGTCAGACAGAGTGCTTTGAAAGCAATTCTGTCCTTTACTGGCAACCAATGAAGGGTTCTCAGTGAAGGTACCTGAAAACTATCTGAAGGAGATCCAGACGCAATTCTAGCAAGGAGGATCATCTCCGTAATCACAATCACAGGGAGGGCCTGTGGCAGAGGCTTTTCCCTGAGTTTTTTTCAGAAGGGTCTGTGGCAGAGACTTCCCCTTTAAGTTCGAGCGATACCCTGGCTGCCAGGTTAGTGAGAGTGGGCCTCTCCAGGTATACTACACCCACTCTGGCTAGAGTGGCAAAGAATACAAAGTATTGTTCGAAGCAGGACTGTTTCCCTATTGTTGCGCCTGAGTCTGCTACTTCTTCTTTTACTTCACCTCTACTCTTCATCACAAGTTTTAATGTTTTTACCCGGCTGGGTAATAAATAGCACAGCAAAAGACACCTGTTGTGGACATTCCATTACTGCTACATGGTCCATACACCCTAGGCTGGCGAAAGAGCCATGAGGTAACATGCCACCCAAAACAAACCAGCAGCTCCTCCGGGGGTAGTGCTACAAAAATATTTTTTGCTATAATAAATATCCCCCCAAAAAATAAAAATAAACAAATTTCTTCATCAGTTTAGGCCAATATGTATTCTACTACATATTTTTGGTAAAAATGGCAATAAGTGTATATTGATTGGTTTGCTCAAAACTTATAGTGTCTCCAAAAGGGGATATATTTATGGCATTTTTATTATTATAATTTTTTTTACTAGTAATGGTGGTGATCTGTGATTTTTAGCGGTACTGGGACATATCGGCAGACAGATCGGACACTTTTGACACTTTTTTGGGACCAGTAACATTTATACAGCGATCAGAGCTAAAAATAGCCACTGATTACTGTATAAATGTCACTGGCAGGGAAGGGGTTAATTGTAGGGGGGATTAAGGGGTTAAGTCTATTCCCTGGGAGTGTTTCTAACTTATGGGGGCTGGGCTGACTGAAGGAAGAGAGAGATCGCTGTTTCTAATCACTAGGAACAGCAGATCTCTCTCTAACTCTCCTATCAGAATGGGGATCTGTCTGTTTACATTAACAGATAACCCTGTTCTGTATCTCATTCCCGTGATCACGGGTGGCTGGCAGACATCACGGCCGCTGGCTCATGCATCGGGTCCCCTGACGTACAGTGAGCGCACACATGTGCCTGCTATGGCTCTTCAAAGGAGCTGACAAACTCCTAAGGCCATTTGCGGGAACGTATTATGTATTTTATATACATGTAAAAGTTTCCCTTGTGTAGACACCCATAAGACCAGAGATCTTGGTTTTGGATGTTTTGTCAGCATCCAAAGCATGCTCAAGTTTATGTAGGGAGATGAATGGAGGAGTGGAGGAGTTAAGCCAGCACAGAGAGTACTGTAATTAGACACTTCCAGAAGAGGAGAGGGCTGTGACGTGTAAGGAAGGAGGGGCTGTGCTAGGGAATTGACTCTTGATGAAGAAGTCAAATTTGCTAGTAAGTTAGACATTTTACAAGTGATTAAAAAATATCTATAGAAAGCGACACCAACATACAAAAAGAATATGAAATGTTTGATTTTTCTATGCTTTTACCTGCAATTTTTTAGTTTGGTGACAGGCTCTCTTTAAGTTTCTATGAGCCTTGTAGAGTAACAAACTGTCATATTAAGTGAGTTTACCTAACAGAAAACTCTATTTACAGTACTTTGGGAATGTTTGACAGAAACTACTATGCAGTTAACTCCAAGGTTCAAGGCTTGCATTTTAAAATTCAGTCCTTTGTACAGACATCTTTAAAATCAATAAACCTGGACTAAAGGGGCCAGATTCTCAAAAGAGATACGCCGGCGTTTCGTAGGAAACACCATCGTATCTCTGTTTTTTTTACTGGGTATCTATGCGTGTGATTCCTAGAATCACTTACACATAGATACGGTAAAACAATTACACTGTCGGATCGCTAAGTATGGCGTCGGGTCAGCGTCGTCTTTTTCCGACGGTTACGTTGTTTTAAGTCGTTAGCGAATAGGGATTTACGTAAACGATGCTCACGTCGGTTTCATTCACTTTTTCCAACGTGAGCTGGAGCATGCGCACTGGGCTATTTTTGAGGCCGGCGCATGTGCAGTTCGATCGACGCGGGGGCGCGCTTAATTTAAATACAAGCTGCCCTCTTTGAATTACGCGGTTATACGCAGAGCCATTTACACTACGCCGACGCAATTTACGGAGCAAGTGCTTTGGGAATACGGCACTTGCTCTGTTAAATTGCGGCGGCGTAGTGTAAATGGCTTACGCTACGCCAGCGGCAATTCTACGGGAATCTGGCCCAAGGTGTTTAAACGAGAAATGATTTGTAATTGATCTAGGTACAAGTAATCACAAACAAGACATTCATCATATAAAATAAATCAAATGATGTAAGACATACAGTACTGACAGAAAATGCAATTTTTATTTGAAATAATCTATTAAAAATTATAATTTCATTGATCAGTACTTAAAGGAGTTGTAAATAGAAAAAAAAATGTATGCTAAAATGACTGTTTACAGCAGGGGTACCCAAATAGAATACTGCTATTAAAGGTAAGTGTATTACTAATGTCACAGTCTATATATGGGCATATCTGTTATGCAGTGGTTACTGCACTGCTTTCAAACTGATCCTGTGGGTTACATGCACTGAGCCATAGACTTCTATTACCTGCGAGTTTGGTGTGCTGAGAGTAGAATGGGCTCTATAGAGTAGAGCCGTGTGAGCTGTCATCCACCCGTGACCAGTTACCAGGTCGCTTAAGTGGCCCTTGCTCTTTAAAAGGTTGGGCAACCCTGGTTTACAGGATATATAGACAAAATAGTTAACTGATTCCTTTTAAAAACGATTAAAAATACATAAAAATCAATTATATAATGTACCTGTAGTTTCTAGTTTCATTTTTGCATGTTGTTTCCTGCCTCTCTGCTGTACAGAGCCACAGAGCCACAGAGCAAATACAGGGCAGTGATGGTTTGGAAAATGAAACTGATTGGGGATTTAGACACACAGTAATCACACCTCCTTGATTAGTGACCACAAAGAGAAATCTTTACAAACCCTTTAATTGATTCACATTATGATCGGTTGTCTGACATTCATGCAGTTATTTATTGATCAGAAAAAATTGATAAAATTCAGCCACAGACAATGGACCCCCCCCCCCCCCACCCCCCCACTATCAGAATCCAATTTAACTTCACCAATTAGATTAATTTGGTCACAACAAATTATTGATAAAATAGTCATATTGAGATGTGTTCAGTCTCCTTAAAGGCACATGTGAAGTCCATGGGTACCTTGCCAGTCTTATTGTGCAATGTACACAGCAAAGTTATTCAATACACAATTATAATGGAGAACAAAACGCTGCAGATAAGGCTATGATAAAGAAGTTTACTTAATAAAAGTTTTATAAGGGTAAATGATAAAGCCAGCACTAGCTGTTTGTGGTCAACAACTAAGTCAAAGCTACTGTTTAAATGAAGTGGTTTCCATGAGACTTATATTATACTTACTAATAACTGCTGGCAGCTGTGTTTGCATTTCATAATGACTACCAGCATTAATGTCTGCTGCCTAGTAACTATGGGCATTAACCCAGATTTTATTGTACCAAGATTTTACTGTCTCCCTGTTTGTCACAATGCACACTAAATGAGCCATCACTTCTAGTAATTGCCTAATAATTGGCTCTGAAGTAGCCAGAAAGCAGCTTCTTAAGCAACTTTTAAAACTGCATACACTGATTGTAAGCATGCTGTCTTTGTATATATAACACATGGGCACTTGAACTATGAGTAAGGGTTTAATAGGCTGGCTTCA
This sequence comes from Rana kukunoris, assembly GCA_029574335.1. Classification (NCBI taxonomy): domain Eukaryota; kingdom Metazoa; phylum Chordata; class Amphibia; order Anura; family Ranidae; genus Rana; species Rana kukunoris. The sequence continues at coordinate 219,520,360 of CM056051.1, forward strand.
CAATGAAACAAGTAGTCAATCATGTCCATGTGATGCTGAGCTGTGAAAAAAATTGCAAGCTTGTTTTAAAATGTGAAATGAGTCAAGGAAAGGTTTTGTTATATAAAAGTCTGAAACCTAATGGCCCATACACACGATCCGAATATCGGATGAAAACGATCGTCAGAGGAAGAATCGTACGATTTTCGGATCGTGTGTACACTACTTTCGAGAGTCGATCATGACAGTTCATCCGATATTATGCGATCGGACGGCACGAAAATTTTCCTTGTACGATGTCAGATTGTACGATTTTCGTTTAGTCAGTATAGTTATCGTCTGAAAATACAATACAAATACATTACAACACATGACATAATTTCCAATTTTTTTTTTCTGTGGTACGAGAATTTTCGTGACTTTAATAACCGATTTCATTTTACTTGCGAATATTAAGCGAAAAAAGTTGTATGATCTGTCGTACGATATTCGGTTTGTGTGTACGGGCCATTAGGTATGGTAAAAAAGATGAAGGCTGGTCACCATAACTTGGCATTCATAAGAGTGCAGTTTTTTCAAATTCTGTGGGAAATTCACTTTTCCTGGCAGACTCCATGGCAGCCTACGTGTGGGTTAATCCCGCCTCCTCTCCAATGCTATATATTACGTATTAATGAGCAGGTTGGATATTCAAGAATATGGACGTCATTAACCATATATTAAGTTGAGATCGAAATAAAAAAGGGGAAGTATTTCAAACTGCAGCTTTGTCAGTGTGAAATTATTCTATGCATGCATGCAATTATTCACTTCTTATCAGATTTGGCCAGGAAGCAGATACCAAAAACTGACAGTTTTGTCTGTCCAAATCAGGAACCCATACCCATAAAGCTTTGCTCACCCTCAGTACTGGTGTTCCTTTTGTGTCCTCCTCCATGGATCCAGGATACGCGCTCATTCATGATGTCCAGTCAAGTAAAGATGGATGGCACACTATTAGCGGTGCAGCTCGGATCCCAGCCATGGGCGGGTGGAGAGCTTTTGCAGCAAAGCACTTGTTGTGTCTGGCTGCGTGTGCTGAAGACTCCTGGACTTCTCGGCTGGCAAGGTCTGTTCTCCTCCATGGCAGCCGCATCTTTGTATATTTATTCGTTTTTTGTCTCCCCCCGTTTATTATTTGCCTAGTCACTTCCGGGTCGCAGGGCAGTCGCCGCTCGCGCATGTGCGGTAGCCTCTCCCAGAGCGAGGCTTGGTTCGCGCATGCGCTGCTCGGCGAGTCTCGCAGGGGCCGCGCAGGCGCCGTTGAGTTGCTCTCCACCGCGCAGGCACGTGCGTGGGGTGGCGTATGACGTCACCAGCGGGCTTTTTAAATCAGCTGATCGCCTCTGCTTGTTGGGATTTCCCTACTTACTTGGCTGCACAGGTCAGTGAGCAGGATCTGCTGGACAGATCTTTTTGGTGTCTTTTTCTTTGTTTTCTTTTTCCAGGTTATTAATTATCTATCTCCTACATATTGGTCTTTATAGGGGCACCTCGCTTTATCCTGACATTTATTTATTTATCTTGACGTCTTTTCACCCTTTTCTTGGCCTGGTTTTACAGTATCATATCGGTCCAGATGTCATGGACCAGTCACCGCCCGTTTGCGGCCAGTCCTCACGCACAAGGTATGTGCAGGAGAGGGGAGGGAGTGGGGTTGGAAATCAAGACTGAGCGTCTCTTGTCTGACAGTTTCCTCCCATAAATATCTTTCTCTAGCCTTTCTGGTCAGGATCATCACGCCCCAAAAGAACAGACCACCTCAGACCTTGCCAGGCCGCAACAGCGTTCATCTTCTAAATCAAAGAACAAACGCAGCTCCTCATCTACATCTCATCATCAGAGGAGAAGCTCCCATTCCTCCCCCAGACACCGCTCCCACCGCCATGATAGTCGCTCTAGTCGTAGAGCCTGCTGGGGATGTGACACCCAGGTCCCAGAGGGCAAATCATTATGCAATCGATGCTATGCCCGGGCGGTTGGTGAGAAAGAGACAGAAGATCGGCGCATCGAGTCTCTAGTGCAAAGGTCCTTAAAGGAGAAGGACACGTCTCACACGCATAGTCAAGCCAGTGCCACTGGTTCCGGTTCTACGGTCGACGAGGTCCATGAGGATCCAGGCCCTTCCCAGCCTCGCGCTTCCTCACCGACAGCCCCGGAGGGCGATCTGGAAAGCGATGAGGAGAATCTGGAGTTTGACTTCGCCCAAGTAACCTCACTTATTAAGGCTGTTAAAGAAGCACTTTTGTGGGAAGACCTATCCTCTTCCCAAGCTAAACAAATAAAGTATTTCAAACGACTGGGAAAAGAACGCCCAAGCTTTCCATTATTGACTGAACTGAAGGGCATCTTTGAAGAGGAATGGAGTAAGGTAGACAAGAAGTCATCCATGACTAACAAGGCTTCCCGTTTGTACCCGTTCAAAGCGGATGATGTCAAATATCTAGAACACATTCCTTCGGTAGATGCGACGGTAATGCGGCTGGCCAAGCACGTTACGCTGCCTTTAGTAGATTCAGTATCATTCAAGGACGGTCTTGACAGGAGAATGGATCAAGATCTGAAAAGAATCTACGGTCTGGCTGGTACAGCCTGCAAACCTGCCCTAGCTTTGGAGGCCTTATCCAAAGCAATGGAAGTCTGGACAGAGAATGTCGACTCTTTCCTGTTGGGTGTTTCCGAAGAACTGGCTGGGAGTTTGGCAACGGCAGAGTTGAAGCTAGCAGTGGCCTTCCTGGGAGAGGCATCCGTCGATTTAATCCGCCTATTGGCAAGAATTATGCCAGCCAAGCGGGCTCTATGGTTGCGCCCTTGGGTCGCTGACCCGTCATCAAAACAAAATTGGTGCAAAATTCCCTTTGATGCAACAAACTGGACGATGCCATTGCTAAAGCTACAGGGGCTAAATCAAGGTTTCTCCCCCAGGATAGACGCCAGTCAGGAAACAAGAAACCCCAGTTCAGAAGGCGTAGCCCAGATCGCGCAAGGGAATCTCGCGCCTACAGACCTGGCGGAAATTTCAGAAGAAATTGGAATAGAGGCCAGATGTCCTTCCACAAGCCAGCATCTTCAAGCAAGGCGTCCGGTGGACGTGAACAGGGGAAGTCTTTTTGAGATAACGCCCGCCCAGGCGGATCGAGTAGGGGCACGACTACTCCTCTTTCGGCACGTATGGGCGGCCTCGATCACGGATTCCTGGGTCAACAAGACGGTGTCGTCAGGCCACGTTTGGTCCTTCTCCAGCACTCCCCCTTCCAGGTTCATCTCTACCCTACTCCCAAAGTCAGCGGAGCAAAGGCAAGTTCTTCTGTCCTACCTGGATCTATTAAAATCTTAAGGGGCAGTCAGACGCGTCCCAAAGGATGAACAGTTTCATGGGGTATACTCCCCCCTCTTTATGGTTCAAAAGAAAAACAGTACTTGGCGACCAGTCATAGACCTAACCTACCTGAACAAGTTCATAAAGCACAGGAGATTCAAGATGGAAACCCTGTCTTCAATTCAGCAGGCTACACAACCAGGCGACTGGATGATCTCAATAGATCTAAAGGACGCTTATTTTCATGTGCCAGTGGCAGTAGAGCTTCAGAAATACCTCAGGTTCCACGTGGGGCAGGAGCATTTTCAATTCATTTGCCTACCCTTCGGGTTGACAACCTCCCACGAGTCTTTACCAAAACCGTATTAGCAGTTGTGGCCCTCATCAGACTGAAGAAGGTATGCCTCTATCACTATCTGGACGACCTTCTTGTCCTGTCCCAAGACAGAGCCCATCTCCTGATGCAAAGGGATCAGGTAATTTCAATCCTGTCCGAGTTCGGTTGGCTCCTGAATCTGGAGAAGAAACACCTGGAGCCAGCGCAACGCTTGATATACCTAGGAGCTCAGTTCGACACAGTAGAGAAAACCATCTCTCTCCCATTAGAGAAGATCCCCGTGGTTTAGGAGAGGATTTCACAGGCTCTGGATGCTCGTCGTCTGAAAGCTTCTCAGTGCCTGAAAATTATAGGCACGATGGTTTCAACATCCCCCATGGTTAAACGGACATTGTGGAGGCTACGTCTCTTCCAGTTCGGCTTCCTCAAGCAATGGAAGTCAGGGAACAAAAACCAATGGATTTTCATCTCGCCGTCTATGAGGAACAGCCTCTTCTGGTGGCTTCAACGAAAGAACCTGCTAAATTGTCACTCCATAGCTCCAGTCTCCTGGGTCACAGTGACGATAGATGCCAGTGGCTCCGGCTGGGGGGCCCTTTGCGGCACAGAAATGGCGCAGGGAAAATGGGATGCCCGCCTCCACAACCCGGGCTCGAACATCCTGGAGATTCGAGCGGCCTGGTGCGCCCTCCAATCCTTCTCCCAACTCTTGAAGGGGGAATCGGTGATGTTGAGGATGGACAACATCACGGCAGTGTCTTGGATTGGATTGGATTGGATTGGATTAAATACTTATAGAGCGCCAAATGCAAGTTGTGATACTCGCGTCTAAGCATCTTATGTCAAGAGGCAAGGGGGGACACGGAGTTCAACTCTTTTACGAGAAGTCAAACCCATTTTGGGAAGGGCACAGAAGAACCTGGCCAACCTGTCGGCCGTCTTTATCCCAGGAGCTCAGAACTCCCAAGCGGACTTTCTATCACGCACCCAGATAGACATCAACGAGTGGTCCCTCCACGAGCAGTCTTTTTAGTGGATCCTGTCCCTGGGGATTGATCCCAAGGTGGATCTCTTTGCCTCCCGGCACAACAAGTTGAGGAAGTTCCATGCGAGGGGTCATTGCGTTCAGGCAATTGGGACGGAAGCCTTGACAGATCGGTCAAGATTAACCACTTAAGACCCGGACCAATACGCTGGTAAATGACCCAAGGTGTTTTTGCGATTCGGCACTGCGTCGCTTTAACAGACAATTGCGCGGTCGTGCGACGTGGCTCCCAAACAAAATTTGCGTCCTTTTCTTCCCACAAATAGAGCTTTCTTTTGGTGGTATTTGATCGCCTCTGCGATTTTTATTTTTTGCGCTATATACAAAAATAGAGCGACATTTTTGAAAAAAAATTACTATTTTTTACTTTTTGTTAAAAAAAAATCAAATAAACTAAATTTTAGTCAAACATTTAGGCCAAAATTTATTTAGCCACATGTCTTTAGTAAAAAAAAAAAAATCGCAATAAAAAAAAAAAATAGCTACCTAGCGGGAACAGCGACACTAATACAGCGATCAGAAAAATGATCGCTTAATGACGCTGGCAATAGGGAGTGAAAGGGTTAACTAGGGCGGTGATCAGGGGGTTAAAACTTTATTAGGGGGGGTGGGGGGGCTATCCTGAACCTAACACTAACTGATTTTACACTGCCTGTCACACTGACACTAAATGCAGTGATTAGATCACTGCATTCAGTGACACTGTGACAGGGGGGGTGGGGGGTTAGATCGCAAGGGGTTAAGTATGCCTATGTGTGTGTGTGTCAGTGTATTGTTGGTGCACACTTACTGTTAGGTGTTCCTCTCATCGCAGCGGTTGGCCAAGCACGTTACGCTGCCTTTAGTAGATTCAGTATCATTCAAGGACATCACTTCCCCCTTCCTGTGTTTACACAGGAGGAGGAAGTCACACAAAGGGGGAGCGCAGCGATTGGCTGGGAGCGATCGCGGGGGGGCGGGTAAACACCGACATCCGCCCGCTCGTCCCTGATCGCTCCCGATCGGACCCCCGACCCGCTACTGGGCGAGGACGTAAATTTACGCCCTTGTGCCCATCCGTGCCATTCTGTGGCCGTATATGTGCGTGCGGAGGTCCTTAAGTGGTTAAAGAGGGCATATGTCTTTCCCCCGATTTCAGTAATCTTCAAATTCCTACAGAGACTCCAGGCAGAGGCGGTCGAAGTAACGATGGCGGCTCCCTACTGGCCGAACAGACCGCGATTCCCTCTTCTGGTTCAATTGAGCTATCGGGACCCAGTACCTATACCAGTCAGACTGGATCTTCTCTCCCAAGGGTCATTCCTACATCCAACGGTCTGGTTCATGAGAGGAAGAGGCTGGAGTCCCTTGGGTGAGCTCCTAAAGTGATCTCCACACTAATGAGTTTGAGAAGAGCCAGTACGAACAAAGTTTACGGAAGGATTTGGGCAAAGTTTGTGGAATTTTCCTCAACATCAGGCACGTCATTTAAGAATCCAGAGGTGCAGGACATCCTGAAGTTTCTCCAAACGGGGTTAGATCTTCCCCTATCTGTCAGTTCTTTTAGGCCCCATACACACGAGCGGACAGATTTGTTCAAATCTGTCCGTCCGACAGATTTGAACAAATCTGTCTGCTGGGATTTTGGTTTGCTCGCGTGTACACACGAGCAAACCAAAATCCCCGCCAGCAGAGAGCGCGCTGACGTGTCGGTGACGTGGCGGTGACGTTGACGCCGCCACGTCACCGCACCAGGAAGTAAAACACTTCCGCGCATGCGCGGGACGACATGTCTGCTGGTAAGTGTACTAACCAGCAGACATGTCGGGCGGACAGATTCCCACCGGATAGATTTCAAAGCATGCTTTGAAATCTGTCGGGTGGACAAATCTGTCCGCTAGCCCATACACACGATCGGAGATGTCTGCTGAAACGGTCCATCGGACCGTTTTCAGCGGACAAATTCGATCGTGTGTACGAGGCCTAAGAGTTTAAATATCAGCCCTGTCCACCTTCTCTGGGATCCAATGGGCAGTACATCCGCTAGTTAAACAGTTCTTCCGGGGAGCATCGAGGCTGAGGCCTCAGAGGAAGCCGAGATTCCCTAAGTGGGATCTCCCTCTAGTTCTTGATTTTCTGAGTGGACTCAATGCATCAGATCCTTCTCCATCCTCCTTAAAGGACTTTTCGGCCAAAGTTGCCTTTCTAGTTGCCATCACCTCGGCTAAAAGAGTCTCGGAGATCGGATCCCTTGGCCATAAAGAGCCATTTCTAACGTTCTTCCCTGACAGAGTCGTGTTGATACCCATGCTGGGTTCAAATCCAAAAGTTTCATCCGTATTTCATGTCAACCAAGAAATCGTCCTCCCTACTTTCAAATCCTCGGAATCTGAAGAGGTTCACCCTTTGGACTTAGGCAAAATCCTAACTGAATACCTTCAAGTGACATCTACCTTCAGATGTTCTGATCATTTGTTTATCCTACACTCGGGCAGTAATAGAGGAAAGAAGGCCTCTTCAAGGACGATCGTGGCTTGGATCATCCACGCAATACAACAGGCTTATAAGGCTAAGGGCTTGGCTCCCCCGCAGGCGGTGACTGCACATTCTACCAGAGGGATGGCGGCTTCCTGGGTAGCGGCTCATCATGTAGTCCCGGATGTCATCTGTAAAGCGGCCTCTTGGTCCTCCATAAATTTATGTCCCACTATTGTGTTGAACCTGCATCTCTTTCCTCTGTGAATTTTGGTCTTTCAATCCTGTCGGCCGACAGGACAAATTAAACTATTTTTTGTTCAAGCATACCCACCCGTGTGGCTTGGCTAGTTATTTCCCACACGTAGGCTGCCATGGAGTCTGTCAGGAAAAGGATACATTTATTATCATATACTTACCGTAATTTTCCTTTCCTGATGGACTCCATGGCAGACGGAGTACCCACCCTGTAGGCATGGAGTCGGCTAGTTACGGAACACCAGTACTGAGGGTGAGCAAAGCTTTATGGGTATGGGGTCCTATAGCATTGGAGAGTAGGCGGGATTAACCCACACGTAGGCTGCCATGGAGTCCATCAGGAAAGGAAAATTACGGTAAGTATATGATAATACATTTTCCCTTTTTCTGTTCGCATGATAAAGCATCTGCACACATTATAATGTCCATGATTATAGGGCATGCCTGGCTTTCAAGAGGAGCTAGATCTGACATTCTGAAATCTGGACCATGAATAGAATTTAGGCACCCACAGGCATCAAACACCTGCTATTTAGAAATGATCAAACAACAACGGGGCTGCCTGAAGGTAGGAAACTTTGATGTCGGTTTCCACAAACCTTTATAGTTCACTGCCATCAGGGGAATGTTTGATCTTGATATTCAGATAAAGGAAGAAATAAAGTGTATCTATAGCCAGTACGTTTTGGATAGAGTACAGAAGAAGCAATCCCTGTAGACCTGTCTGTAAATCTGTGTACCTTTGGAATATTTCCCTTCATTTTCAAGGGACAGAAAGTTAAAATAAATCTCCCCTCAGATAGTTGTTCCTGGAACATTCCTAGACACCTGTCCTCATTTGAAGATTTATGGGGACAACTCCAAGCATTTTGGATTTTATTTTATTTTCTTTCTTTCTCAATATCAATGGTCACTCCTAAAAATAGAGTTGAATCTCCTTAATGGGGACAAAAACAGCAAAAAAGAATGACAGAGTGTTTAACCTTTCTAACCCTTCCTCTCACTCTATCCAAAACTAAAAGAAAAAAGTTTCGCCTAAAGATACACTTAAGCCAATGGATTTTTTCGTCGGATATCCGATGAAGCTGACTTTCACCAGTCTTGCCTACACACCATCAGTCAAAAATCCGACCGTGTCAAAACGCGGTGACGTAAAACACTACGACGTGCTGAAAAAAAAGAAGTTCAATCCTTCCGAGCATGCGTCTACTGGATTCTGAGCATGCGTGGATTTTTGACTGATGGACTTTCACACAGACGATCGTTTTTTTCTATCGTTTTTTTTATCCATAGTAAAAATGTAAAACATGTTTTTTTTTTTTTCACCAATGGAAAACAAACCGATGGGGTCCACACACGATCGGTTTGTCCAATGAAAACAGTCCATCGGTCTGTTTTCATCGGACAAACCGATCGTGTGTATAAGGCTTATAAGAATAACTCCGCTTTCGTGGGGGGAAAAATAGCAAATAAAGGAAAAATAATATAGCGTATACAATTGTGATGCAAGTCATAATGGAATTGAATGTTATTAAAAATTACTTTTCCTTTTCAATCTGCAGCCACTGTAATTTTCTTTAAATGCAATGCAATATGGCTACCTGGAGTTGTTCTGTACACAGAATGTGTACTGAACACACCCCAGAAACATAATTTCCTGCTTGTGTAATTGGCTCACCAATTTTCCCAGAAGTCTGCCTAATGGCCCATACACACGATCCGAATATCGGACGAAAACGATCGTCCGATGATGGATCGTCCGATTTTCGGATCGTGTGTACACTACTTTCGACAGCCGATCACGACCGTTCATCCGATTAAATTCGATCGGACAAGCGCGAAAAATTTTCTCGTCCGATGTCCGATCGTCCGATTTTCATTTAGTCAGTACAGCCGTCGTCCGACAATACAATACAAATACATTACAACACGTGACATCACTTCCGATCATTTTTTTCTATCGTACGAGAATTTTCGTGAGTTTAAAAACCTATTTTATTTTACTCGCGATTATTAAGCGAAAAAAAGTCGTACGATCCGTCGGCCGATATTCGGATCGTGTGTATGGGCCATAAGATACAAATCAGATTTCAGGCATCCCCTGCAACACAAATATAATTTTTGGTGAGATACTCCTAATAGGAAATTTCATGTAAAAGGATGCAGGCCCAGCAGCTTCCCTCGTTAAGTGCCGTGCAGGTGCACATCTGATAGATAATTATGAAACTACTCCCATTAGATCAAGTCAGGAACAAACAGGGATTTCTTCAGAATAACAAAAGGTAGGAATCTGCAACAAAGGTTGTTATAATCCAGAGGGGAATGTTTTTTTCTCAACAAAAGTGGAATTACACTTTAACCACTTGCTTACTGGGCACATATACCCCCTTCCTGCCCAGGCAAAATTTCAGCTTTCAGCACTGCGTCGTTTAAATTAAAATTGCGCGGTCGTGCGACGTGCCTTACAAACAAAATTGACGTCCTTTTTTCCCCCACAAATAGAGCTTTCTTTTGGTGGTATTTGATCGCCTCTGGGTTTTTTTTTTTGCGCTATAAACAAAAAGAGCGACAATTTTGAAAACACAGAATATTTTTTACTTTTTGCTATAAAAAAAATCCAATTTTTTTAAAAAAAATATATTTTTTTCTCAGTTTAGGCCGATACGTATTCTACATATTTTTGGTAAAAAAACAGTCGCAATAAGCGTATAGTAATTGGTTTGCGCAAAGGTTATAGTGGCTAGGAAATAAGGGATAGAATTTTTTTTTTTACTAGTAATACGGCGATCTGCGAATTTTGTCAGGACTGCGATATTGCGACGGACACATCGGACATTTTTTACACATTTTTGGGACCATTCACATTTATACAGCGATCAGTGCTATAAAAACGCACTAATTACTGTATAAATGTGACTGGCAGTAAAGGGGTTAACACTAGGGGGTGAGGAAGGGGTTAAATGTGAGTCCTGGGTGTGTTCTAATTGTGTGGGGGGAGGGGGGTGACGGGGGGAGGTGACCGATGCTGTCTCCCTATGTACAAGAGAAACAGCATCTGTCTCCTCTCACTGACAGGACGTGGAGCATTTGTGTTTACACACAGAGCTCCACGTCCCTGCTCTAAATCTGCCGATCAGCGGGTACCTGGCGGACATCGCGACCGCCGGGGACGCGCCGGGTGCGCGCGCGGCGCCATCGGCGCGCACACCCCCCAGTGGCCGGAGAAAACGATGCCGTCAATTGACGGCAGCTTGGATATTCAGATCCCCTAAGCTGCCGTCAATTAACGATGAGTGGGGCCGCAAGTGGTTAAAGAAATAAGTCGACTAATTGTGTGTTAATTAATCAACAGGGTAGTGAAACCTTTATAAATATAGCACCAATGTAGTTAGTAACTCATGGCTGATAGCTGCTAAAATGTGTAAGATCAGTCAAGTGTGGTTGTCAGACACAAAGAGTAAACTTTTGTTAACTCACAAGTAACTAATTATTAGTGGAAATATAAAATTATGCAGTCTCAGATATCAGATATAAGTTTTGTTATCCACCTTTAACAGGTATCTTTCTGTCAGGGAAGGTTCCATCTGCTGGTGCTATTCATGATCTGGCTTGCAGTACTACGTTCCACCAGCAGGGGTCTCCTGGCAGTTTTTTGCTGCCAGGAGAACTTCTCCCCGCTGGTATATCATCTTTGGGACGCAGTACTGGCCTCCACCAGCGGATGGACCCTAACAGTATGGAGCATATGGCCCTTACTGCGCTCAGGTGTGACCTGAATGCAATCAGCATGCCTCTATAAATACCCGGCGTGCGTAATCACTCCTCGCCCTGGTATCAGTCTACATCCTTGACCCTGTTACGCTGACCCTGAGCCTGTTACTCTGACCCTGAGCCTGCTTTCTGGACCCGATCCCTATCCGACCCGATCCCTATCCGACCCTATCCGTATCCGACCCGATCCTTATCCTGGATTGCCTTCCTGCTTTCACCTTTACCTTGGATCCTGTTCCCCTTGGGTTCCTGCCCTGCAGCCTGTCCATCCATCCGCTCCTTGCTCCGTTGTGTCCCGTCCTCACCCATCATCTGTGATCTCCTGGTATATGACCTCGGCTTGGCTTCTGTTTATGATTACGGTATTCCTAGCTGGAGGAGTTCCTGTCTTCTGCCCAGCTGGAGGTGTTGCCGTCTGCTGCCCAGCCGGAGGTGTTCTCGTCTGCTGCCCAGCTGGAGGTGTTCCCGTCTGCTGCCGAGCCAGAGGTGTTCCCGTCTGCTTCCCAGCCGGAGGTGTTCCCGTCTGCTTCCCAGCCAGAGGTGTTCCCGTCTGCTTCCCAGTCGGAGGTGTTCCCGTCTGCTTCCCAGCCAGAGGTGTTCCTGTCTGCTGCCCAGTCGGAGGTGTTCCCGTCTGCTGCCCAGCCGGAGGTTTCCTGTCTGCTGCCCAGCCGGAGGTGTTTATGTCTGCTGCCCAGCCGAAAGGGGTTCCAGTGCCAGCTGCCCAGCCTGTTCCGATGCCAGCTGCCCAGCCTGCTCCAGTGCCAGTTGCCCAGCCTGCTCCAGTGCCAGCTGCCCAGCCTGTTCCAGTGCCAGCTGCTCAGCCTGTTCCAGTGCCAACTGCCCAGCCTGACGTGCCAGTTGCCCAGCCTGACATGTAAGTTGCCCAGCCTGACGTTTCAGTGCCAGTTACCCCACCTGATGTTTCAGTGCCAGTTACCACGTCTGACGTTTCAGTGCCAGTTACCCCCCCTGACGTTTCAGTGCCAGTTACCCCCCCCCTGACGTTTCAGTGCCAGTTACCCCACCCAGCTTGTTGAGCCACTGTCTGCTCCCCAGCCAGAGGTGTTCCCATCTGCTGCCCAGCCGGAGGTGTTCCCGTTTGCTTCCCAGCCGGAGGTGTTCCCGTTTGCTTCCCAGCCGGAGGTGTTCCCGTTTGCTTCCCAGCCGGAGGTGTTCCCATCTGCTTCCAAGTCGGAGGTGTTCCCGTCCCCTTCCCAGTCGGAGGTGTTCCCGTCTGCTTCCCAGTCGGAGGTGTTCCTGTCTGCTGCCCAGCCGGAGGTGTTCCCGTCTGTTATCAACACAGCCAACATCAACTTCAGTTAGGAGAGAAAGGTTGATGAGAGAAAAGAGGTGAACTTGCGGTGTCAGGTCTGGATGTGGACGGGCAAGCCAGCCCTTAGTACTACCGATTTGTAAGCTTGTCGTCGCTTCTGTCAAATGAATGAATAGGGGTGAATCCTTCCAATGGACTCCAGCCCAGGTCACCGGGAGACAGTAATGCGTACCTGTAACATTCCGGTCACCGGATTCCCGATTAATGCGGCACTCAGCCTGAGATCTGTTTCAATGGAACCTGAAACCCAGTAGGTCACTGGGGTCCTCTCTCACGTCTGGTTGAGGCTCGATGAAGCCTCTAAGCTTGGCCAGGAGGGCCACGCCGGCAGGGGGCCATAGGTGCGCGCACCCTGAAGGTTAATGCCGCACCCAGCACCGGGACCCCGCAAAGATTTTAGAACACATGACACCTGTCACAGATATACTCCTCTCCAGCATGCCCCGCGAGGGAGGAACTCCTCCAATTTGCTGCTGGGGAAGACTTGCTCTGCCAGAAACCCCGCTGGTGCCAACTGCTGGCCAGAGATGATACCACATCTCTAGAATGCAGACTGGCCCAGGAGACTTTTCTGGAATGACAGAAGTCCCAATTTAGATAAATCACGAATGGCAGCAATGTAACTCTCCCATTCCAACTAACTTTAGCGTAGTGGCCATACTGAAAGTAAGGGGGCACTACATGTGGACAAACCAAATGTTCTATAATTCTATATATAAAAGTAGTGTTTCTGCATAGAAACCAATCAGCTTGCAGGTTTTCTTGCCAAAGCTTATATGAACTCTCCAGCTTTAGCAAATAAACCCCTTTGTGATGTACTCTGCATAAAGAAATAGCTCAGTGATATCTAATGCATCTACTAATAGGTATATTTAGCAGTTTTTCTATCTAAGATTGTTTTTGTAGGTGTAATTTATGATATCAATTAATTTCAGAAAATACACTGACATTTTCAAGGTAAATCACAATTAAAAGACTACTTGTAAATGCTAAAATCAATATTAATAATATTTTATGGTGCTCTTTTACGTAGAATGGTCCATATGGGGCCATATAATAGCAATTGATTTATTTCTTCTCCTTTGCTAACGTAATTTGCAAAATCATTATTGTTCATCTTGTTAGCAAGACAGGAATAGATTTTGATCCCCCCTCCCATTTGAATGCTAGAAATAACATATTCTAGCTGGAGAAATGTGGCACAATAAAGACTGACAGAGGAAAAATATATATGTCAGCAATCATCTGCTGTATAATCATGTGTTGCTGAGTTGATTTGAATTTTTAACACACTTGTCAAATGAAATTTAATCTTGGAACATTCAGAAGAAAACTTTACAAATGACTTTATAGATGAAGCAAAAACAAACTTAGGCATCTAGACATTTGACCACTACTAATAAGGATCAGCCGGGCTGACCTTAGGTTTGAGTGGGGTTTGACAAACTTCAAAGAGGTTCATATGCCGAACTCCATTGAAATTAATGAGACAATTCTGTCAAATTAAAAATACACATTTTCTGGGCTAATAGGCAAGAGGTTGTAAAAAAATTGTTAAAATACAAAAAAAAAAATCCCCTGCAAGGCAATCGCATAAGATGCTAGTATGCATAGCATACTAGCACCTTATGAAATACTTACTTTAGAACAAAGCCCTCCAGTTATGCACTATTACCACTGACAGGTTTCCATCTTCCCCCAGTCTTTCTTTCGGATTCCTCGGCTCTGGTCCTTTAAATGGCTGTGACGCAATGACATCACTCCAGCGCATGTGCACGGTAGTCACAGCTTAAGGCACAGAGCTCTGAAGGGAAGACACGGGTATGCCGTCCCATCAGAGCGCATGCGCAAGTGACGTCACTGGCTAATTCCAGTGTGAATATCTCTTCAACACCGCAAGTTTAGGACATTTACTGTAGCCTTATTATAACCTTACTTGGAGGTACAAATTCAAAAGCTGAGTTTACTACCGCTTTAAAAAATGCTCAATTCCTTTAAATAACCTGCCTTGGAGTGCCTTAATCCTGTATGTGAAATGGTGAATCACTGTGATGTACAGAAAGCACTGCAGCAGCACTGACATTAACAAAGGAAAAAGATTTTTTTTTAAAGTCGGTAATTACTTTTCCCTACTAGATAAAAAAAAAAAGAAAACATAGGGACTGCAAAGTATTTTAGTGAGCCTTTGAGGGCGTCTGTGTGGTGTTTCTGTATTTTTAAATAGACATGTGCATTCGTTTTCGTTAGAATGCATTTTCGTCCGAAAATCAGGTTTTTTCGTTATCGTTTTCACAAACGATAACGAAAACGCAAGAAACGAAAACCGAAAGATCCGACATAAAAAATGCTTTATTTCCGTTTTCGTTGCGGTAAAAATTTGGTATAGAGAGATTCGACATTATAGGGAAAAGATTCGACATTATAGGGAAAAGATTCGACATCATAGGGAAAAGATTTGACATTATAGGGAAAAGATTCGACATCATAGGGAAAAGATTCGACATCATAGGGAAAAGATTCGACATCATAGGGAAAAGATTCGACATCATAGGGAAAAGATTCGACATCATAGGGAAAAGATTCGACATCATAGGGAAAAGATTTGACATTATAGGGAAAAGATTCGACATTATAGGGAAAAGATTCGACATCATAGGGAAAAGATTTGACATTATAGAAATAATAGATTCGACATAACAGAGAATAGATTTCGATTCATGAGAAAATAGATTCGACATTATTACTAGTCATACAACATTAGAATTATTGTAGGCGGAATATTCGAACGGAAATGTACGATTCGACGTAAAGATTTGACGTTCCGTCGAATATTCTTTTGACCATTCGACAGAAACCAAGTATTATTGGATTTTCGGACGAAAGCTATTCCCCAACGAAAAACAAAATAAATCAAAACGATTTTCGGGAGTAACTAAATAAATTTATTTTCCAAACGAAAACAAAAAAAACAAAACTAAATATTCCAGTCTGCACATGTCTAGTATTTTAAAGGTATACAACATGGGAAAAATGTGCATGTATTACGGAGAAGTCTAAGGCCCCATACACACGAGCAGACAGATTTGACAAATCTGTCTGCTGGGGACGTATTGGTTTGATCGTGTACACACGATCAAACCAAAATCCCCGCCGGCAGACGGCGCGATGACGTGGCGGTGATGTTGACGCCGTCGCGTCACCGCACCAGGAAGTAAAACACTTCCGCGCATGCGTCGAAACCATTCGACACGTGTGCGAGAAGACATGTCTGCTGATTAGCGTACTAACCAGCAGACATGTCGGGCGGACGGGTTCCCAGCCGAAAGATTTGAAAGCATGCTTTCAAATCTGTCGGCTGGCCAAATCGGTCGGCTCGCCCGTACACACGATCGAATCTGTCTGCTGGGACGGTCTGGCCGACCGTTTCCAGCAGACAGATTTGATCGTGTGTACGCGGCCTTAAATATGTATTTTTTTATTTTACCTTGATATTTGTTTTAACTTTTTTGATACCTAACTGAACGTTGGCATTATTCAGTTTTCTTGTGTTCTAAAAACCCAAAGATGTTGTTTCTAGTGCAAAGTACCTTAACCTGTTCAGCTCCTGAAGGTTTACCCCTCATCATGACCAGGCCATTTTTTGCAATACAGCACTGCATTACTTTAACTGCAAATTGTGTGGTTGTGCGACGCTGTACCCAAACAGAACTGATGTCCCGTTTTTCCCACAAATAGAGCTTTCTTTTGGTGGTATTTGATCACCTCTGTGTTTTTTTTGCTCTATAAAAAAAAAAAAAATTGCAGCAATTTTTAAAAACTATATATATTTTTTATAGGGCTGTGCAAATTAACTTTTAATTCATCGATTAATCTTTAATTTTTTTGATTGATCAAAATCTTTTTGATCGATTTAATATTCTTTTGAATGCCGGCGGGACCTTACTATCTGCCACATGCAAGGGCTGTTACATTTCCCTCTATCACCCTGGGATTCTACAGCCATCCATTGGGAGTTGTGATAGTTCCCTTCATGGGACATCTACATGCCGACGGACTGATGTTAACCTCTCCTCATCTGGATTCAGCAGTGGTATCATTGTACACATTTTTATACCAGTATCATACTTGCTTTTATGACTGCTTTTGGTACCGTTTGGTTTTACACGCACCATTTTTACAGTTTATGTAGCTACATCGATTTTATCTCCAGTGCAATATTTTTTTGGTTACCTACTTGAAGACTATAAAAGTTTTAATGCTATTCCCAGCGAGCGCTGCCTTTGTGTGTTTTTTGTATCCTGCTATCCATTTTTCCAGTGGTTGGTAGCTGCACTGGGAATCGGCCTGCAAGGAGATCAGCTAAAAGTAGTTGGATCTGTATGTGCGTTATAATTAATCGAAACAAGTTGATTAATCGATTTAAAAAAAAACGATTAATCAAACACAAATATTTTGATCAGTAACAGCCCTAATTTTTTACTTTATGCTATAAAACATATTCAATAAAAATGTAAAAACTCACAGTTCATCAATTTAGGCCAACATGTATTTTGCTACATATTTTTGGCAAAAATATAATACCAATAAGTGTATATTGATCAGTTTGCACAAAAGTTATGGTGTCTACAAACTATGGGATAGATTTATGGAACTTATATTTTGTAAAACATGTTTTACTAGTAATGGCGGCGATCAGTGATTTTTAGCAGGACTGCGACTTTTTGGCCGACAAATTGGACAGTAAGAGTCCTTAAGAAATGTACTGTAACTGTACTAATGACACTGACAGGGAAGGGGTTAACATTAGGGGTGATCAAAGGGTTAACTGTGTTCCCTGGGAGTGCTTTCTAACTGTAGGGGGGGGGGTGCTTTGACTGGGTGAAGAGAGAGATCTGTGTTCCTGCTTAGCAGAAACACAGGGGGCCGGATCCACAAAGGCTTTATGCCAGCGTATCTCCAGATACGCTGCCGTAATTTCAAATATGCGCCGTCGTATCTTTACGCCGATTCTCAAAGCCAGATACGTTGAAAAAATAGGCTTCTCCCGCCGACGTAACTTGCCTACGCCGGCGTATAATTGTGTGCAATTTTATGCTGGTGCAAGGGGCGCTTCCATTCATTTACGCATCAAATATACAAATTACCTAGATACGCCGATTCACGAACGTAGTTGCGCACGGTGTATCTATATACGCTATTTACGTTAGGCGTATGACCAGCGTAACTTTACCCCTCATAAAGCAGGGGTAAGTCATGTTAACGTATGGACATCGGAACAGCGTCAAATTGTACGTCGTTTGCGTAAGCCGTACGCGAATAGGGCTGTGCGTAAGTAACGTTCACGTCGTAGGCCGTGTTCGGCGTATCTTAGGCATTCTATCCGACGCATGCGCACTGGGATATGTCCACGGACGGCACATGCGCCGTTCATTAGGCCATGCATCTACATGGGTTCACGCTTAATTTAAATACAACACGCCCCCTACCTGCCTACTTTGAAATACGCGGGCTTACGCCGCCCCATTTACGCTACGCCGCCGTAACATAGGACGCAAGTGCTTTGTGACTACAGCACTTGCCTCTCTAAGTTGTGACGGCGTAGCGAAAAGAAGATACGCTACGCCCGCACAAAGTTACGCCGGTCTTTGTGAATCCCGGCCTCCATCTCCATCTTTCCCTCTCACAGAACGGCAGTCCCCCTTGTTTACCTGGGCAAACCGCTGTTCTGCCTCTCATCAGAACCATTGCAGGGTGCCAGCAAACATTGCGTTCGCCGAACCCGCTGTGTGCGTGTGTGCCCCAGACCTAGTCCATGAAAGGTACATGATTTCATGCAGGAGGGCCTCCCTGCTGCAGTATATCTACATGGGGTGGTCCAGAACAGGTTAAAGCAGTTGTAAATCATGCTTTGTTATTTTTACCTACAGGTAAGCCTATAATAAGGCTTGCCTGTACGTAAAAAGAATATCTCCTAAACGTACACTGTTTAGGAGATATTCACTCTTCATGCAGCCGCTGACGTCAGTGGTACATGCACTCTGAAAGTCCAGCATACCGTGCGGGATCTTCATTGCTTCTTGCCGGAACCGAGGGCTCCTGCACGCATGCTGAGGGAACATGTCAGCTTTCTTAGCAGTGACCAGATGCTGCTGGGAGGGCTCCGTTCTAATGTACGTTTTTAAAAATGTGCTAATATGCGATGCATACTAACACATTATGTCATTGTCTTGCAGTTTTTTTCTTTCAGATCACAATCTTTTTTGAAAATAAAATAACTAGAAGAATGTATTAGTGTACCCAAGGGCGGACTGACCATTGAGGAACTCGGGCAATGCCCGAGGGCCCCATGCCACTAGGGGGCCCCATCAGGGTTGCCTGGCTCATTAAAACCAGGGACAGTATGTAAAAATCTGTGTTTTTTTACATCTGTCCCTGATTTGTCCAAAACCTACATGCTTTTGATGTGAAAATCCAGAGATTTTAGCTGCACCGCCTCTGTACTGCCACCTGGCTTGGTGGCCATCTGTAAGCCTGGGGGCCCAATAATCTTCTATTGCCCGGGGGCCCCATGAGTTGTCAGTCCGCCCCTGAGTGTACCTGTGTTTTTCAGTTAGTGTAGTATATTCCAGACACCTCAGTTGCTTAGTAAACAAGGATTTGTTTGTGTTCATGGATTACATCAATGCTGAGGTCACACAAAATCACAGACATATTAGCTTGATTAAACTAGAAGCCTTTTGGCAGATATAATAATAACCACAGGAAATCGTGATTTGGCTTTGTTTACTGATTTGTTTTCTGACATTTGTAATGTAAATGACTGGAATGAGCTGCAAGGAAAACATCTAGAGATTTATGAGCTAGAAAATACATCAGCTTCTTACTGATGTAGTTTATTGTTGCATATTATCATAGTTCATCTTATCTACCCAGCTGCTGAATATATTCCAGTTTTAATGCAATCTTTCCATAATGTATTGTGGTGAATGTGTGTGAAGTGTTTAGAAATGCATTTGGTTGGTCTTGCTTCGTTCCATACTTTTCTTGGCATCATAGCCAAAGTGATACATTAAAATACTGCATATAGAAAAATGGGGGTTGGACCAAAACAACTGCTGTGACAGTCCCATTCTCTATCAGCATATAATAGCTGAATGACCCCCTGTCAAGAAGTTTACTAAAAATCTCACAAAATATTTATTAGAACCATGATAAATACTGGTTAAAAAATGTAAACAGTGGAAATTGCAGTTCAGTGTTTTTCGAAATGTACTGCATCTAGGGAAAATAATCTCTTGACAGAGTATAATATTGGGGGGGGGGGGGGGGGGGGGGGGGGTAGTGTTGGCCAGCACTACCTAGATAAAAGGATTAGGGGGTACTTATTTCAGATGATTGCAAAATGAGCAAACGTGGCCAGGCAGTGGGAAAAGCGAATAGCATTTTAGGGTGTATCACAAGGGGGATCGCCAGCCCGAGAAAGGTGGTCCTGTTTCCTCTATATCAGGGGTCTACAAACTATGGCCCTCCAGTTCAAAAACAACAATTCCCATCCAGGGCCGGTGCAAGGATTTCTGCCTACACAAGCGAAGCTCCATTTTGGTGCCCCCCCCCAACGGCCACCCACCTCCCTTGCAAAAATGTTTCTTTCAATAATTTTTTTATATAAAAAAACACACTAACATGCCAGACCTGCCCCATTACATGACCAGACTGTGCCCCATTACATGCCAGACCTGCCCTATTACATGACCAGACCTGTCCCATTACATGACCAGGCTGTGCCCCATTACATGACCAGACTGTGCCCCATTACATGACCAGACTGTGCCCCATTACATGACCAGAATGTGCCCCATTACATGCCAGACCTGCCCCATTACATGACCAGACTGTGCCCCATTACATGCCAGACTGTGCCTCATTACATGCCAGACCTGCCCCATTACATGACCAGACTGTGCCCCATTACATGCCAGACCTGCCCCATTACATGCCAGACCTGCCCCATTACATGACCAGACTGTGCCCCATTACATGACCAGACTGTGCCCCATTACATGCCAGACCTGCCCCATTACATGACCAGACTGTGCCCCATTACATGCCAGACCTGCCCCATTACATGACCAGACCTGCCCCATTACATGCCAGACCTGCCCCATTACATGACCAGACTGTGCCCCATTACATGCCAGACCTGCCCCATTACATGACCAGACTGTGCCCCATTACATGACCAGACTGTGCCCCATTACATGCCAGACCTACCCCATTACATGACCAGACTGTGCCCCATTACATGCCAGACCTGCCCCATTACATGCCAGACCTGCCCCATTACATGACCAGACTGTGCCCAATTACATGAGCAGACTGTGCCCCATTACATGCCAGATCTGCCCCATTACATGACCAGACTGTGCCCCATTACATGACCAGACCTGCCCCATTACATGACCAGACTGTGCCCCATTACATGACCAGACTGTGCCCCATTACATGACCAGACTGTGCCCCATTACATGCCAGACCTGCCCCATTACATGCCAGACCTGCCCCATTACATGACCAGACTGTGCCCCATTACATGCCAGACCTGCCCCCATTACATGACCAGACTGTGCCCCATTACATGCCAGACTGTGCCCCATTACATGCCAGACTTGCCCCATTACATGACAGACCTGCCCCATTACATGACCAGACTGTGCCCCATTACATGACCAGACTGTGCCCCATTACATGCCAGACCTGCCCCATTACATGACCAGACTGTGCCCCATTAGATGCCAGACCTGCCCCATTACATGACCAGACTGTGCCCCATTACATGCCAGATCTGCCCCATTACATGACCAGGCCGTGCCCCATTACATGACCAGACTGTGCCCCATTACATGACCAGACTGTGCCCCATTACATGACCAGACTGTGCCCCATTACATGCCAGACCTGCCCCATTACATGACCAGACTGTGCCCCATTACATGACCAGACTGTGCCCCATTACATGACCAGACTGTGCCCCATTACATGCCAGACCTGCCCCATTACATGACCAGACTGTGTCCCATTACATGCCAGACCTGCCCCATTACATGCCAGACCTGCCCCATTACATGCCAGACCTGCCCCATTACATGACCAGACTGTGCCTCATTACATGCCAGACCTGCCCCATTACATGCCAGACCTGCCCCATTACATGACCAGACTGTGCCCCATTACATGACCAGACTGTGCCCCATTACATGCCAGACCTGCCCCATTACATGACCAGACTGTGCCCCATTACATGACCAGACTGTGCCCCATTACATGACCAGACTGTGCCCCATTACATGACCAGACTGTGCCCCATTACATGACCAGACCCACCCCATTACATGACCAGACCTGCCCCATTACATGACCAGACTGTGCCCCATTACATGCCAGACCTGCCCCCATTACATGACCAGACTGTGCCCCATTACATGCCAGACTGTGCCCCATTACATGCCAGACTTGCCCCATTACATGACAGACCTGCCCCATTACATGACCAGACTGTGCCCCATTACATGACCAGACTGTGCCCCATTACATGCCAGACCTGCCCCATTACATGACCAGACTTGCCCCATTAGATGCCAGACCTGCCCCATTACATGACCAGACTGTGCCCCATTACATGCCAGATCTGCCCCATTACATGACCAGGCCGTGCCCCATTACATGACCAGACTGTGCCCCATTACATGGCCAGACTGTGCCCCATTACATGACCAGACTGTGCCCCATTACATGCCAGACCTGCCCCATTACATGACCAGACTGTGCCCCATTACATGACCAGACTGTGCCCCATTACATGCCAGACCTGCCCCATTACATGACCAGACTGTGTCCCATTACATGCCAGACCTGCCCCATTACATGCCAGACCTGCCCCATTACATGCCAGACCTGCCCCATTACATGACCAGACTGTGCCTCATTACATGCCAGACCTGCCCCATTACATGCCAGACCTGCCCCAT
This sequence comes from Rana kukunoris, assembly GCA_029574335.1. NCBI lineage: Eukaryota > Metazoa > Chordata > Amphibia > Anura > Ranidae > Rana > Rana kukunoris. The sequence continues at coordinate 219,542,920 of CM056051.1, forward strand.
TACATGACCAGACTGTGCCCCATTACATGACCAGACTGTGCCCCATTACATGCCAGACCTGCCCCATTACATGACCAGACTGTGCCCCATTACATGCCAGATCTGCCCCATTACATGACCAGACTGTGCCCCATTACATGACCAGACCCACCCCATTACATGACCAGACCGTGCCCTTACCTTATTCCATGCGAATCGCGGCCATGTAACCTAACAGTAACAGCTTACCTTACCAGAATCGCGGCTGTACGATTTTTCAAAAGCCGCGCCTCCGACGTCTTCTGTTCCGTGATAGGCGGAACATTCAGCTTCCTATGAGGCACTGTGTTCAGTGTCCGCCTATCACGGAGGCCCTCTCGTCCGAGGACGAGAGGGCCTCCGTGATAGGCGGACACCAAACACAGGACGAGAGGGCCTCCGTGATAGGCTGCGGACCTGCCCGCCCCAAGCGGCCTCTTGGTCCGCCTGGTGGTTGCGACGGCCCTGTTCCCATCATGCCTAGTCATGTCTGTGAATGTCAGAGTTTTACAATGCCTCATGGGATGTGAAGTTCCGCAACAGCTGGAGGGCCATAGTTTGAAGATCCCTGCTCTATATAGATCTTTAATTATCACCAGCATGATCACAAGCATTAAGGAAGGAGGTCCTGCTTCCCCTGTATAGATCTTTAGTGAGACCTCATTTAGAATACTGTGTCCAGTTCTGGAGACCTCACTTACAAAATTATATTTATAAAAGGGAACACATTCAGAGACAGGTGACACAAATGGCAAAAGGTCTAAGGGATAAAACATATCAAGACAGACTTCAGGAACTTAACACGTAAAGTTTGGGGGAAAGACGGGAAAGGAGAGTCATAATTTGAATACATTAATTGTGTGAATAAGGTCTAGGAGGGTGTATTTCCAATAGGATTGTGGGGACATGACCTCAAACTAGCAGGAGGTAAGTTTAAATTTAACCCTTTTTTGTCGCGCGAATTGGGCGGCTTGGCCGTTTTACATTGGTGACAATGACCTGTACAAAATTGCGGTAAAAAACGCTGCATTTTGTCGCGGCAAATCACGGTAAAAAACGCCGCAATTTGTCGCGGCAAATCGCGGTAAAAAAACGCAGCAAATCGCAACACCTAGGTGTGAATGCAGCCTAAAGCTTCGTGTTCTTATTTTTTAAATAACAAACATTTCATAAATTATTGTTGTTGGGGCACAAATATTGTACAACACACATTCAGTTGCTGCTTTTAGAAGATTGTGACTGACTGTCTGAAAAAAAAAGTACAATTTTAATTTTATTCAATTGCAAACTGTGTAGCAAATATTATGTTCCATAAATCTTATTTTTTTTTTACAACAGTTAAAGGGGTTGTAACGGATTTTTTATTTAATTTTTCATAATAAGCATCCTTTACCTGCAGACATTCCTCTTTTCACTTCCTCATTGTTTGTTTTTGCTCAGAAGTTGCTCTATTTCTTCTCTGTTCTGTTCACTTCCTGCTTGTCTGATTGTTACTGACCACCGTGAAGGGAGACTTTACTGCAGTGGTCAGTGACGTGCTCGCCCCCTCCTGGGAACTACATCTGTGTGGCAGGACGCTCTCTACGTTTAAGGCCGCATAGGCATGATCGAACATGTCCGCTGAAACTGGTCCGCAGACCAGTTTCAGCGGACAGATTCGATCGTGTGTACGGCCTAGCGGACAGGTTTCCAGCGGACAAAAGTTTTAAAACATGCTTTAAAACTTGTCCACTGGAAACATGTCCGTCGGACATCTCCTCTGACACTGATACATAAGAGCCTATATGTAGTGTTGGTCCTATTTTTTGCTAGTTCATAGGTACAATTTTACAGAATTAAAGTATATATGAACCAAAAAGCAAAATATTCTGTATTACAGATCCTTTTAATGTGGTGGCTGCATCAATTAAAATTTTTAGGCCTTTTCTTATTTATTTTTACCCGATAAACTGCACTATAAGTGTTATTTTTCAACGTTCTTTAACAGACCAAGCTGTCCAGCAAAAGTGTCAGTTAAAAGGTTAACCACTTAAAAAACAGCCTAATGCCGATTTACGTTGGCAGAATGTTTATAGCACAAAAAATAAAAACCACAGAGGTGATCAAATACCACCAAAAGAAAGCTCTGTTTGTGGGAAAAAAAGGACGCCAATGTTGTTTGGGAGCCACTACCGCGCAATTGTCAGTTAAAGCAACGCAGTGCGGAATCGCAAAAAGGGGCAAGGTTCTTAACCTGCATAATGGTCTGGGTCTTAAGTGGTTAAAAAATAAATAAAAATCAATTGATAGAAGTGCTTATATGGTCAGCTTTTACTCTTTTATGTAAAACCTTTACGCAACAGGAACTGTTTCTGTAACTGCTTAAAAAGCGTTAGCTGGAGATTGGATTTAATTTCCTAATCAAATCCATCTAAATCTGCTAGACCATTTAACACCATCCTCCCTACCGATTGATAATGTCGCTGTCCAAGGGTTGCTTTGTTGTTCCTGTATAGGATGAGATCACCCTAGGACAAGAAGTGTGTTACTGACTGGATCATCAGATGAAAAATAAAGGGGGAAAAAATTAAATACAAAAAAAAAAAAAAAAAACTAAGACAGCCACCACATTCAAGGATTGGTAAACTGCAGTGTATTACAGTTTTGTTTTTGGATTTACTGTAAATATGCTTTAAAGTCTCCCAATGAACAATCCTTTAATGCCAAATAATACAATATACATAATATCATTGTTTTGTGCATTTTTAGCACTCTTAAATATGTTTATTATGTAGCTTTTGAAGCCACCAATATTTTCTGAACGTGAAAGAATTGTCTGATGGGATCTTTCAGTGTCATCATATAAAATGATGGCAAATATAGTATATATTGCATCATCGTACATAAAACCTGTCTTAGGCCGTGTACACACGATCGGTTCAAACCGATGAAAACGGACCGAAGTTCGTTTTCATCGGTCCAAACCGATCGTGTGTAGGCCCCATCGGTCCATTATCCTTCGGTCAAAAAACAGAGGGCTTGCTTTAAAATTTAACCGATGGACGGCTAACCGATAGGTCAAAACCGATAGTAAAATGCAAAAGCATCGGTTAAAAGGCTGCGCATGCTCAGAATTAAGTCGACGTCGTTTTTTTCAGCACGTTGTTGTGTTAAAACACGTAAACGTCACCGCGTACTGATATGATCGTTTTTTTAACTGATGGTGTGTAGGCACATCAGTCCATCAGTCAGCTTCATCGGTGAACCGATGAAAACGGTCCGTCGGACCGTTCTCATCGGATGGACCGATCGCGTGTACGCGGCCTTAGGCTCCTTCAGTAAGGTCATTCAGGGAATTGATAATCTTTGATATGCCTACTTGAAGCTAAATGAAAGACATAGAAAAGGTTAACTACTCAATCATTACGTAATATCAAGGACTGAAAAAGACATGGTGAAAGTTGATTACATGCAACACAAGAGGATTACCCGCAAGTTCTAAAGCTGACCCAAATCTATTTCTTGTACTCCCATCTGTTCACTAAACCTGTAAAAAAAAAAAATCATTTTTAAATGCAGGAAAACATTTTATCAGTAAAATCTTTCTGATCAGGTCTGTTTTATTTCCTTTTGGTGTTTTTTCAAGTGTTACATTTTATTTTTGAAATGGAAGTATTCTGATTTACATAAAACAACTCGATCAATTAGATTCACTAGAAAGCCTCTTCATATTCAGTGTGTAATACAAAACGGTATTCCCTTTGGCGCTGTGAAGAGTATGAGATAACAACATTTGCAATGTAACTTTTTAATAAGCATATCCTACCCACATGATAATGTATTCCAGCTGTGCAGGGAAAAAGAGAAATACTTGTCTGCGGGTTAATATTCTCAGCTAAGAGCATTAATTGAGCAGGCTATCAACTAAAGTAATACCTGACACTTTTACTAATTTCATTTTAGATGTCAATAGCTGTTCTGTGTAGAAAGTCAGTTACAGTAAATGTATGGGATTGTACACCACATCAACACCCATCATACCATAAGAACATACCTTAAATATAAAATAAAAAACACAACAAGGATTGCGGAGAAATTTAGGCCGCAGCCCCTTTATTGGGTTTAAAACAATTTTTAATAATGAAATGAACTTTAACCTTTAATACCAAACAGAATCGCTGTTAACCATTAACAGACTAACATGCTTAGTCACTAAGACTCAAGCAGCAATATCTTTTACCAACCAAATACCAGTTTACCAACCACTGTCCACCCACAAAGTGGGCGACATTACCCAAAAAGATAGACCTTCAATATCAAACAAAACTGTTGGTAACCAATAACAGATCAACTTGCTTAGTCACTACGACTCAAGCAGTATTATTTTATATAAAACAAGTAACGGCGTACCAACCACTGTCCACCCACAAAGTGGGCGACATTATCCACATAAAGGGGGACCGCGACAAGGGAAATTATAGGGGAGGGAGGGTGGGAGAGCAGGTCAAAGATCCAGAAGGAAGGCTAAGGAGAATCCAGAGGCGAGTCCAGCTGACAGTCCTGAGGTAAATGCTGACTCCTCCCAGTGATAGGAGAGGATATAAGTAAAAGGTTACACTCATTGGCTAGATGTTTCCCGCTAAAGGATTTGTCACTAATCCAGTGCTCTGCAGCTAAGTCTTCCTAACAGCAGCAGGCAGCTTGTCTCCTGAAACACAAAACAGAAAGAACCAGCAAAGCAGCCATAGGGAGACATGCACTTATCAATTATCATAGCCCTCTATTAAGAGTAAAATGTATTCATTAAACAAATGGGTGCTAGGGGCGACAATCCCATGAGGCCACTTCTCTATTTTATTCTTTTGTGACCCTTACATACCCTATCACTAAAACCGCATGTGAGCTTTAGTAGGTTTAAGTACTGTATTTTTTGCTCCATGCGTCTTATGGAGCGTATACTGCATTTTATGGGCACTGGGAAGGCTACATTTAATTGCCACTGGTCAGGCTATATTTCATGGGCACTGGTAAGGCTGCATTTAATGGGCACTGGTCAGGCTGCAATTAATTGCCATTGGTCAGGCTGCATTTCATGGGCACTGGTAAGGCTGCATTTCATGGGCACTGGTAAGGCTGCATTTAATTGCCACTAGTAAGGCTGCATTTAATTGCCACTAGTAAGGCTGCATTTAATTGCCACTAGTAAGGCTGCATTTAATTGCCACTAGCAAGGCTGCATTTAATTGGCACTGGTAAAGTCACATTTAATTGACACTAGTAAGGCTGCATTTAATTGGCACTGGTCAAGCCGCATTTGATTGCCACTGGTCAGGCATGCATTTCATGGACACTTGTAAATATTTTAGTACACCATTTGGTTCAGAATATTTGTTTTCTTGTTTTCCTCCTGGTGCGTCTTATAGTCAGGTGTGTTTTATGGAGCGAAAAAAAAGGTAAGTACAAAAGTGATTTTCAGTATCTTTAAGTCTGCAGCTTTCTGTAAAGTAATAAAAAATAACAAAAGAATAGTTCCACGCTATGGCCAAAAATAACACATAAAATAAAATGCTGCTGCCTCCAGCTACCACCATAGTAGAGTCAACATTAAATTGGAAAGTGGATGTAGCGCTGCTCAGTAAAAAACTATAGTGTAGTGCAGAGTTTCTCCCCCTAGTGCCAGTGGTGAACAAATATAGTCACCTTCAGAGAAAATTCCTAATATATCAATCCAGTGATTATGTGAATGAAGTGCAAATGTAATATACTGTATATACAGTAGTACCTCCATAAACAATACCTAATATCTGTATAAATACCTACTGGATTTTAGTGTAACCAATATTTTTTTGTATGTAATGTATTTTCAAAATTGTTGGAATTGTGTTTATATTGGTTACACAAAAATCCAGTGTTTACGGAGGTACTACTGTCTATACAGTATATTACATTTGCACTTTATTCACATAATCACTGGATTGATATATTAGGAATTTTCTCTGAAGGTGACTATGTGTGTTCACCTCTGGCACTAGAAAGAGAAGTTCTGCAAAATGCTGTAGTGCTTTGCTCATTAAAGCAGTGCCACAACCACTTTCCATTTCTGTAAAATGATACCTGGTGATCCTTGTATGGACTCTTCTTACATTAGGGTGGCAACACTTTGTCCCTATCTCTCAATTGTTCTTCTTCATTGTTACCCTTTTACATAAGCTCCAGTGGAGACTACAACTGGTCTTAATGCTCATTGCCCATACATTGTTGTCAACATCAAAAAATGGTCTTGAGAAATACAACAGTTGCTGCACTGATGGCCACAATCTTACAGTTGCTGTGCAGAGTGGCTGCCCTTCTGCATAGTAACCACAGGGGATCTCTTGCCTGGCATGGCTGCCATTCAGATAATGCCTTGCATTTTCCTCAGTGAATAAAAAGTGATCTCTAATTTAATGAGGCAAAGAGGAGGAGCGGTGACATCATGATCTATAATTTATCCAATCAGAGAACGCATTACAGTCACTGGGAAAACTTCAAGGCATTCTCTGAATTACAACCATGCTGGCCCATTGTAGATATGCAAAATATAGTATATCATCCCTGGGCTTCTGCCAAAGCAAAACCCTGGCCAAATGGTTTTTATTTTCAGTTTTGGACAGAAAGAAGGGCTAGCATTACTATATGTTTGGAAAAGACATTAAATCTCATTTTCTAAAGGATTTTTATAATTTTAAAACGTCAATATCTAATCATGTGAAAAGCAAATCCATGATAATTTATTTCATCTGCTGATGACTAGATATTCAAATTGAGCAAAGATACAATTTATTGAGTGATATTTCTCAATCACATTAGAAAATCAGCCTCTTTTGCCCAAATTCTTTCCCAATGACCTCACAGCAAGTGAATAAATCTACTCAATTTGGGCACACACATCCGTAACAACCTGACAGAGGTTCTAACCATTCTGATTAATGCTGCAAGTAGGTCAGAAAGAGAGGGGCTATCTTTCCAACAGAGAGACAAAGGCAATAACTAATTTTTTATATAGAGCAAGGGAATTTTAGACGCTTTTTTGCTGTCCATCTTCCTGTTTTTTCCAGAGGACTGGAAGTGAGGGGAAATCAATTTTCATTCACTGAGGAAAATGCAAGGCATTATCTGAATGGCAGCCATGTCAGGCAAGAGATCCCCCGTGGTTACTATGCAGAAGGGCAGCCACTCTGCACAGCAACTGGAAGATTGTGGCCATCAGTGCAGCAACTGTTGTATTTCTCAAGGCCATTTTTTGATGTTGACAACAATGGATGGGCAATGAGCATTAAGACCAGTTGAGAGTAAATCTTCCTAGCATAGACAGCAATGAATAGCTTGAATATTTGGACTCTTGCATAAACCCAACTGTAAAATGCTTCTTTTAATTTTATGATCCACTTTAAAGAATAACTCCATCAAGAAACATTACTGTGTAGGTAGAGTTTTGGAGGAAAGTTATAAAACATTCATTCTATCATGGTCTTCACATTTTCTTAAAAACAAAAATGTCCATCCATTCTAATATTTGTAGTTAGGTAGCCATTCAGGTAAAAACTGTGTGTCCTACATACTTGCTCTTTGCAAACAACCTTTTTGTTGTGAAGATAAAAGTAATGATTTAGTACTTCTCTATTATCTCTTTTTGAAGCGGAATTCCAGGAGTTCAGCTTTTTTGTAAAAATTTTAGGCACACTTTGGGCCAGATTCACAAAGACTTACATTGGCGTATCTCCTGATACGCCGGCGTAATTTCAAATATGCGACGTCGCATCTTTGCGCCGTTTCACAAAGCGAGATACGCCGAAAAACATGGCTTCAGCCGTCCGACGTAACTTGCCTACGCCGGCGTATCATGGGCTCATAGTTGCGCTGGATGCATTCGGCGTTCCCATTAAAAATATGCAAATGAGCAAGATACGCCGATTCACGAACGTACGTACGCCCGACGCATTAATCTACGCCGTTTACGTAAGGCGTTTTTCCGGCCTAAAGATAAACCACCAAAAAGGTGGCACATCCCATGCAAAGGTATGGACGTCGGAACAGCCATCGTTTTTATGTCGTTTACGTAAGTCGTACATGAATGGGGCTGTGCGTAAGTTACGTTCACGTCATAGGCATTTACGCCAATGTATCTTAGGGAGTTTATGCGACGTGATTCTGAGCATGCATGCGCATACCCAGTTCGACCGGCCATTCATTAGCATGAGGTCATGATTAATTTAAATAAATGCCGCCCACATCCTTCCTACTTTGAATTAGGCGGGCTTACGCCGGCCGATTTACGCTACGCCACCGCAACTTACGTAGCAAGTGCTTTGTGAATACAGCACTTGCCTCTCTAAGTTGCCGCGGCGTAGCGTATATTCGATACGCTACGCCCGCTCAAAGATACGTTACGCTACCTGAATCTGGCCCTATGAGTTTAGTGCAGAGGCTTAGCTTTATTATTAATACCTGACAGTTTTATAGTACTCCCAGAAGACAGCTATCGCTGTAGTCCCAGGAGAGCGACCTGATGCTTCTGAGCTCTGCATCTTGAACTGGGTCCTGCCCATTCACAGAAGCCTTTATATCATGTGAACACAAAATACAAAGGCTTTTGTGAATAGGCAGAAGAGGAAACGGGAGTGCAAAGCTGTTTTGTGTGCCTTTCTTCTCTCTCACAGCCCCAAGTGTAATTCCCTATAATTGTAATAAACCTGTCAGATATAAATATAAGAGATAGGCCCAGGAGATGTCGTGCAGATCTGCAAATCCATGGACTTAACTTATGGCGTGCCTTAACTTTTTACAAAGAATTCCTCAAATTCCGCTTTAATAGTAGGTCTATAAAGATAGGTGTTGAAAAGGGGTGTGAATACTGTATATTTAGACCCCTTTCACACTGAGCCACAGCCTGTTAGCGGTAAATCGCTGCTTGTTTTAGCAGAACTTTAACACTGTTTAAGCAGCGCTTTTGCGCTGCTTTTTGGCCATCAGTGGGGCACTTTTAACCCCAAAGAAGGGGTAAAAAAAAGGCCTGTGTTGCAGCGCTTCCAAAGTGCTTTTTAGGCACTTTGGAAGCGTTGTTCATTAATTTCAATGGGCAGTTCATTTTGGAAGCACTGTAAACAGCGCTTCAAAACCGCACCAAAGATGCTACTTGCAGGACTTTTCCTAACGTCCTACAAGCGCACCGCCCCAGTGTGAAAAGTCACACTGAAATGAATGGGACGTGGTTTTCGGGCGCTATTTAGAGGCTACTTCTATCAATAAAGCACCTGAAAATCGCCTCAGTGTGAAAGGGGTCTAAATAAAATGGTATGTCTTGCTTTCATAAGAACTGCTTCACCCTACATTGGACAAACTATATACCGTATATACCGCAGTCCATGTTCAGTTTAAAGTTCTCTCATTCCCTTCCCTGCATGCTTTCACCTGCACATATTGTAAGTTCTCCACTTTATTAGGAAACAAATGTAAAATAAATCAGGAGGCTATTCTATTCTTCCTTATGCTGTGTCCCCTTCCTAATGAAGGAGATATGTAAAATAGTATTCAGGGGATCTGAGTTAGATGTGATTTTGCAGGTTTACTTATCTATAGCTATTAAGTGAATTGCTCGCTCTTGCTTTAATTAATGCCCGTTGGCTAAAGCACTGTATAGAACTAAATATATTATATCTGAGTTATGTTTTAGTTATTGAATCTGGGATGATAAATGTTCTTTCTCTATTATTATTTCTCTATATTGTTTAGTCTCGTCTTTCAGTATCTCCAGTGACATTGTTGAGGTCAGGGCTTTACTTTGCTAATCTTAGCCAAAACATTAGAAAATTGCTGGAAGCGGGATATATCCGCTGTTACTAAATTTAAGAACTGAAAAATGATTTATCATATACTGTATGTGATAGCACACTGGAAAATGAAGATAAAATATGACTTTTTGTAGAACTGGATGTTGTGTTTTTGTTGCTCTTGGCATTAATAGAGAAATCTGGGAGTGAGGTTTTGTAGCTGAAAAGTATTTATATTTTTTACATTTATTGCACTATTAAATCCATAGATGTACACATTGTATGAGTTGATAGTTTATACATTGCCCTGTTTGCATCATATAAAGTGTAAAAGGGTTGATCAGGGTAAGTAGTACTATCATATAAATCTGGAAAATAAAAGATCCCTGAGATCCCTCCAGTCGTTTGCCTTGTGTACTCAGACCTACATAGACTTTGTTGTGAGGGACGCTGTCACAGAGGCAAAGTGTAAGCAACTTTTTATGTAGTGTACTGTTTACTGAAATAGTCATTCTATCATGTCTGTGGCTACAGGGCTTTATAAAGTCTCTGCTGTACTGACACCTATTGTCCCTTTTGAGTTGTGAAATTATTGCTCCTATGAGCATCTATTTGTAGATTTCCATAATCGGTTTAACATTACAACCGAAATGGTAACCATTTTTGGTCAGATGGGGCAAATAATCTTATATATGATATAATGTACATGCAGACAAATGCTGGCAATCAAGCCATTGGAGGAGAGTGCGTCTCTCCTCCTCTGAATACATTTAAAGTGTATGTATAGCTAAAACACATCTTAGTTTTTATTAGCGTAGGAAAGGGTAAGAAACCCTGTCAGGTTTTTATTGATAAAGATATTAACCTGCGCTAAGTGTTTAAAACTTAGAGAGATTAAGTACGAACCAGCAGCAGCACTCATCAATATTAAAACACAAATAAAATAAAAAAATGATGTGCTTTAGGGAAATATCTTAAATAGATGGACAGGCACAGCATTCAATCTTCAGATGAAGGAATGGTATGGCACACACTGCTTCAAAACATTGCTTGGATCCCCATTCAATGGATGGCTCTCATACACACATAACCAGGCAGTGTCACTCACACATGAAGAAGAGCAAAGGAGAATCCAGATAGTGAAGTACACTTAATACTTGATTTATTTAAAATAGGGTTGTCCCGTTACCACTTTTTTAGGACCGAGTACAAGTACCGATACTTTTTTTCAAGTAGTCGCCGATACCGAATACCGATACTTTTTTTAAATGTGTCCCCAAAGGCAGCCATGTCCCCCACATATGCAGCCATGTCCCCCCAGCCATGTCCCCCACATATGCAGCCATGTCCCCCACATATGAAGTCATGTCCCTCCAGCCATGTCCCCCACATATGCAGCCATGTCCCTCCAGCCATGTCCCCCACATATGTAGCCATGTCCCTCCAGCCATGTCCCCCACATATGTAGCCATGTCCCTCCAGCCATGTCCCCCACATATGTAGCCATGTCCCTCCAGCCATGTCCCCCACATATTGCAGCCATGTCCCCCCACATATTGCAGCCATGTCCCCCCACATATTGCAGCCATGTCCCCCACATATTGCAGCCATGTCCTCCATATACAGCCATGTCCCCCATATGCAGCCATGACGATCACCATTAACAATGGAAGGCTCCATACACCTGTCACTATGGACGATCACCATTCCCTCAAGCAGACTAGAAGTCAGAAGACAGATAAGGCAGAGAATACTCACATCCCTGAACTCTGCCAGCCACATCTCTCCCAGCTCGCTGACACAATCATAGGCCGAGCCTGCCTGTAGGAATAGCTGTACCAGGCACATAGGATCACTCCGGAACAGAGAGCCCATGGTGTATGTCCGCCACTCTCCACTACACTCCACGTCGCTTCCTCTCCACGGCTCACTCTGCGCACAACACTTCCGGGATGGCCAGCCTTCCGCTGATAGGCTGAGTAGACGGTCCGCCCTGGGGGATGGGCTTCCACAGGGCAGATCGCTTGGTGGCTGTAGGGACCCGCCAACGTGTAATGTTCGCGGCGGCGGCTTTGTATTAACGGCGGCGGCGACGGCGGTGGGGAGGGGGGCGACGGCGGCGGGGGGGGGGGAAGTATTCTATTTGGGTATCAGGTGTATTTGCGGGAGTACAAGTACTCCCGCAAATATTCGGAATCGGTCCCGATACCGATACTGGTATCGGTATCGGGACAACCCTAATTAAAAACAAATACAATGTAATCACAATCCACAATAAGATGCATGCATACCACAAATACACTCTGGTCATTTAGGGAAGCGTAATGACATCACTGCTACACCTACGCATTTTGACCTACAGGGCATCTTCAAAGGGGCACCCCCGTGAAAAAATTTCCTCTAACTTTCTGCTGTGTCATTGGGACAGGGAGTGAAGAGAATTCTCCCCATTGAAACACAGACAGCATAAAAAAAAAAAGGTTTTAGCAATTCCAAACTCTACTGGAAAAATAATGTTTTGGTTATGAGAACACTTTAACATTCACAGTTTAGCAAAAAGTCTGTGTAACATTTTTTTTGCCCCATCATTGGTTTGGCAGAAAATGTTCAAAGGGGTGGCAAAGTACCCATAAACATACCATTGTAGGCCCAGCCAGTGGCCACTTTAAGGTGCAGGTGCCGTAAAGCCTGTGCATTGCAGGTGCAATGCAGCTTATTTTTCCTCCTTGTGGGTGATTAACTGGCCTCAGGGTCTTATCACAATAGCTCAAAATTCTCCTATGATACAAGTGTCCAAAGTGTCTCTACTCACCAGCAGCTCAATGGGCTGTAGAAAGAATTTTGTACACAAAATGTTAGCATGATCAGATGTTAAGCCAGTGTGTTATATATAGAGACATTTGCCCTTCTCGTATATGTTTTTAAAGAACTTGAAAAACTACAACTACTAGAACATGATGTGATTGAAAAAAAATGATGCATCTGAATGGATATCTCCTCAGGTGGTGACAATGAGAAAACCAGGAGAATTTAGATGAGTGTTAACCTTTGTTACATGACGCTCCTTGATTGGAGGCCTGGAAGCTGGAGAGTTGACCCATGTGTTCTGAAGTGCTGAGAGGATCAGGATGCGACTCATGTGAGTTCAGACCAAGGATCTAGGGCACAGGTGGCAAACACAAGGCGGCTCGTCCGGCCTTGTCATGTGGCCCGCACAGCAGCTGCACCCCAGCTTGTATCCTGGCTCAGCCTGATCTTCCTGTACCTCTCCCCCTGGTTGTTACATAGTTACATAGTTAGTCAGGTTGAAAAAAGACACAAGTCCATCCAGTTCAACCATAAAAAATAAATAAAAATAAAACAAAGTAAAACACAGTACATCCTCCCATACACCCAACTCCATACCCACAGTTGATCCAGAGGAAGGCAAAAAAAACCAGCAGAGCGATGATCCAATTTGCTACCGGAGGGGAAAAAATTCCTTCCTGATCCCCCGAAAGGCAATCGGATTTACCCCGGATCAACTTTACCTACAAAACTTAGTACTCAGTTATATTATGTGCATTTAGGAAAGAATCCAGGCCTCTCTTAAAGCAATCTACTGAGCCGGCCAGAACCACCTCTGGAGGGAGTCTGTTCCACATTTTCACAGCTCTTACTGTGAAGAAACCTTTCCGTATTTGGAGGTGAAATCTCTTTTCCTCCAGACGTAAAGAGTGCCCCCTTGTCCTCAGTGTTGACCTTAAAGTGAATAACTCAACACCAAGTTCACTATATGGACCTCTTATGTATTTGTACATGTTGATCATATCCCCCCTTATTCTCCTCTTCTCAAGAGTGAATAAATTCAGTTCCTCTAATCTTTCCTCATAGCTGAGCTCCTCCATGCCTCTTATCAGTTTGGTTGCCCTTCTCTGCACTTTCTCCAGTTCTCCGATATCCTTTTTGAGAACTGGTGCCCAAAACTGGACAGCATATTCCAGATGAGGTCTTACTAATGATTTGTACAGGGGCAAAATGATATCTCTATCTCTGGAGTCCATACCTCTCTTAATACAAGAAAGGACTTTGCTCGCTTTGGAAACCGCAGCTTGGCATTGCATGCCATTATTGAGCTTATGATCAACTAAAACACCCAGATCCTTCTCCACTACAGATTCCCCCAGTTGTACTCCCCCTAGCATGTATGATGCATGAATATTCTTAGCCCCCAAGTGCATAACTTTACATTTATCAACATTAAACCTCATCTGCCACTTAGTCGCCCAATTAGACAGAGCATTGAGGTCGGCTTGTAAATTGGAGACATCCTGCAAGGACATTATTCCACTGCATAGCTTGGTGTCATCTGCAAAAACAGAAATGTTACTTTTGATCTCAGACCCAATATCATTTATAAATATATTGAAAAGTAAGGGACCCAACACTCATGGGCGTCCGCTCCATAGGGCAAGGGGGGGCTAAAACCCCCCCCTAGAATCCAGTGCTCTGTTTTGGCCGGGGACCACTGCTGCGGCCAATCATGGGAGGAAAATAGTGGGCAGGAAGCTGGGCAGCGGCGCGGCAAATTAGAGCCGCTCTCTCTCTCTCTTCAGCTGACAGAAAGGGGAGGGGGCGTTCGGGGGAGATATACAGACACAGCCCGCATCTCTCCTCTTCCTGACCTGTCATGGCTCTGCTGCCAAGTTTTCTATTAACCAGGGAGAGTAGAGATGCAACTCCCCCGATCTCCCCTTTCTGAATTAATTGAATTTGCACCGCCGCCCAGCTGCCACTGTCACTTGCAAGTAGAGCTGCTAGTGGAAGTCTTCACCTCTCATATGTGCCATTTCTATCTGTCAGAGCTGCAGAGGAAGTAACTACAAAGTCTGTCTGCTCTATTTACAAGTATCAGCAATTGGATGAGCTGTAACCACGCTAACAAAGTCTCGCTGGTGTCAGGTGGCTCAGTTTAACTGCAGAGGCACCTGCCACTCCTGATTCCTGGGGCACACTCCCCCGCCATATAGTTGTCCCAAGCCCCCATGAAATGTCAAGCCCTGCTATAGCAGTAGTTCCTTCAGTGATTAAATGTATTTCTTTTTTTAAAGCTAAGTATAGGTGTCTGTATTGGTAGCAGATTTTGTAGTCTTTTACAGCAAAGCCTGGAATGGGGGAGGGGGAGAGAGAGGCAGCACAAACAGCCAATCAAGTGTGCAATTGGTCATGTGATAACAAGGTGCACAGCATTTACCCCTGAAGGATGTATTGGATTCCTGTGCCTACACTCTGAAAATCAACACTCTGATACACTAGGCGGGTGGAGAATATTTTTTTTGTATATGTATGCTTCTCCCACTGTTTTCCTCCCCATGATTGGCCACATCAGAGGGCCAATCAGAAGATTAGGGGCTTGGGAAATGTAGTCCCTGAAGAGTGGTGGCCCAAGTGTGTCCTCACACTAAGCCCCCAGCATGCAGAACTCTGCTTGGGAGGGGGGTCAGGGAGAAAAAAAAGGAGTACTGTGTGGGGGAAGCCAGAGAGGGAGCCACGCTGACCCGCAACCAGAGAGGGAGCCACACCACCAGAGAGGGAGCCACACTTACCCGCACCACCTGAGAGGGAGCTCTGTACACGCACCACCTGAGAGGGAGCACACTGTACCCGCACCACCTGAGAGGGAGCCACGCTGTACCCAACCACCTGTAGGGAGCCACGCTGTAACCACACCACCTGAGAGGGAGCCACGCTGTACCCACACCACCTGAGAGGGAGCCACGCTGTACCCACACCACCTGAGAGGGAGCCACACTGTACCCGCACCACCTGAGAGGGAGCCACACTTTACCTGCACCACCTGAGAGGGAGCCACGCTGTACCCACACCACCTGAGAGGGAGCCACGTGTACCCCCACCACCTGAGAGGGAGCCACACTGTACCCGCACCACCTGAGAGGGAGCCACACTTTACCTGCACCACCTAAGGGACCACGTGTACCTGCACCACCTGAGAGGGAGCCACGCTGTACCTGCACCACCTGAGAGGGAGCCACGCTGTACCTGCACCACTGAGAGGGAGCCACGCTGTACCTGACCACCTGAGAGGGAGCCACGCTGTACCTGCACCACCTGAGAGGGAGCCACGCTGTACCCA
The DNA here is from genome assembly GCA_029574335.1 of Rana kukunoris. Classification (NCBI taxonomy): domain Eukaryota; kingdom Metazoa; phylum Chordata; class Amphibia; order Anura; family Ranidae; genus Rana; species Rana kukunoris. The sequence goes on from CM056051.1 coordinate 219,558,859, forward strand.
CACCACCAGAGAGAGCCACGCTGTACCACACCAGACAGCCACACTGTACCCACACCACCAGAGAGGGAGAAAGACCGAGCCACTGCCAGGATACTGCTACACTACTGACTAGAGAGCCACGCTACCCCAAACCCAGAGTGAGCTTCAGCCAGAGGGATGTTGCCCTTTAAGTTGGCCAAATATGTTCCTAGGCACCACATTGGCAATTTATCACACCAAATGCTGGGAGTTTTTAGTGTGGAAAATTAATACAGTTCTATCTTTATTATGTACACTGTGGTGAAGTTTTTATTCTAGAAATTCCTGTCATTACTTTTATGAGTCCTGGGGGTTGTTATTTCTAATTTTTTTATATTGTTCAGATTGCTTGACATCTCATTTCTCAAACCTTTGTGCCTGCTTTGAAATTTTAAAATGATGTCAAAAAAGTTCAGCTCAATTCTTTTAGGATCCGTGGGTTTTCTATCCATTTACAAACTGATATATCTAATCCTGATGCCAACTGTATCGAACGCTTTTGGTCCAGGTGCTTTATCCTTTCACAGGTTTGTCTGACAACTTCTGTCTTTCATGAATCTGTCTAAATATTTGTTTCCAGCAAGAACTGGACCATATCTTCCCACTTTTAAACTAACAGAGTTACTAGGTAAAGACTTTGTTCCCTTTTTATTGGGCACCACATGGATTTGGGGCTGTGTCACTCCCCGTGGGTGGACCCTGGTCCAGGTATATCGTCTAAATATTTCATATCACTTTTGAGCCATTGTGGATTTGGGGCTGTGTCCCCATTCTCCATTCTCCATTGTATACACAGAGCTGAAGAAAGCATTTAATAAATTTGCCTTCTCACCCACTTGTGTCCTGGCTTCACTCCTGTCTTCTGATTAAGTATCACTGTGTTCTGGCCTTGTGTGATCCACAGTCACCTGTGTCCTGAAACCAACAGCTGACACTGCCTGCATCATCAGCCCTCATGCCACTATTTGTCCTCACATCTCCTGTCACTACTACAAGGATGTTGGGTGAGAGGTGCAAAAGAATCTCCCTCTCCAACTTGATCTCCATGAGGTACGTGAAAATTCTTTACATTGGTATCGTCTTTTTCAACATTAAAGCGGATCTCCACCCTAAAGTGAAGATCCGCTGATCGGAACCCTCCCCCCCTCCGGTGTCACATTTGACACCTTTCAGGGGGAGGGGGGTGCAGATACCTGTCTAAAGACAGGTATCCGCACCCACTTCCGGCCCGCAGTCTCGGGCAAAAGACGGGCTTTTCCCGTTGCGTGCTGGGAACTCTCAGCTCCCAGCACACAGCGGGAGCCAATCGCGGGCGCAGCGCGACTCGCGCATGCGCCGTAGGGAACCGGGCAGTGAAGCCGGAGCGCTTCACTTCCTGGTTCCCTCGCCGTGGATGGAGGGGGGAGCAGCAGGGTGACGAGCGATCGCTCATCCTCTGCTGCGGACGCCGCTGGACTCCAGGACAGGTAAGTGTCCTAATATTAAAAGTCAGCAGCTGCAGTATTTGTTGCTGCTGGCTTTTAATATTTATTTATGGTGAACCATCCGCTTTAAGGAAAAAACAAATTTGTACCATGGGGGAATATGTGGTGGTCATACCTCTGATCTTTAGATATCACTGTTTACAGTTCAGTACATATATTATACTTTCTACACCCTGTAGAAGTTATTTCTAGTTCATGTTTATGGATGCCTAAACTTGTTAACAGAACACAGAATACAGTATTTGAACTTGATAGCATCTTGAAGTGACATTGATATTACTGTAAATCTAATTTTACAACTATACAAGTACTGCATTTTACATTCTGTTTTTGTACAGAATTTCTTTCACCATCAGCATTGGAAGTACAGGCATACCCCGTTTTGCGGACACTCACTTTACGTACACTCGCGAGTACGGACATTGCCCGAGTGTACGTAAAGTGCCTCAAAAGAACGGACATTCCCGCACCGCGCAGCTGCAGTATGACCTGAAGAGGCGGAGATGCCACCCGGAGTTGTAAGAGAAGTGTAAGGGAAGAGGCAAAGTTCCTGCGAGCCAGCCCAGAGTTGCCAGCAAGCCAGCCCAGCATTGCCCGTCGGCCGAGAGGTACCCGACAGCCAGCCCAGCATTGCCTGTTGGCCCAGATGTGCCTGCCAGCCAGCCCAGAGGTGCCAGCCAGCAAGCCCAGCATTGCTCAGAGGTGCTGCCAGCTCGGAGGCCCAGAGTTGCTCACCAGCCACATTCTGCATAAAGGTAAGAACTGTACAGTACTGTCTAGCCCCCTCTATTGGCCCTGATCTCCCCACTACAGGCCCTGGACTCCCATTACAGGCCATGGACCCCCCACTACAAGCCATGGAACCCCACTACAGGCCATGGACCCCCACTACAGGCACTGGACCCCCCACTACAGGCCTACCCCCCACTACAGGCCTTGGACCCCCCACTACAGGCCCTGGACCCCCCTCTACAGGCACTGGATCCCCAACAACAGGCCCTGGACCCCCCAATACAGGCCCTGGACCCCCCACTACAGGCCCTGGACCCCACATTACAGCCCCTGATCCCCTGTTCTTTTCATTGTTACCTATTGTGCCTGCCAGCCCAGAGGTGCCCGCCAGCTAGCACCAAGTCCCAAAGGTGCCCTTCATTCAGCACCAAGGCCCAGAGGTGCCTGCCAGCACCAAGGCCCAGAGGTGCCTGCCAGCCAGCCGAGCATTGCCCAGAGGTGCCCGCCAGCCAGCCGAGCATTGCCCGCCAGCACAGAGTTGCTCGCCAGCCAGCACAGAATTGCAGTCTGCATAAACGTAAGTGGATTATAGCCCCCCTACAGGCCCTGGCCCCCCTACTACATCCCTTGACCCCCCACTACATCTCCTGACCCCTCTAAAAAACTTCCACAGTACTGTACAGTATTTGTTCTTTTCATTGTTACAGGTACCTATTGTGTACATGCTGTGCATTGCCTGCAAGCCCAGAGGTGCCCACCAGTCAGCACCGAGGCCCAGAGGTGCCCGCCAGCCAAGCGTTGTGCAGAGGTGCCCGCCAGCCAAGCGTTGTGCAGAGGTGCCCGCCAGCCAAGCATTGCGCAGAGGTGCCCGTCAGCCAGCCCAGTGTTGCCCGCCAGCCCAGAGGTCCACAATTGCTTGCCAGCAAGTCCAGCATTGCAGTCTGCATAAACGTAAGTTGAGTACAACTGTATAGCCCCCCACTGTAGACCCTGATCCCCCCACTACAGGCCCTGACCCCCATTAGAGTCCCTGGACCCCCACTACATTCTCTGACCCCCTTATTACAGCTCCTGACCCTCTAAAATACAGTTACAGTACTTGTACATATTTTAGGAACTTACCTGTACTGTACAGTATTTGTTCTTTTGATTTTTACAGGTACGCAATAATAGCAGATTGTACCCAAAAAAGCCGTAAATCAATTACCTTGGATATGAAATCTAAAATGATTAAATTGTATGATGAAAGTGTAACTCAAGCTGAAATAGGCCAAAGGCTAGGCTACACTCGGACTACAGTTAACACTGTCATGAAAAACAGAGAAAAAACTCTTGCAGAAATTAAGAGTGCTACACCTGTTAACACAACAACAATTAGAAAAAGGGATAGCATTGTTGCAGACATGGAGAGACTCTTAATACTTTGGATAGAAAATCAGACTACACGTCATGTTCCTGTCAACCAGGCAATTATACAAACTAAAGCCTTAAGCTTATTCAATGATCTGAAGACTAAGAAAGGTGAGGCAGCAAAGGATGCAGAATTTTCTGCAAGCCGTGGATGGTTTGATAGGTTCAAGAAAAGGTCTAACCTACATAACATTAAAGTAAAAGGAGAGGCAGCGGCTGAAGATCATAAGGCTGCAGAAAGTTATTCAAGATGGAGGCTACTCCATGAATCAGATTTTTATTGTGGATGAGACTGGGCTATTCTGGAAGAAGATGCCTGCAAGGACCTTCATCGCAATACAAGAAATATCAATGCCAGGCTACAAGCCAGCTAAAAATAGAATAACCTTTCTGTTAGGTGGCAATGTTTCTGGTACCTTAAGGCTGCATTCACACCTATGCGTAGGAGATTTGCGGCGTATTTGCGGCGACAAAAAATAGGCGTTTTGTCCCACGATTTACGGCGACAAAACGCGTCGTTTTAAACAGCGTTTTTTTTACATTGTATTGTCGGCTATGCGGAACGCCAAAGTCGCCCGATACACGCGTCGAAAAGGGTTCGGGACTTGTTTGAAATTCGGTGTTCAACGTTCTATCGACGTACGGCATTCTGCGTTAGGAGATGTGAACAGTCTCCATAAAGAACAATGTAAATTCGTCCCTCCGGCGTATTGTAGCGTCGCGCTTCAGGCGAAAAAACGCCTAGGTGTGAATGGAGCCTAAAGCTAAAGCCTTTACTAATTTACAGATGGCAAAATCCAAGAGCTTTGAAGAACTATGTTAAAACTAGGTTACTGCAGCCCCTTTTGAAGATTGGTTTGACACCTGATTTGTTCCAGAGGTGAAAACCTATTGCAAGGACAACAATATCCCTTTCCACTTTTGCTGCTTGTTGATAATGTCCCTGGATACCATGAAAAACTAGATGAGCTGATCCCTAACATTCAAGTGCATTTCCTACCACCAAATACCACCTCACTACTGCAACCAATGGATCAATGTGTCATTGCCGCCTTCAAGTTAAACTACTTAAAAAGAACATTCAGTAAGTGTATTGCAGCAATAGACAAAGAAGAAGGAGAAGGTAAAGTAGTCCAATCCAAATTCTGGAAAAGCTACAACATCTTGGATTGCATTAAAACTGTAATGCCGCGTACACACGATTACTTTTTGTGATGTAAAAAAACGTTGTTTTATCTGACGAAACAAAACAAAGTTTTCTGAAAATGCTCTTGCAAAGCGCGGTTACGTACACCACGTTCGACGGCATTCTGTTCCATTGAAACTCCCGTCTCATAACTTGCTTCTGAGCATGTGAGGGTTTAAAAATGTTGTTTTAAACGTTGTTTTGCCCACACATGATCATTTTTTTATGACACAAAAAACGACATTCTGAAAAACGACATAAAAAATTGAAGCATGTTCGAATTTTTTTTTGGTCGTTTTTCAGAAGACATAAAACTACGTTTTGCCCACACACAATCATTTTAAATGATGTTTTTTAAAACGTTGTTTTATTTCATCACAAAAAACGACTCCATGCACACTGAAGCTGATAAAAGCTATAAAAAAATGCCAGTAGCTTTGCAGGGAGCCTTGCAACGTTTTTTAGCGTTTTTGCAATAGCATTAACCGCTTAACGCCCGCCGCATGTATATGTACGTCCACAGAATGGCACGTACAGGCAGATGGGCGTACATGTACGTCCCTGCCTTCTTGCGGGTCGGGGGTCCGATCGGGACCCCACCACTACATGCGGCGGGCGTCTTACCTCCGGGAACGATCTGTGATGAGGGGGCGGCTGTTTGTTTTTGTCCGCCCCCTCGTGATTGCTCCCAGCCAATCCGGCATCCCCCCGCCGTGTGACTTCCTCTGCCTGTGTAATGTAAACACTGGCAGAGGAAGTGATGTCAGCTCTCCTCTCAGCGGTATTTTCAATCCCACGAGAGGAGAGAAGACATCAGAAGTAAGTCGCACCAACACTACACTGACACCACACACATAGGCACACTTAACCCCTTCCGATCACCCCCCCAGCCCCCTGTCACAGTGTCACTAATAACAGTGATCATATATTTACTGATCCCTGCATTTAGTGTCAGTGTGACAGTTAGTGTGACAGGCAGTTAGTGTTAGGTCCCGGGTAGCCCCGTACCCCCCCTAATAAAGGTTTAACCCCTTGATCACCACCCTAGTTAACCCTTTCACCCCTATCGCAGTGTCACTAAGCGATCGGTTTTCTGATCGCTGTATTAGTGTCACTGTTGCCGCTAGGTAGCTAAAAAAAAATTATATTGCGTTTTTTTTTTTTTTTTTTACTAAAGACATGTGGCTAAATACATTTTGGCCTAAATGTTTGACTAAAATTTAGTTTATTCGATTTTTCTAATAACAAAAAGTCAAAAATGTTGCTTTATTTTTATAGCGCAAAACAATTAAATCGCAGACACAATCAAATACCATCAAAAGAAAGCTCTATTTGTGGGAAGAAAAGGACGCAAATTTTGTTTGGGAGCCACGTCGCACGACCGCGCAATTGTCTGTTAAAGCGACGCAGTGCCGAATTCTAAAAACGCCTATGGGCATTTAGCAGCATATTGGTCCAGGGCTTAAGTGGTTAATCAGCATTTCTCAGTGTAGCTTTTATCATTTTTTTTTTTACTTTTTTTTTTTATGGATAAAAAAACGCTAAAAAACGCTGGCGCCAGCGTTTTTGAGTGTTTTTGAGCTTTTTTCAGCGTTTTGCGGTTTTTAGCTTTCGTTCACGCCAAAAAACGGCACTTTGAACGCAAGTTTCGGGCGTTCAGAAAAAAGCCAATAAACTCCAAAGCTCATTAACACTGAAAAATGCCCAGGTGTGCATGGGCACATAGGCTAACAGAGTTCAGTTTATGGGCTTTAAAAAAAAAAAGCCAAAACGCCAATAAACTGCAGTTTATCAGCTTCAGTGTGCATGGATCCTAAGAGATGCTTGGAATGACATAAAGGAAACCACAATGAAAAGGGCCTGTAAAAAATTATGCCCACAGTTAGTTGATAATTCCAAAGGCTTTGAAGATCATGTAGCTACTGTTACTGAAAATATTGTAGATATGGCAAGGCAGTTAGAGCTGGAAGTGGAGCCAGAAGGTGTTGCTGAACTGCTTTCATCCCACATTGAGCCCCTTAGCAATGAAGATCTTCTAGAACTTGAAGAGGAGAAAGAAGAAGATGTGCAGGATGGGGTTGACAGCATTGAACAGCTTGAAGGTTTAACTACAAAAATTCTCTTTGAAGCTTTCCGTCATCTTGATAGCGCCATGGCTCTATTTGAAAAGCATGATAGGGATTTTGAAAGAAGTTCCAAAGTCAATGCTAATATTTCAGGGGCTTATGCCTGTTACAAAGAAATCTACAGGAAGAAAAAGAGAGCTACACTTCAAACCTCCATAGAAACATACTTTTCTGAAAGTCCATCAGCACACAGATCATCAACATTGACTGACAGTCATTTGGAACTCAGATCATCATCAACTGACAGTCCGTTTCCAGCTCTGACTTCAACACCATGTCCTGCCCTTATTGCTACTTGTACTACACCCAATTCTCCAGCAAAAAATGCCTAGTTTTTGAAGACTTGACCTGTGAAACAGAAGATACAGTACCTGCATACCTGACAGTCCATTTCCAGCTCTGACATCACCATCAAGTCCTTCTCCTAATCTGATTTCTTCTTGTAGTACACCCAATTCGCCAGCAAGAAAGCGTCTCGCCTTTTAAGATTTGACAAGTGAAACAGAAGATACCTGTATGCCTTCACCCTTCCTACTACAATACATTCTCTCAGCTGCTCTGGCCTTGCAACAACAATAAGCTTACAATTTTTCTTTTCATATTGTGTTTATTTTAGTTATCAATGCATTATTCATATCAGTTATGCTTGTAAATGACAGTTTCAATGTAGTGCATGCATTTAGAAGTGAAAAAAAAGTATTGCTTCACTTTAAGTACATTTTCATTTTACATACATGCTCGGGTCCCATTGTATACTTAAAAGCGGGGTATGCCTGTAGTAAGTTTTCCCTAAGGAATATTTTGTACTGTATCAAGTTCTGTCTCTAAAAGATTCACATATTTTATATTCATGTCTTCGCACCTATCATAAAATACATTTACTACCACATTTTGGTTGTTTTGGTCATGCTAAATAATAATAATTGTTATTATTATATTAATTATTGTGATTTAACAATTTGTTTACATTGCTAATAATTACTGTATTTACAACTCATTGTACATTTGCATGAGCATAAAGTTGAGAAACAACAAATAAAATAATAAAGAATGTGCTGTACTGTGAATTTGCAATGCTGCTTTATACGGCAATATTATTTTCAGTAATAATAATGATAAAAAATTATGATAATCATGGCTGGAATGAAAAGCAGACCGTATGGTATTCCCTCACATTGGAGGTCAGTGTGAAAAACGTTTCCTTTTATTCTTTTTAAATAAATTCTGTTTACTAGGGTTCAAGAAATACAAGTACAACAAACCACATGCACCTAATCGCTCAGCAGAGCTTGCCGCAGAAGTACAATAGAACATATAAGAGCATATCATCTCAACAAAACCCCTCCCCCAAGAACCACAAGCTGGACCCCACTCCCTGCTAGCCAACCAATCCAAAAGTATCCAATCCCCAAAAATAAAATAAAAAATCCTCAGGGGCATAGCAGGAGTCATTGAATCGATAAAATTAGAGGTACAAGTTAAAAGGAAAAATGAACCCAAAAAAAGCAGGCATCATAAGCAATACTAAACTTTAATCATTTAAATCATGACATATCGAGGAATGGTTTAAGCATCTCAAGAGTAAGTACTACACCCTAGACATTGGTGGAGGGAGAGGACAACCAAGGCTGCCAAACATTCTTACATTTCTATTCAGATAAGTGGCCTTGTAGAAAAGCACCATTTTATTGACTAGGGACTTCCAAAATGTAACAGAAGGGGCCGCAGTTGCAAGAATGCTTATTACATTTGTGGTCAGTGGGTAGGATTGATACCAACTGCACTCCACCTCTTACCTCTTATTCCAGCTAGCAGTCTCCAGAGTGGTGCCAGCAGCAGGAAAGAAGAGATCTTCAGGTCAGGTTTCACACTGATGTTCTGCGGTTTACCCACACCGCGGATGCAGTGCAGTGTACCTACAGCTTTCCTGTGGATTTGCCACACTTACCCATAGACTTAGCCATAGACTTCTTTTATATTCTGTGGGTTTGGTGCACTTTCTAAATGCAGGAGTTTTGGTGCACTTTCTGAAAGCGGACCACACCTGCAGGATATAATAGAAGTCTATGGCAAAGCAGAGCTAACCCAGGAAATTTGCATATGCACTGCGCTGCACGTGCGGTGCAGGTAAACCACAGTACACCAGTGTGAAAGCAGCCTTATTTGCAGTTTGGGGGGTGGTAAAACCCCATAGTTAAGATGTGTTTTTATCAACCCTGCCCCAACTGCAGCCTCTTTAGATGCAGTGGCCAGGGGTGTACACATGCTGCAGCAGGAGTTATATGCCTTGTCATAGTTGGTGAATGTAGCCCCTGCCAAGCATGACCCATTCAAAGGAGGGGTCACACCAGACCTTTATTTTCTTTTTCCTATTCAAAAGAATGAAGCCACCCTGCTACCTTGTGCAGCACAGCAAACAAAAGGTTAAAGCAGGCAGCATTGTGTTGCTTTTTCACCATCTGCTTTAATCTTTGGGCTCCACTGAAGCATGCAGTTGTGGAGCACTTGCAGAGTGACCCCCATTTACTTGAATAGGTTGTGATTGCCAGGCAGTAGCACCCACTAACAGGAGGCTTAATTCCTACTGCGGCATGTGTGCCTCAGCAGCTAAAGTGGGTAGGAATTGGGGGCAGTAAGACCGCAACTCAGCTGCAAGGCTTTACCACCCCCCTACCAACTTTATGTTGGGGGTTCCCTAAGGGTTCCACTGCCAAATTCAACTAAGGGCTCATTCACCAGTGCAGCAGGCGCTGCTGCTCCTCTGAAAACCAAGTGTGCTGAGGAGGCGATATGTTGCCTCAACACAGAATTTAAACCCATGATGCGTTATGACACAGTAGTATGGCAATTAGAGGTTTAAAACAGGTGTGAGGAGGCTACACTGTGCCCAGTGATCTCTGACTTCTCCCATGTTTTTCAGGTAGATCTCCACCTCTTTAAGGTTGCCTACCCCTGCTGAAAGGGAACAAATCTCAGATTCCACAAATAAGGACAGTGTCTTGAGAAGAGGAGAATAAGGGGGAATATGATCAACATGTACACATATATGAGGGGTCCATATAGTGGACTTGGTGTTGTGTTATTCACTTTATGGTCAACACAAAGGACAAGGGGGCACTCTTTACGTCTAGAGGAAAAGATTTCATCTCCAAATACGGAAAGGTTTCTTCACAGTAAGAGCTGTGAAAATGTGGAACAGACTCCCTCCAGAGGTGGTTCTGGCCAGCTCAGTAGATTGCTTTAAGAAAGGTCCAGATACTTTCCTAGATGTACATAATTTTAACTGGGTACTAACATTTATATCCAATTGCCTCTCGGGGGATCAGGAAGGAATTTTTTCCCCTGCTGTAGCAAATTGAATCATGCTCTGCTGGTTTTTGTTTGCCTTTCTCTGGATCAACTGTGGGTATAGAATTGGGTATAAGGTGTGTATATATATATATATATATATATATATATATATATATATATATATATATACTGTATATATTTTTTATGGTTGAATTAGATGCTCTTTTTTCAACCTGACTAACTATGTAAATATGTAGGTCGACTTACTGAAAATCTTTATTTATGAAGAGAAAACAGCATTAATGAATGCAGATAATTTAGTAAAAAAGAACATATAACATCATGTATGGTATATGCCTGGACCAAGGTGGTCAGCAGGGAAAAGTTGATTTTAGAGCAAAGGAACAGTAGTCCCCTGTGTCCTTTTGTTGGCTATAGACATGGTGGAATGATTCAGCAACTGAATAGTCGCATTGTTCTTCAAGTATTCTTGTTTATGTACAAAGACTCATAAAGCGCTTATTGTATCTAATCCCCAGAAATCCGAAACCTGGGAGTGTAATATGCAATTCATCATCATACCAACTAGGTGAAGTTAATTGTATGTATGCGGGTACCTTACAGTACTGAAACAAATCAGTAATATTAATAACCCGGGTAATGCTGCATTATCTATAATTCAGCACTAATGAAAATATCACCAGTTATTTTCATTGCATCTGATCTTACTGTGTCAGCATTGCTTACAGAAAGCATTGTTTAGTATTAAATATGTATAGCCTACCTTCTACTTAATTTTCAGGATGACAGCTAATAGTCACTGTATAGTGCTGTAGTATTGCAAACAAATAAAATACTTTAACTGTTTACATGACTGCAGTTATCAGATGTTCACTGAAAATGTTGTGGTTAACTTGACAGCAGGCACTTCTACCCATAGACATACTATCATGTTACACATGTCTGTTTGATTGCTTTTAATAATTTTGTCCCTACCTAACTCATTAACCATATGTACTGTATTCTGCTGGATCTAGACACACCTACATCTACCTGTCTGATTTTCATTTGTAAGGATCCACATAAGTTTTTGTATTAAAAACCTTTTTATGATCTGCAAGATGACATTTAGATCAAATTACTGTCTGCTAATTCTACAGTGACTCTGAGGCCGCGTACACACGAGCAGACAGATTTGTTCAAATCTTGGTTCTCCTCCTTTTTGGAAAACAGATAGCAAATAGTGAAGTTAGGACCTTTCTAACTAGCTGTCGCCGGTGTTATTCAACATTTATCTCCGTCCGCTTTTTGAGATCATCAGCAGTCAAAAACTGCTCTATCACTCATATGCAGACGACACGCAACTGTATTTCCGCATTTGCAATAAAAAGGATCACCACCTCAATCTAGAGACATGTCTCTCTTTGATAGAGGACTGGATGACAAAGAGTTATCTAAAACTCAACGGAGCGAAAACAGAACTCCTTCTGTTTCACGCCAAACGTAAGAATCTACCTGCAACAACTTGGACACCCCCGCCCATTCTGGGCAAAATCATCACCCCTAGCGCCAAAGTCAAAAGCCTCGGGGTCATTTTCGACTCCTACATGACTATGGACGCACAAATAGGGTCAGTAGTGAGCGGATCTCACCATCTGCTGCGCCTACTACGCAGGCTTATCCCTTTTATCCCCAAAGAAGACATAGCGGTCGTGGTGGGAGCAATTGTTAACTCCAGATTGGACTATGCAAATGCCCTTTACCTCGGACTCCCAAAGTACCAAATCGCTCGTCTACAAGTCGTTCAAAATACGGCGCTAGACTTGTGACTGGGAAAAAACCCTGGGAATCAATCTCACCTTCACTGAGAACCCTTCACTGGTTACCAGTAAAAGACAGAATCACTTTTAAAGCACTCTGTCTAACGCATAGATGTATCCATGGGAATGCTCCCCATTATCTACGCGAAAAAATAAAAGCCCATAACCCTAATCGCGTGCTGCGATCCACTGATCAAAATCTCCTGCAGATACCGAAAGCCGGATACAAATCTAAAGGAGATAGAAGATTTGCGGTCCAAGGTCCCAGACTATGGAACGCTTTGCCAACCAGTATTCGGTTGGAGGAGAACTACTTAGCATTCAGGAGAAAGATCAAGACTCATCTCTTTTGATACCAAAGGAGACAGGAACAACAAGCGCCCAGAGGCGATTCAGTTCGCATGTGCCGCGCTATACAAGTTTTTCATTCATTCATTCATTCAGGTGCGATTCAGATCCCAAATTTTTGCCTGAGTTCACTTCTTTAACCGGACCCAAAAATGCACAGGACCCTTTTGGAAACTGCATTGCAACCACTTCGAATATGTGTGGACTGGCTCTATTGAGCCAACCGTGTCCAATTCACAAAAAAATAAAGATTATGCAGTATGTAACTCAAAATGTAAATCGTACTGGAAAATATAGAAAAAAAAAAATGATTTTTTAATAAAGGAATTGTCAAAACTTGTGTTGTGTTTTTATTTACTTTTTATGCTTTTTTGGTGAATGAGTAGGTGTACTATGTACCCCATAGGCAGCATCTTTCTGGGTAATGTCAGTTTCGTCTTTCAAGACATTTGTCCTGCCGAAAGTTTGCATTAATTGTTTTGACATAGAGCCAGATAGACAGGAGAGGGGGGATGCAGACAGATGTAGGGGTCACACATCAGTGAGAAGGTCTGGTCCTCCTATGGAAAAGCTTTATCCCCAGCTCTCCCTCCACCTGACAAAATCTTACCTCGGGGGATATCATCACTGGCACTTTTTTGCAGCTCCCACTACATGTCAGGCAGCGTCATTCTGTGTCACCTGTCCTAAGATCAGGAGATGGGGTCTCCTCACAGGCTGTGAGTCACAGCCCACGCAGGGGAGAGCTCCTTCAGCTCCTCCCTCATCACAGGTCAGCTATTTACTGGGTTCTGCCCCACAGGCCCCGACTGCCGGTTGTTAAGTTAATAGGCAGCTGGCTGCAGAGAGGATGAGTAAGCAGCGCGAGCTGCAGGAGCAGTTTAGCTTTGTGCTCCACAAGGACAAGTGGCCCCGGCCCAATCACTGGGAAGAAGCCCGGTGTGCCCTTCGGCCAGTCCTGGCCTGTTACCATCCTTGCAAACCAGATCAGATCAGGGTGATCTTTGAATCAAGTGCTCGATATGAAGGTATTTCCCTCAACGATGACATTCTCACCAGGCCTAATCTGAATAACAACCTTATAGGAGCTGTCCTCTCAAAATAACTTAACATAAAGCCATTAATGTCTAAACTGCTGGCAACAAAAGTGAGTACACCCCTAAGTGAAAATGTCCGAATTGGGGCCAATTATCCATTCCCACCCTGGTGTCATGTGACTCGTTAGTGTTACAAGGTCTCAGGTGTGAATGGGGTGCAGGTGTGTTAAATTTGGTGTTATCACTCTCACTCTCTCATACTGGTCACTGGAAGTTCAACATGGCACCTCATGGCAAAGAACTCTCTGAGGATCTGAAAAAGAGAATTGTTGCTCTACATAAAGATGGCCTAGGCTATAAGAAGATTACCAAGACCCTGAACCTAAGCTGCAGCACAGTAGCCAAGACCATACAGCGGTTTAACTGAACATGTTCCTCTCAGAGCAGGCCTTACCATGGTTGACCAAAGAAGTTGAGTGCACGTGCTCAGCGTCATATCCAGAGGTTTTCTTCAGGAAATAAACATATAAGTGCTGCCAGTATTGCGAGAGAGGTTGAAGGGGTGGGGGGACAGCCTGTCAGTATTCAGACCATACGTCACACACTGCATCAAATCGGTCAGCGTGGCTGTTGCCTCATGTGGTTTAGCTGATAGCAGTCACTTCTGACCAGGCTAAAAGTGTTACTAAACCCAGGACTCTGCATTCACTATATTTGGTCTCCCACAGTACACATAACATGGAAATGCAATTATTTTAGTAAATATATGCTGCTAAATACCTTTTCTCATCAGAAGTATATAGCAGTCTTGTGACTTCTATCAGTGCCTGGTTACAGCTTGTAGGAGGTGTTTTCATAGTGCATCGGTTGTCCTATCAGGATGCAGGACCCCTGACCCTCTGGCTGGATAGTACTGATTGGCCCTGTGCTGAATACAGTACATGCACTCTCCCAAGAAAAAAAAACCTCTCTAGCAATACATACCAATCTGAGCATGTGCAGCCTGACTCCAGTAACTCTGTGTTATCCAGACATGTTTTAGAGACAATGCAAGAAGAGGAGGATCTTGCATACAGGATCAAACAGCCTTTTTGCACAATGCTGAGGATTAACCCCTTAGATTCCTTAGTGAGTATAACAAGCATGCTTTACTGCATATACAGACTTATTTTACTGTTGTGGGTTTAGTAACACTTTAAATCTCTGTCCATCTCTGTAGCAGAACATCATTATATGTAGTGTGCAAAGAAGTTAGTCTTAATTCAGTAGCTCCAGACAGGACAACTATGGATCTTGTAAAACAATACGCCTTTTTTTTATTACAACAGGCATAGCATAGGTCGGAAAATGATGCCTGTCTCAGGCAATCTTTCTGAAGATATTATGATGTATCTATTGTGGATATCCCAAGTACTAGTTAGAGGTGAGTGACTTTGTTAAATGTGATAACTGACCTAATTCTGTCACACTAAGGCCTTATGTATGATAATATCCTACTAGCAGCAGCCAATCAATTTACTGTCATCTTTCCAAAGCAGGTTATTAATTGAAGGGAAGGTTTCTCTGGGAAGAATTTTCATACAAGATTCAGTGTTCTTAAAGCCCAACTGCTGCTTGAGAGAAGATTTAAAGCTACTGTATCAGTCCTTGGCAGCTGTCCCCACAGACTCATTGATCCAGTAATACAGCACCAATTTTCTTCTAAGTTAAGTGTCATTCAACCCACTTCATGTGAGCCCACGGCCTTTTTTATATGTAACACATAATTTCCCAAACAATTATTTGAAAATGTATTTTGCAAAAGAGAAAAGTCACTACTGAGATAGAAAACGATTGGGTAAATGAATGCAGAATTATTTTGATGACGGCAGTGTATTTGTTGAGGTGTTTATTAATGGTCTATAATAATGGTTTGGTTCTTCCAATGTGTCTGTAGGTCAAAAACTGGATAAAATGGGTTACATAAAGTAAAAATTAATAAAATTCTATTTTCTACATTACAGCAAAAAAAAAAAAAATGTAAAAGGGAATAAATATGCATGGAGCAGCATGTATGCCCTGGACTCACAGGAAAATGCTGTAGAAAGTAGTGCCACATAATTAGGTGGTGCCACTTTCTGCAGCATGTAGGATCTGCCAGCTGTCAGAAGCAGAAGATGGCAAAGAGGACCCATGCCATCTTCCATCCCAGCCAAATGCCTCGTACACACCATCGGTTTTACAGTCAGTCAAAAGACCACCGGGAAAACCGAGGGGAAAACCGAGAACCGCCTTAGTCACTTTTCCTCTGTACACACTGCAGGAAAACTGCCAGGAGAGCTTTGGTCGGGAAAACTGGCCGTGTGTATGCTCCCTCACAGTGTTTACTGTGTACTTTCAGTCCAGGTGCTATGTTAAATTTAGAGGGGGATGAGAGAGTTACTTTGCTCTCATCCATGTTGATTGTGAAAAATTAGGTTTCTGCCGGGCTGGGCTGCCTGCGTTTTCAGTGTTCCAGAGATGCTTTCCCATCCCTGGGTGACAGGTGGTGCCAGAGGGGTCCAGGCGGAGACGCCTTTCTCCAGCAGCCAATTAGAGGAGTTTTTCCCTTGCGGGGCATGCTGGGGGAGGGTATTTCTGGCGCAGACGCCATTTTTGTGGGTCCTTCTACCGGTTCCTGGTTCTGGGTGTGGCACCCACCTTTAGGGTGCGCGCACATTCACGGGCCCCGGCGATATGGCCTACCAGGTCGGGGCGCACGTGCTACGCGGAGTTCCTGACTCTGGGTCCTCATGGCCCGAAGCAACTGAATCTGAAAAAGGGGCCTTAGTGACTTACTGAGTCCTTACATCTATGAGAAGATCCCAAGCGAGTTGTGCTGTTCGGTGGGGAGGTCAGTCTAAGGTGACCACGGAGGCAGGTGATCCAATAGGGCTTAGACAATCGACACAAATTATATGTAGTAATTTGTCAGTCGGTGACTCCAAAACCAAAGACGCTACCCAAGGCTGAATTCAGGCAACTTTAATTATTGAGAAGGAATTGCTCCATTGAACTGCATTCCAGAGCAGAGGCACCACTCCTAGTTTCTACTGAATTAAGCCTGTGCAGATGCTTGATTGCCTTCTCAAGGTTCTTAGTGATATTCCGGCTGCCAGTTCTGTGAGAGAGACTGTCCGGGTACACTACACCCACTCCGGCTGGAGTGGCGACGAAGCAAAGGGTACCGTTGAGGCCTGAATCTGCAACCTTCTTTTTCTTCACCATCTTTTCTATTCACCTGAAGTTACCTGTTTGCCGTGTTGGGCAAGAAAATAAAAGCACAGAAACGACACCTTTCTGTTTGGACATTCCGTCATTGCATACATCGTCTATTCAACAGTATACGCCTAGACATACTACAGAGGTGACACGTCCATCCCAAATATAACCAGCGGCTCCTCCGGGGGTAGTGCTACATATGTTTCTGATTTCTTGAGCTGCCCATTTAAACCTGAATGTCTAGAGTTCCAGGCCCGGCAATCTGCACCTCGTTCTTCCTCTCCATCAGGCACATAGTTAAAATCTATAGGAACTGGTTTTAGGTACTAGATGGCTCACAGACCTCAAATTCAGTATGGCTGATTGTTGGAATATCAAGGAGAGTGTCATTTACAAACTACCATGAGATCTATCCCATTCTCAATCCTCTATTTAATACACTTGTATTAGGGTGGGGTCAACAACAATTATCGCAGCAAGGTGACTGGTAGATTGTGGCCTGGGCTTGCTGACCTGCCATTCCAGATTATCAAACTGAGTGCAATGCAGAGGGACTAATGAAATACTACAAAATGAAAGGGCCCTCAAGGTAATGCCTAACACACAAAATTATAATGATCAACATTTTTTAACCACTTTGGGTCCGCGCTATTGACAGAATACGTCAACAGCGCGGACCTGAGGCGCCGGGGTCACGTCTTTGGACGTGATTTACTTGTAATTCCCCACGCGCACCACAGGGTGGCGCGCGGCGGGGAAAAACAGTCCCGACGCATCACCGAGGATTCGATGCGTGTACCCGGCGGCCACGATGTCCGTCAGGTACACGCGATCGGCGGTGACAGAGCAGGGACGTGGAGTTCTGTGTGTAAACACAGAGCTCCACGTCCTGTCAGGGAAAGGAGACAGATGCTGTTTCCCTTGTACATAGGGATACAGCATCGGTCCCCCCCTCCCCCCACACAGTTAGAACACACCCAGGCAATACATTTAACCCCTTCCTCACCCCCTAGTGTTAACCCCTTCAAAGCTAGTCACATTTATACAGTAATTAGTGCATATTTATAGCACTGGTCGCTGTATAAATGTGAATGGCGCCAAAAATGTGTCAAAAGTGTCCGATGTGTCAGCCGCAATATCGCAGTCCAAATAAAAATCGCAGATCGCCGCCATTACTAGTAAAAAAAAAATATTAAAAAAAAAACATAATTCTGTCCCCTATTTTGTAGGCGCTATAACTTTTGCGCAAAGCAGTCACTTATTGTAATTTTTTTTTTTTTACAAAAATACGTAGAAGAATATGTATCGGCCTTAACTGAGAAAAAAAAATATTTAAAAAAAAAAAAATTGGGATATTTATTATAGCAACAAGTAAAAAATATATATATATTTTTAAATTGTCGCTCTTTTTTTGTTTATAACGCAAAAAATAAAAACCGCACGGGCGATCAAATACCACCAAAAGAAAGCTCTATTTGTGGGGAAAAAAAGAACGCCAATTTTGTTTGGGAGCCACGTCGCACAACCGCGCAATTCTCAGTTAAAGCGACGCAGTGCCGGAAGCTGAAATTTCGCCTGGGCACGAAGGGGGTTTATGTGCCCAGTAAGCAAGTGGTTAAAAGAAAACAATCTTACTTGGGTTTGACAAATCTCAATAATTCAACTAAGGGGGAAAATTAATGGAGTGGGAGCCTTCGGTCAATGCATAATTAGAACTGAGAATAAAAGACCTGTCTCGGCTCAACCAGCCCAAAAGCATAAAAATAGAAATAGCCCACTGCATTTATCAAAGATAGTAAACAATTTATTAGATAAACCACAAACGTATGTTGAAAACAATGACGAACAGACACAAACAAACACTAATGCCCCCTACACAAGATCTGGCTTTTGCCCGGCCAAACTAACATCTGAATTCCGACGGAGTAAACATGTTCTCTATCTAAATTCCAATGGAATTCCTTCAGAAAAAAGTCAGATTAGGCATACACACGGTCTGAATTTTCGATGGAAAATGTCAGTCTGCCTGAGGTGGACCCCTAGCTGGCAAAGACCCATTTTACTTTATTCACCACCTCCGCTGGCTCAGTGCCCAAACTGTTGGCTACCTGCCGCCCGCTTGGCATCTAGAAATGAGTGACGTCAGAGACATTAGAGCCCTTAGTCAGTTACTATTCCCAAAGCCAAAGTTATCTCTGTGTAAAATTGAATAAGAATAGTGTTTATAAAATTCATGACACAGAGGGTCGTACATTAGATTTTGGATTCTTTTGTAGAAGAGAGTATAAGAAAATGAAAAAAGAAAATTGCTATTTTTTATTTTTTTTGAGAACTTGGACTTTTCTTCGCATTTCTGCACTTTTGGAATGTATTTGAAATACATATGTAGGAGTGTGATATATTAAATCGGTTTAAAATGGTAATAAAGTCCACTTTTTAACTTGTACCTGCATGTAAGCCTATAATAAGGTTTACCTGTGGGTACAGTGAATATCTCCTAAACTTGCACTGTTTGAGAGATATTCATATGAGATGCAGCCGATGACTTCACCGGAGCATGTGCTCTGAAGGGACAGCATGCTGTACCTTCACAACTCTGTGCCGCAGATGTGATTCCTGCATGCATGTGCAGGAGTGAGGAGCCTGTGAATCTGGAAGGAAGACGGGATGAAGATGGAAGCCCGTCAGAGTTGACAGTACACCGCTGTAGGGCCTCATTTTAAGGCAAGCATGCCATAATGCGCTAGTATGAGGTGCATTAACTTGCAGGTGGACTTTTTTCTTTTTGTTCTTTAAGGACTTTAATACTGCTTTAAAGAGTGACTCTACTTTTGTTGAGAAAAAAACATTCTCCTCTGGGTGATCTATGTACATTACAATGATTATAATAATCTTTGTTGCAGATTCCTACATTTTGTTATTCTGAAGAAATTCCTGTATGTTCCTCTGAGCCTCAGTGATGAGTGGGTCCAATGGGAGTGGTTTCATATTTATCTATCAGATGTGCACCTGCAGGGCTCTAATGAGGAAATCTGTTGGGCCTGCATCCCTTTAGACATGTTCCTACCAAAAACAATATTATTTTTCCAAGGTTGCCTGAAATCTGACTTGGTGAGCCAATCACACAAGCAGGAAATTATGTTTCTGGGGAGTGGTCTGTACAGAACAACTCCAGGTAGCCATATTGCAATTCATTCTCAGAAAATTACAGAGGCTGCAGATTGTAGAGGAAAGGTAATTTTTTATTAACATTCAATTACAATATGACTTGTGTAGCAATTGTATACGCTATATTATTTTTTTATTTACCAGTATTTGCTATTTTATTCCTCACAAAAGTGGAGTTACCCTTTAAGCGCAGAATCTTTGGCGTATAGTCCATTTTATAATGTGTTGTAAAAGTTCTGGCAAACAGCAGGTTTCTATCAGCTTTATCCCCAAGAAAAGTTCTTCTGATTTATTTTCACTTCCTCTGAGTAACACAGGTAAACCTGGCCAACTGCTAATCCAGGGTGCCATGACCCCATAGAGTTGACTAGTATAGCCTTCTCACTGGACAGGTGGATAACAGTTGGCAGAGCTTTGTAATCATGTCAAAGAGATCGAGAAGAAGTATATGTATAGGGAAAGCACAAATTAAGATAAAAGAATAGCTAACAGCATTACCGTCCCTATGGAAAATGGATATGGTTCCCAATAACGGGCAAGGGCGTGGGACTGTATGAATGCGTGTTAGTGATGTTGTATTGAAAAAATATATAGAAAAAGTTTTACGATATATATCTAATGAGTTGACTCTGAAACCGCAGAGACCATCTACTACAGACACAGTATATGCAAAAAATATAAATTTGAATAAATAATCACATGAATTAAATAGACACAATTGTAAAAATATGAATTAATCATATAAGAGAGAGGATTTCACCATATTGGTGTGTATATGAGGTCCAACATGCTTCGCCTATTCAGGCTTCCTCAGGGACAAATATACATATATAATTATTGTCAAAGAGATTGCATGATTTTATTTTTTTACAAACAAAAGATTGTGCTTATGGTTAGGGTTAGTACTAGGGCTTGTTCACACCTTAGTGCAGGTAAACTAATGGAAACTGACATCACATTGACATCAGTTTTTATGTGATTCATTTATGTGCCATATTCACACCAATGTTGTCATGTCAGTTTTCTTCCTGTGGAGAAAACTGCATACACGTTGCAGAATATTGCACATAAAAAATCCACACATTGTGGTGTGAACAGGGCACATAGAGAACAATTGCAGAACGTGTGCAGAAAAGCCGACATCTTTGCACCATGGTTTGAACGAGATCTAATGCCGCGTACACACGATCACTTTTTGTGATGAAAAAAAACGAGTTTTATGTGACGAAACAAAGCGACGTTGCATACACACCATCGTTTTTCCAAAATGCTCTTGCAAAGCGTGGTAATGTACACCACATTCGACGGCACTCTGTTCCATTGAAGCTCCGTCTCATAACTTGCTTCTGAGCATGCGAGGGGTTAAAAACATTGTTTTGCCCACACACGATCACTTTTAATGACACAAAAAATGACATTTTGAAAAACGACACAAAAAATTCAAGCATGTTCGAATTTTTTTTTGGTCGTTTTTTTGAAGACATAAAACGACGTTTTGCCCACACACGATCATTTTAAATGAGGTTTTTGAAAACGTTGTTTTTTTTCATCACAAAAAGTGATTGTGTGTACGCGGCATTAGGCTTATTTTTAGGGTTAGGGCTACCATCAGAGGCGACTCTAGGGGGGGGCCAGAGGGGGCCCTGACCCCCCCAACATTATGCTGTGCCCCACCATGTGCCCCCCGCCCCTGGAGTAACAGTCTCTCCTGAGAGGAAGAGCGTCCCCAGTCAGCTCTGCGGGGCATTCCTCCTCCCTCTGCTCGCTGACACTGCATAATGCAAGCGTTCACACAACCACAGCCGCCCGATCTGCTCCTTCCCCTGCATCCTCATTGGCATGGAGAAGAGTGAGTTGCAGAAAGGACTCCATGAGCACTGTGGGGGAGGGGGGGCCCAAGCCTTAATCTCAGTTAATGAAAAAACAGACTGATTTGTCCCGTCCTTAGGACAGGAGAACCAGCCTGTAAATTCCGAGAGTGGTGACTGCAAGCTGAGCCGAGTGTCAGTCTATGACACTCTTTTACAGCCCAGCGAGTCCAGCCACCTTCCCCCCACTCTCCTCACATACGAGCAGAGAGGAATACAGCTCCTCCTCCTCCTTTCAGTCCCGCCCACACTATCTCGATGTGCTGTATCTGAAGAGAGGGGATGTGTGTTCAGGAAATATGAAAATCAGCAGCATGTGTGTGAATGATGCCTGAGATTCTAGCCTGGACCGTGGGTAAGTGTGTGCACTGCAGACTGCAGTACACTGTAATCACTGAACTGTATGATCTCCATCCCTTCTCTCCCCCATCTGTCTCCCTCCCCTCTCCTGTTCTTTCAAGACATTCACAATTTACTTTCTGTAAGGCCTTGTACACACGAGGGAATAGATCCGATGGGAACGGTCCGACGGACCGTTCCCATCGGATCTGTCCGCCGGATTGCTTTTATCCGATGGCTGTACACACCATCGGATCAAATTCCCCGCCGGCGGACAGCGCGGTGATGCGGCGGTGACGTTGACGCCGCCACGTGACCGCCACGTCACCGCACCAGGAAGTAAACACTTCCGCGCGCATGCGTCGGATCCATTCACAGGATACGACGCATGTGCGGGCAGATATGTCCGCTGGTTTGCCGTACTAACCAGCGGACATATCTGACGGACAGCTCTCCGGCGGAAAAATTCCAAAGCATGCTTTGGAAATTTTCCGCCGGAGGAATCCGGCCAGAACGGTCCGTTTGCCCCTACACACGAGCGGATTTTTCGGCTGAAATGGTCCGTCGGACCATGTTCAGCGGATTTATTCACTCGTGTGTACAAGGCCTCACGGTCACCACCGTTTATGATATTCCATTCCATCACCCCACGACAGCTTATCCGACAGTCCAACAGACATCAGACACGACCCATTTCATTTCCCAGAATAACCGAGACAACACAAGCTCTGGTACTGGTTCCAAAATGAATGAATGAATCCTTTAATGGTAACTTAGCTTTCTTATATACAGTACAAACATGTTACAGTTAATCACAGGGACAAAGACACACTCCACCCACACATCACACAATGGGGGGCTTTATACACATTCTTTTAGATAATGACATTCCGATGAGTTAATTACTACTCATTACCCAGACGATCTGGCTCCACATTTAGAGGGGTTAATTACTACAGCTTGACAAGTCACATTCCACATCTTAACAGTGTCATTAGCATACACAATGAACAGGTCTTAGCAGCAGACCTAATTAGCACAATGGACACAAAACAGTATTAGCATCACACAATGGAATGTCTAGGAGCAGACTCAATTAACACCTCAAAAGCATGTGTCCCCCACATTGAATGAAAACACTCTATTGACCTGTCGGAGTCAGACTTTAACAACTTGTAATATTTAAAGATATCCTGCAAAACATGAATTATCAGTAATGTCCCATCCCATGTAATTTATCATTATCATTTCTCAGTCACCCTATGCCCAAAAGGGGCACATGATGACCCTAGACCCAAGAGTCATTAGTGATGCTGGCACTCGAGTACCCCCCATCCTTCAAAAGTCTCTGGGTGTCACGGGCCATTCTGTTACACTTTCACTTTCAGTTAGGCAGTTAATATACAGTACACATTTCTTTCCTACATCCACAGATTGCAGGAAAGAAACTTGCATCATTCCCCCATCAACACAGACAGTGCTGACGGGAATATCACTCCTGCCCAGCAATTGTATTCTCCCGACAAATAGTGATTCTCACTAGTGGCTATACAGCAACCACTAGTGATAATCATAAGAGAATCTGCTCATTAATGGTTCAAATCTCAGCCAGTTCCTGCTGAACCAGCTGAGATTTAAACTGTCTATGGCTGGTCTTAGCTCTTAGGCAGCCCATACATTGATCACTTTTTTTCATTCAACTATTAGGTTGAATGAAAAAAAAGAAGAAATGATCCAATTCCCCCATCTACACATTATAGGTGGATGGGGGAATCCTCCCAGTGTGGACCAGTGCTGGAATACCCAGAGTTGCTGTCCTGTCCCGGCTATTCACAGCGCTGGTCTCTGTCTCCTTGGCAGCGGCGGCAGCACATTAGAACCCAGTGCTGGTTACATTATGGGGCTAATGTACAGGTGGGCCAGCACAATTTGTTGTTAGAGATGGGCTGGGCATGTTCAAAAATCCACATGCCAGAGCCTGCCAGAAAGCCCACACTGCACAGCGCTAATCACAGGCAGTGAGAGATTTCCCGGTCCGCAGCTCTGCACAGATCAGGAAATGTCTCACTGCCTGTGATTAGCACTGTGGAGAGTTGGCTTCCTGGCGGGATTGGGCATGTGGGATTTCAAACACACCCGAGCCCATCTCTATTGGTTGTAGACAGTTGAGCTCCCTGCAGGTTGCTTAGCAGCAGTGGAGCCTTCTCTGACATGCTGATCGGGATGCAATCCAGGTGATGCTCCCAGTCAAATCCTAGTGTTAAATATCAGAGATTTTATTGAACAAAGACCAAACTTTACAGGCATAGAGCCCACACTTTACAGGCATAGAGCCCACACTTTACAGGCATAGAGCCCACACGGCTGCGGAACATACGTTTGATTATATATATATATATATATATATATATATATATATATACTGTATATGGTTGTACTCTTGATGCTAATAAATACTGTATTTATTAGATCTGACTAGGAACATCACCTGGATCACATCCCGATCAGCATGTCAAGAGAGAAGGTTATACAGCATTACTGCTGCTAGGTGACCAGCTGGGGGTTCAGCTCTCTATAACCAATAGTGCCAGCCTTCCTCTGCATGCACCCATAATGTCACCAGCACTAGGTCCTAATGGACTGCCGCCGCTGCCAAGGAGACAGATGCCAGACCAGCGCTGTCAATAGCAGGGACAGGACAGCTGGGGAACCCCACAGTGGCAGAACACCAGGGCTCGGTGGCAAGACAACCTTTGCAACCCTGAAAGTTCTCCCACTGCTTTGGACCCTTATATTTTCTTGGTGTGCTGGTGACATATATCCCTTGTTTTCTGCCACCCTGGGTAGCCCCAGTATAGTAGGAAGGGAGCTCACTGCAGAACATGTAAAAGGGCCCGTTGGGGGATCGTAGTAAAGGGCCCCAGGAGATATATATATAAATATATATATATAAATATATATATATATGTATATATATATAATTGCATTTTATAGTTGGCCCCCCTACTTTTGTCCCTGTCCCTCCATGTGCCCCCCCTAAATATGAAAGCTGGAGACACCACTGGCTACCATTATAGTTTCATAGTTAGTAAGATTGAATAAAGAAAACTAGTCCATATCACTGTTTTAGCATTTACACACGATTTGAAAATCAAACGACAGATTGTCTGTTTTTTTTTGCATGCTACTCGTATATCGGACCTGAAGAGTTTACTAAAGTTACAAAAAATCTTGTACGACGGAATAAAAAATCAGAAGTGATGTCATGTGTTGTAGTGTATTTCTATTGTTTTTTTCGGATGACAACTGTACTGTTTAAATGAAAATCGTACCATCTGATATCGTACGAGAAAAATTGTCATGCTTGTCCGAACAAATAATATTGGATTACCTGTCATAATCGGCTTTTGAAAAGCTCTGTACTATTGATCTAATTATCGTACGATATCGTAGAAAGCGGTATTTTCTGTCCGATTTTCGGATTGTGTTTATGGGCCATTAGGCTTCATGTACATGGGACGAAACCTTTCCTGAACGCTGGAACTTGACAGGCAGTACCGATGGTTAAAAATGTCCGCTGTGCCGCATTTACATGCTGCGTTGAGCCGAGTTTTGTTTAGAATTGTTTTTACATTTTAAATGGTCAGAAATGTATCTCCATTAAAAACGCCTATAAAACGAAATGTGGCTAAAAGCGAGTTACCACGTCTAGACGCGTTTGCACACTGTTACATGCATTTGGCATTTCAAATGCCAATAAACTTCCGTCCTGAATGCAATTTTTTGCTTAAAAAAAATGCCACTAAACATAACTGTAGATCCAAGGTTTTCTGGGGCCAGTCATGCAGTGTCAGATTTTACCTGTAGTACCAATAGTGTTGGAATGCAACATTGACATTTTTTTTACTGTTGCAATCTCTATTTTGTTCCTGGATATTAGTCTGCTCAAGACTGCAGACAACAGCAGGATGAGGTTTTTTACTTGGAGGCTGTGAGAGGTAAGGACTTTTTCATGCAAGTTCGTGGAGGGGCTCCAATCATATAGGACGTATTGAATTTTTTGGAAGCTGTTTTAAATTTGATCACAAAAATTGGAATCACCATGTGTTCGGCATGTTTCAGGTAGAAGCTCACTGTTCTGTGAGTTCTGGAGAACAGTAATTGGATTTTATGTTTTGATAAAATATTTTATACTTTTGTGTAAATCATTAAATAGATTACCGAGGTCATTATTTATGTATTTTACTGCAGGTTTGAATCTAGTTGCTGTGAGTCAATTCTTCCCTCCGAAAGTGCCATAAATTAGGTCTCCTATCATTGTCAGTGATGGGATTTCAGAAAAAGGCAGTTAATTAATTCTATTTTACTTCATGCATAAAACCATGAAATAAAGCAGAATCTAGGTCATGGAGCATTTTCTTCTCCTAATATACTGTATAATCTACCAGATGCTGTTTTGCATATTCCAGTCACACACTAAAACAGATTAGTCCTACTAAAGGGTTGTGCGATGATTGTCTTAATAAATACAAAAATTGTGGTCAAATGGGTTCAAAAGGGTCACAAGTGCAAAATGATTCATTAAGCTATGGGAGAGCAACTTGGTGTTTTCCATCTCTGCCACTTTTGTTTTCCATAGCTTTTTATTCTATTAATTGAAGCACAAGAGAGCATTCTTAAATAAAAGGTATCTGTATGTCTTACTTATATTGCAAATCCCCCAAAAAAATCATCCTTATTTTAATAAAGTGAGTGAAGTTGTGCAAATCATTCAAGGGAGAACTGTGGGAGTATTCTGTAGATATTAGAGAAAAAAAATTGCGCTTGTTAGAATTAAACAGTAGAAGCGGCGATCAAAAAGATGTTATACCACATCAAACAGAATATAAAAAGGAAAAAAGATCGCGCTAAAAATATAAATGAAATAAAGTCCATAAGACAATATATTCAGGTAAACGTTGATTGGATAAAGTCTGTGAACAGTGTATTCAGGTAAATGTTAATCACAGAAAAACACAATCCACCAAAAGAAAAATCGTAGGTAATCTCCACCAGGTGCAAAGCAGTTTCACACTAAGGCAGTGCCAGAAAGATGAGAACCTCCACCACAATGGTATATATACTCTTACCAGATAAAAATGATCCCTGGTTAGAGGAGATCATATAGAGCGTGGTAAGAGCCTGGGATCGAGGATAGCCGGGATGGTCAGTGTCCTTTTTAGGTGAATAGCACTCCCAAATGATCGATCCGAGGGTATGTAAAAAAATAAGGGGCTCACATAGTGTAAAATCCTCATTTAATAACAAAGCAAAAAAAGATGCACTTACAATCTAGTTGATGTGTAGAGCGTTTCAAAAAAAGCCGGCCGGCTTGGAACATACAGCCCGTATCCGGGTAGAGAAAAGCGCAGTGACGTCAGGACGCCGCCTCCCTACGTTTCGTCACGAGAGGACTTGGTCACGGGATAACAGGCGGCGTCCTGAATCACCGCATAAATACATACAAAGCATCGGATGCAGCCTCGATGTGGTGAAAACATACGACCCGATTTCGAACATCTTTGTTATTGGAAAACCCATTGGCTATAGTAAGTGACCTAGGCCAAGTAAGGGAACCGATGCGAACGGATAGACTGACCGTGTATGCTACAAATAAAATTAAAAATAAGGGAAAAAGAAGAAAAAATGAAGAAGAGGAGGAGTATTCCCTTCTGTGAACATTTTCTCTTTGCTTTCTCACTTGGTGATATTTAAAGAATGTTGACTTTTAAATCTACAAAAACTGTATAACACCAATAGTATTAATAATGGTGTGAAAATGCGAAACAGCACTACAGCAGTAATGCGTGTCACATGACTGTAAATATAAAATGATAATAAAAATTTATGTTTTTTAATATTAAAACTGAATATAACGTAACCAATCAATTCTGTATGTTCTGAATTGATTGATAAAAAATAGATATATATGTGAACCGGAAGGAAAAACAAGTATCATTTAATATACCCATATATACGGCACCAAAATACCCAGGCATCACAGAAAAATAAAAAGTATATAAAACTCATCCTAAATGAATCTAGCAATTTATAAAAATATATATATATATAGCTGGCTAGACACCACATCGAGCTCGCATCTTACCAAAAAGGTAACAATCTTAATTAAAAAATAAATGAAATTTACATAAAAATTAGCATTTATATAAAAAATAACATTTATATAAAAAGGGCTCAAAGAATCAATATTTTAGAGAAATATAGAGAGAGGGTATCGTTAATTTTAGCAATTATGAATTAGCTAAAAAGCAGTTAACGTCCACTTCTATATTTAAGCCATGTGGCGTATAACATTTTAATTTATGGACCCAGGACATCTCCAACTTAGAAATGGTTCGCACCAAATGGCTGCCTCTCCAGTGGGGACTAAATTTATCTATCCCTACAAAAATGGTATTGTCAGGATTTTTATGATGTACAGTCAAATAGTGTTTAGATACAGAATGTTTAGTGTACCCTAAACGAATATTATTGATATGCTCATTCAAGCGGACCTGTAAAGGACGTTTAGTCCGGCCCACATATTGTAGCCCACACGGGCACTGGAGCATATAGACCACCCCTGTTGTGGAACATGTAATGAAGGGTCTAATAGTATAGCTTTTTGAAGTGCACGAAGAACTGAACGTAGTAGTTCTTCTGCATTTAAGGCCATTGAGGGAACAAACCTGACATTTGCCACATTGTAATACCCTGTAAGGCCAGGTAAAAATTTGGAGTCCATACTGGGTGGATTCAGGATGTTAGGGGCTAATTTATCCTTTAGGGAAGGTGCCCCCCTGAAGACGACCTGTGGCCTATCTGGCAAAATGCCCCCCAGAATCTTGTCACTTTTCAGGATATGCCAATGTTTGCCCACTATATGCTTGATGTTCGCATGCTGGCAAGAGTAATTAGTGACGAAAGGGTTACGAAATTTGTTGTCTTTAGCCTTATTTGTCCCCACAGTCAGTAAGTCACTTCTATTAACTTCATGGACAGCAGCTAGAGTGGTAGTCAAAAACTCATCTGAGTAACCTTTTTCCAGAAACCGTTTAGTGAGAAGGTCAGCCTGCTCCACAAATGTAGTATCATCAGTACAGTTACGCTTCAACCGAAGATATTGGCTTTTTGGCACCGATCTGAGCCACGATGCATGGTGGCAGCTATTTTTTGGGATGAATGCATTTCTGTCAGTGGCCTTGAAAAATGTTGATGTAACAAAACTAATGACCTTTCGTCACTAATTACTCTTGCCAACATGCGAACATCAAGCATATAGTGGGCAAACATTG
Source organism: Rana kukunoris (assembly GCA_029574335.1). Lineage (NCBI taxonomy): Eukaryota > Metazoa > Chordata > Amphibia > Anura > Ranidae > Rana > Rana kukunoris. The sequence goes on from CM056051.1 coordinate 219,588,260, forward strand.
GCATATCCTGAAAAGTGACAAGATTCTGGGGGGCATTTTGCCAGATAGGCCACAGGTCGTCTTCAGGGGGGCACCTTCCCTAAAGGATAAATTAGCCCCTAACATCCTGAATCCACCCAGTATGGACTCCAAATTTTTACCTGGCCTTACAGGGTATTACAAATGTGGCAAATGTCAGGTTTGTTCCCTCAATGGCCTTAAATGCAGAAGAACTACTACGTTCAGTTCTTCGTGCACTTCAAAAAGCTATACTATTAGACCCTTCATTACATGTTCCACAACAGGGGTGGTCTATATGCTCCAGTGCCCGTGTGGGCTACAATATGTGGGCCGGACTAAACGTCCTTTACAGGTCCGCTTGAATGAGCATATCAATAATATTCGTTTAGGGTACACTAAACATTCTGTATCTAAACACTATTTGACTGTACATCATAAAAATCCTGACAATACCATTTTTGTAGGGATAGATAAATTTAGTCCCCACTGGAGAGGCAGCCATTTGGTGCGAACTATTTCCAAGTTGGAGATGTCCTGGGTCCATAAATTAAAATGTTATACGCCACATGGCTTAAATATAGAAGTGGACGTTAACTGCTTTTTAGCTAATTCATAATTGCTAAAATTAACGATACCCTCTCTCTATATTTCTCTAAAATATTGATTCTTTGAGCCCTTTTTATATAAATGTTATTTTTTATATAAATGCTAATTTTTATGTAAATTTCATTTATTTTTTAATTAAGATTGTTACCTTTCTGGTAAGATGCAAGCTCGATGTGGTGTCTAGCCAGCTATATATATATATTTTTATAAATTGCTAGATTCATTTAGGATGAGTTTTATATACTTTTTATTTTTCTGTGATGCCCGGGTATTTTGGTGCCGTATATACGGGTATATTAAATGATACTTGTTTTTCCTTCCGGTTCACATATATATCTATTTTTTATCAATCAATTCAGAACATACAGAATTGATTGGTTACGTTATATTCAGTTTTAATATTAAAAAACATAAATTTTTATTATCATTTTATATTTACAGTCATGTGACACGCATTACTGCTGTAGTGCTGTTTCGCATTTTCACACCATTATTAATACTATTGGTGTTATACAGTTTTTGTAGATTTAAAAGTCAACATTCTTTAAATATCACCAAGTGAGAAAGCAAAGAGAAAATGTTCACAGAAGGGAATACTCCTCCTCTTCTTCATTTTTTCTTCTTTCTCCCTTATTTTTAATTTTATTTGTAGCATACACGGTCAGTCTATCCGTTCGCATCGGTTCCCTTACTTGGCCTAGGTCACTTACTATAGCCAATGGGTTTTCCAATAACAAAGATGTCCGAAATCGGGTCGTATGTTTTCACCACATCGAGGCTGCATCCGATGCTTTGTATGTATTTATGCGGTGATTCAGGACGCCGCCTGTTATCCCGTGACCAAGTCCTCTCATGACGAAACGTAGGGAGGCGGCATCCTGATGTCACCGCGCTTTTCTCTACCCGGATACGGGCTGTATGTTCCAAGCCGGCCGGCTTTTTTTGAAACGCTCTACACATCAACTAGATTGTAAGTGCATCTTTTTTTGCTTTGTTATTAAATGAGGATTTTACACTATGTGAGCCCCTTATTTTTTTACATACCCTCGGATCGATCATTTGGGAGTGCTATTCACCTAAAAAGGACACTGACCATCCTGGCTATCCTCGATCCCAGGCTCTTACCACGCTCTATATGATCTCCTCTAACCAGGGATCATTTTTATCTGGTAAGAGTATATATACCATTGTGGTGGAGGTTCTCATCTTTCTGGCACTGCCTTAGTGTGAAACTGCTTTGCACCTGGTGGAGATTACCTACGATTTTTCTTTTGGTGGATTGTGTTTTTCTGTGATTAACATTTACCTGAATACACTGTTCACAGATTTTATCCAATCAACGTTTACCTGAATATATTGTCTTATGGACTTTATTTCATTTATATTTTTAGCGCGATCTTTTTTCCTTTTTATATTCTGTTTGATGTGGTATAACATCTTTTTGATCGCCGCTTCTACTGTTTAATTCTAACAAGCGCAATTTTTTTTCTCTACTATTTATGTCCATATACTGATTATTGCTGCTGTTTTTTGTACTCTTTATCACTTCATTGTTGTTAATCCTTTATCACTCAACTGTTACTTGCCCCTTTGTTTCTTGCACGTTGGAGCAATGGATATATTTGAATTTAGAGCCAACCGTGTTGTTAACACGGAGGGAGTGTTTGAGACCTTTAAAGAGGGGGATGGTGACTTAGGGGGTCTCTTTATGAGGCTAAAAAACCTCACTGTTTCTGAGCTACATACTCAGTGGGATATTGTCTTTTTAGACACATATTTAAAAAAACAAATGGTACCCCGTAGCCTTCGTTGGGAAATCGCCCCCCAAAAAGGCGAAACTGACCTTAAAGGTTGGTATAAATATTTTAACGATGCTGGCTTGGGCCTTCTCAAGTTTTTGGGAGAGCGCAAGACATGTAAATTAAGCAGGCTAGATGACGAAATTAAGTTAATTAAAGAGAAACTTCTTCCATTCATGACATCTGATGAGTATCTTGAAAGATCTAAGAACCTGCTTAAATTGTTAGAAAAAGAGGAGAAAGAACAAAAAAACAAAAAGAAATATAATAGGGACATTGGTGATTATCATTCACATATGATTTTTGAATGGCAGAGAAAACTTCTAGCAGAAGAACAGGGTTTGTCTAATCCAGCCATGGATACAAATCCTCTAGCTATGTACCCTAATGGCACTGCTGGTGTTCCTGTCTATTCTAACGTTGTGGGTGGATCTCAGGAGCGGCCTGCAAATAATGGCACCCCGGGTAGACACCCCAAAAAGGGTAAACGACCCCCTGTCACCCATCCTAACAACATGGGAACCAACGGAGGAGGACAGAGAGGGATACCTTTTCCTCCCCCGGGCTTCCGCCCTCGAGGTGGGGCATATCCCATTTCAGGAAGTAGGGGTACTCGTGGCAGAGGTGGGCAGTTTCGCCAATTGACACCTGGTAACCATTCAGGTGGCAATCAACCAAGTAGTCAATACCATGACCACCTAAGGCCAATTCAAACCAGAGTGACCAATTATAATTCCTTGCCAGTCTATAGAGACAATGATGTTGTTCACTATACAGGTGACTATGAAGGGGGATACAATGTGTTAACACACAATCGTTTTTTGCCCTTAAGTAATAGTGGAGATTCGGGAAGTGGGGTTTACCAGACCCCAGTGGCAACGTATGAAGATATTGGTGCCAGTGGGGGACATTACCCCTTTTAGGACATTCAATTGGAAGGTCATGGACAACCACAGTGGGGTTTTCCCCGTGCAGGACAAGGCATAAAAAGGCTGGGAGAACTAAAAGAGGGACCAGAGGGGGGTGGCGTATTCAGTCCCAAAAGAGCCAGAATGTAGTAGGCGAGGGCATTTTCAATCTCAGCACCCACTCCTTAACTGGCCCTGAACTGACAGTCCTAGATAAGGGACTGAAATTTGCTCCTCCCAAGAATTTAAATAAATTCACCATGTATATGGACATACACAAGTATATCAGAAAGCTTAGTGTCCAACGGCATATGGCCTCTAACCCTTTCAGTCCCTCCAGAACATTCTTGCAGAACTATGTCCATTCAGGGTTATCCAATGCCTCTACCTATAATCCTCCTGGCCAGTTGGCACCTTCACTAAAGGTCTTCAGAGACCTCACTTTGAAAGATTTGGAGGATATTAAGGTCAAAAATGTGAGGAATAAACAAAATATTGAATTAGGCATTGAATCATTGTGTGCCAATAAAAATTTGATTATCCGCCCGGCGGATAAAGGGGGGGGCATTGTGGTCCTCAACAAGGAGGATTACATGCAAGAGATGTACCGCATATTGGCTGATACGGACACCTATACCCCCTTACTGCTGGATCCGGTTAACAAATATAAAAAGAGGTTGACTAAACTTGTCACAAAAGGGTTCGCCCTCAATATTCTTAATAAGAAAGAAAAGGCCTTTTTGATCCCTGAGTCTCCTCGGACCCCAATTATCTATTACCTCCCAAAGGTACATAAAAATCCCACTTGCCCCCCGGGACGGCCTATAGTTAGTGGAATTGATTCCATTACCTCCCGGGTGGGCAAGTACATTGATTTTTATTTACAACCTTTAGTGCGCAACAAGCCTTCATATGTCAAGGATACGAGACACATCATTAATTTACTGAAGGACCTTACACCTCCTGCCAACTTGCTGATGGTTACAGCAGATGTAACCTCACTATACACTGTGATCCCTCATCAATTGGGCCTAGAAGCAGTTTCACATTTTCTAAAAAGAGATTCAGACCTTCCCAATCGACAGGTCATGTTTATTATGGAACTTTTAGAGTACGCTGCTTCTCATAATTATTTCTGGTTTAATGGCCAATTTTACAGGCAGGACAGAGGTGTTGCTATGGGGGCCAAATATGCCCCCAGTTTGGCAAACCTCTTTATGGCCAAATGGGAGGAGGATGTCGTCTGTGTTGAATCTAGACCCCAGATTTTTCTGTGGGCCAGGTACATAGACGACATCCTCCTCCTTTGGGATGGCGCCGAGGAGGACTTGATGCAATTTTTGGATGCTCTGAATGTCAACAACAGAGGTATCAACTTAAGCCGAGAGGTGAGCCGGGATAAGATTAACTTCTTAGATCTGACCATTTCTGTCAGCAACGGTGGTTTTGTTACATCAACATTTTTCAAGGCCACTGACAGAAATGCATTCATCCCAAAAAATAGCTGCCACCATGCATCGTGGCTCAGATCGGTGCCAAAAAGCCAATATCTTCGGTTGAAGCGTAACTGTACTGATGATACTACATTTGTGGAGCAGGCTGACCTTCTCACTAAACGGTTTCTGGAAAAAGGTTACTCAGATGAGTTTTTGACTACCACTCTAGCTGCTGTCCATGAAGTTAATAGAAGTGACTTACTGACTGTGGGGACAAATAAGGCTAAAGACAACAAATTTCGTAACCCTTTCGTCACTAATTACTCTTGCCAACATGCGAACATCAAGCATATAGTGGGCAAACATTGGCATATCCTGAAAAGTGACAAGATTCTGGGGGGCATTTTGCCAGATAGGCCACAGGTCGTCTTCAGGGGGGCACCTTCCCTAAAGGATAAATTAGCCCCTAACATCCTGAATCCACCCAGTATGGACTCCAAATTTTTACCTGGCCTTACAGGGTATTACAAATGTGGCAAATGTCAGGTTTGTTCCCTCAATGGCCTTAAATGCAGAAGAACTACTACGTTCAGTTCTTCGTGCACTTCAAAAAGCTATACTATTAGACCCTTCATTACATGTTCCACAACAGGGGTGGTCTATATGCTCCAGTGCCCGTGTGGGCTACAATATGTGGGCCGGACTAAACGTCCTTTACAGGTCCGCTTGAATGAGCATATCAATAATATTCGTTTAGGGTACACTAAACATTCTGTATCTAAACACTATTTGACTGTACATCATAAAAATCCTGACAATACCATTTTTGTAGGGATAGATAAATTTAGTCCCCACTGGAGAGGCAGCCATTTGGTGCGAACCATTTCCAAGTTGGAGATGTCCTGGGTCCATAAATTAAAATGTTATACGCCACATGGCTTAAATATAGAAGTGGACGTTAACTGCTTTTTAGCTAATTCATAATTGCTAAAATTAACGATACCCTCTCTCTATATTTCTCTAAAATATTGATTCTTTGAGCCCTTTTTATATAAATGTTATTTTTTATATAAATGCTAATTTTTATGTAAATTTCATTTATTTTTTAATTAAGATTGTTACCTTTTTGGTAAGATGCGAGCTCGATGTGGTGTCTAGCCAGCTATATATATATATTTTTATAAATTGCTAGATTCATTTAGGATGAGTTTTATATACTTTTTATTTTTCTGTGATGCCCGGGTATATTGGTGCCGTATATACGGGTATATTAAATGATACTTGTTTTTCCTTCCGGTTCACATATATATCTATTTTTTATCAATCAATTCAGAACATACAGAATTGATTGGTTACGTTATATTCAGTTTTAATATTAAAAAACATAAATTTTTATTATCATTTTATATTTACAGTCATGTGACACGCATTACTGCTGTAGTGCTGTTTCGCATTTTCACACCATTATTAATACTATTGGTGTTATACAGTTTTTGTAGATTTAAAAGTCAACATTCTTTAAATATCACCAAGTGAGAAAGCAAAGAGAAAATGTTCACAGAAGGGAATACTCCTCCTCTTCTTAATTTTTTCTTCTTTTTCCCTTATTTTTAATTTTATTTGTAGCATACACGGTCAGTCTATCCGTTCGCATCGGTTCCCTTACTTGGCCTAGGTCACTTACTATAGCCAATGGGTTTTCCAATAACAAAGATGTCCGAAATCGGGTCGTATGTTTTCACCACATCGAGGCTGCATCCGATGCTTTGTATGTATTTATGCGGTGATTCAGGACGCCGCCTGTTATCCCGTGACCAAGTCCTCTCGTGACGAAACGTAGGGAGGCGGCGTCCTGACGTCACCGCGCTTTTCTCTACCCGGATACGGGCTGTATGTTCCAAGCCGGCCGGCTTTTTTTGAAACGCTCTACACATCAACTAGATTGTAAGTGCATCTTTTTTTGCTTTGTTATTAAATGAGGATTTTACACTATGTGAGCCCCTTATTTTTTTACATACCCTCGGATCGATCATTTGGGAGTGCTATTCACCTAAAAAGGACACTGACCATCCCGGCTATCCTCGATCCCAGGCTCTTACCACGCTCTATATGATCTCCTCTAACCAGGGATCATTTTTATCTGGTAAGAGTATATATACCATTGTGGTGGAGGTTCTCATCTTTCTGGCACTGCCTTAGTGTGAAACTGCTTTGCACCTGGTGGAGATTACCTACGATTTTTCTTTTGGTGGATTGTGTTTTTCTGTGATTAACATTTACCTGAATACACTGTTCACAGACTTTATCCAATCAACGTTTACCTGAATATATTGTCTTATGGACTTTATTTCATTTATATTTTTAGCGCGATCTTTTTTCCTTTTTATATTCTGTAGATATACCGCGTATTGTTAGTTATTGCAGATACATATGTACTTATATACTTACTTACATACTTATATATACTGTGACTTCTTGAATACATACTTCATCTTTTGTCCCCTGCATACCCATGGACAGTGCCTATTCTTGAATTCCCCCTCACATATCTCTGGTACTCAGTGGCGTCGGGAGGGGCGGTGGGCTGGAGCCAGGAATGGGTCCCCGAAAAGCCCCGGGTCTTAGGCATACACCGTTGTATTGTTAGCCTCGGCCCCCGAGCGCCGCCACCGAGCAGGGACCGATCTGATGCCGAGCGCCGCCGCCAAGCGGGGACCGATCTGATTCCGAGCGCCACCGAGCAGTGCCGATCCTGACCTCCCTGGGGCCCTAAGCAAAATGGCATGTCACATTAAAGTTGAGAAGCGTGGGGGGGCTGCTGCCGAAAATGACATGTCACATTAAAGTAGAGAAGGTGGGGGGGGGGGCTGCCGACAGTGACATGTCACATTAAAGATTAAAGTGAGAAGTAGGGGGTGCTGACTTCTTACCTCTTCTCCCATGCAGCCATGCAGCCAGCGAGTTGAGAAGCAGGTTGAAAATGACTTCTCACCAGACGGGGCCTCTAGTAATTTGGGGGGCCCCCTGCAGCTTTGCGGGGCCCTAAGCGGCTTGCATAGTGAGCCTATAGGGCAAATCTGCCCTGCCGCCGAGTGACATAGCAGGTCCCGCCTTCTGGAGCCTGCAGCGCCTTTGATGGGCATCCCACTGGTCCAATGCTGGGACCGCGGGACATGTGACATCCATCATAGGCGCTGCAAGCTCCAATAGATGGGAAAAGCCCCGGGTCTTAGGCATACACCGTTGTATTGTTAGCCTCGGCCCCCGAGCGCCGCCACCGAGCAGGGACCGATCTGATGCCGAGCGCCGCCGCCAAGCGGGGACCGATCTGATCCCGAGCGCCACCGAGCAGTGCCGATCCTGACCTCCCTAGGGCCCTAAGCAAAATGGCATGTCACATTAAAGTTGAGAAGCGTGGGGGGACTGCTGCCGAAAATGACATGTCACATTAAAGTAGAGAAGGTGGGGGGGGGGGGCTGCCGACAGTGACATGTCACATTAAAGATTAAAGTGAGAAGTAGGGGGTGCTGACTTCTTACCTCTTCTCCCATGCAGCCATGCAGCCAGCGAGTTGAGAAGCAGGCCGAAAATGACTTCTCACCAGACGGGGCCTCTAGTAATTTGGGGGGCCCCCTGCAGCTTTGCGGGGCCCTAAGCGGCTTGCATAGTGAGCCTATAGGGCAAATCTGCCCTGCCGCCGAGTGACATAGCAGGTCCCGCCTTCTGGAGCCTGCAGCGCCTTTGATGGGCATCCCACTGGTCCAATGCTGGGACCGCGGGACATGTGACATCCATCATAGGCGCTGCAAGCTCCAATAGATGGGAATAACAATGCGGCTGCTGTGCCACATCACTATGAGATCCCCACTCCCCACTCGGGTGGGCGGCTCTCCTCTCCTCTTCTGGCTGCTTGCTTTTATGAAGATGGTCGTGCCGCACACCACACACTATGGCTGAGCTGAGCTGCAGGACACATGAAGTCTATCTCCTGGTCAGGTAAGTCAGTGTATGTATGTCACTACTGTCAGTGTATGTATGTCAGGTAGGTCTATGTATGTCAGGTAGGTCAATGTATTTCAGGTAGGTCTATGAATGTCAGGCAGGTCAGTGTATGTATGTCAGGTAGGTCAGTGTATGTATGTCAGGTAGGTCAGTGTATGTATGTCACTACCGTCAGTGTATGTATGTCAGGTAGATCAGTGTATGTCAGGTAGGTGAGGTCAGTGTATTTATGTCAGGTAGGTCAGTGTTATGGTGCCGGACTTCGGGCTAAAGTCCCTGGTCTTTTTGCCACCTAGCAACGCCCCTGCCTGTACTGCTCTCTTTGTTTGATTGTCTCTTTCTTTGGGATAACCAGTGTGAGGATGTGATGAGATGTGATAACTGAGCCATAGCTGTAAAACGGTATAAGTCAAATTGTCCTTTGGTGGAGTAGTCATCTTGTATTTTAATTCATTTACATGTACATTAGACATCTTATAATGTATGCACCTTTAATTAATTTGTAAATATTTGCTGTGGTGACTAAATTATAGATCCACCAGTGTAAATGTCATATCATAAAAAACAACTGTCAGTTCAATTTAGAAAAGGTCATCTTTGGAGACAATGTAATTATAATATACTATAGTCATATATAAACTGTTTACAGGTTCCTCATTTATCATAGCCAGGGAGATTGACTTTATTGATTGGAAAGTTAAAAGCCATCATACAAACGAAGAGTTGCAATGACATGATTTTTACATTAAAGGTATCCATAGCTGTCTGTACAATTACTGTACTGTAGTGGGCTGCAATATTTATTAACTTAATAATGCATTTTCCTGCATTTTCAGTATATATATGCACAGTAGCTCACAAAAGTGAGTACACCATCACATTTTTGTAAATATTAAATCATATCTTTTCATGTGGCAACACTGAAGAAATTAGACTTTGCTCCAATGTAAAGTAGTGAGTGTACAGCTTGTATAACAGCGTGAATTTTCTGTCCACTCAAAATAACTCAACACACAGCCATTAAAGCGGAGTTCCACCCAAAAATGGAACTTCCGCTTATCCCACTCCACACCCCCTTACATGCCACATTTGGCATGTCATTTTTTTTGGGGGGGGAGTGGGGGCTTCAGGAGGAGTGGGACTTCCTGTCCCACTTCCTGCTTCCGCCGAGGGGCTGGTTAGGCGATTAAGCTTAATCGCCTACACCAGCCCCTCCCTGTAGGCGATCGCATGGGACACATGACAGGTCCCATGCGATTGCCTGTCCAATCAGCGACGAGCCGCGCCGCGCGCGCATGCGCAGTGCGGCTCGCGCATGCGCAGTGGGTGCCCGGCCGTGAAGCCGAAGGCTGTCACGGCTGGGTGCCCATAGTCGGGATGGAGACGCCGGCCGGGGAGGAGGGAGAGGAGCGGAACCCCGGTCGGCGCGTCGCTGGAACGCAGGAGCAGGTAAGTGAGTGTTTATTAAAAGCCAGCAGCTACACTTTTTGTAGCTGCTGACTTTTAATAAACACCATTTTTGGCTGGAACACCCCTTTAATGTCTAAACCGCTGGCAACCAAAGTGAGTGCACCTCTAAGTGAAAATGTCCAAATTGGACCCAATTGGCCATTTTTTCCTCCCCGGTGTCATGTGACTCGTTAGCGTTACAAGGTCTCAGGTGTGTTCAATTTGGCGGTATCGCCCTCACTTTCCCTCAGGCCGCGTACACACGATTGGTCAAAACCAATGAAAACGGACTGAAGGACCGTTTCATCGGTCCAAACCAATCGTGTGTGGGCCCCATCGGTCAGTTATCCTTCAGTCAAAAAAAAGAGAACTTGCTTCAAAATTTGACCGATGGACGCCTGACCGATGGGTCAAAACCAATCGTTAGTATGCAAAAGCATCAGTTAAAAGGCCGCGCATGCTCAGAATCAAGTCGATGCATGCTTGGAAGCATTGAACTTCGTTTTTTTTAGCATTTCGTTGTGTTAAAACACGTAAACGTCACCGCGTTCTAACACGATCGTTTTTTTTTAACCGATGTGTGTAGGCACATCAGACCATCAGTCGGCTTCATCGGTTAACCAATGAAAACGGTCCTTAGGACCATTCTCATCGGATGGACTGATCGTGTGTACGCTTCAGAAGACGTAATTTTACGAAACGTGCGCAAAGCGGTTACACGCACACCCTCACGCACTTCCGGGTTGACCAGCTGGTGGCTCAGTGGAACGCACGCCGTTCCCATGCTGGTGCGATCGTATATCGGAATTTAAGTGTAGTGTTGGGACATCTGCTATTAGCAGAAGGTGGACTTTTATTTGTTTTTATTTCCTTTAACCTAGCCTCAGGCTAGTTACAATATATTTAAATATTGTTATTGTTTATATTTTGTGTATTTCTGCCTCTGTGCACACCACTGTTGTGGTTGTGCCAATAAAATCTTGCAGTTTTTAAAAAAAACATACTACGCAATGCAAGCCTGTTTCTTTTCCCGGAGGAATCTGGACTATTAAAGGGACCCTGTTACTTGAATCAGAGGACCAACGCATAGATTTCAGGGATGGGAGAGCCGTGTGGAGGAACAGCTGCAGTTTATACTTACATGCACTTTACCCCTGCAGGGGTGAGTGTCTCTGGTGAGTGGTTAGTGCGCGGTTATTGACACCGAGATTTAGTAGGTAACAGGTATCGTTGGCAAATGGCTATATATGCAGTTTTGGATGCATGCTTTATTGCTTCTTTAATCTTCTGGATTTTGTATTCTGTAACCATGTTACCTGATGAATTGATTGTTTGATGGAACAAGTAAATCAAAAACCAATAAAAAAACAAATAAATAAAAAAAAAGGAAAATGTAAAATAATGCATTTAGTGGATAAAATATGAATGCAATCTACTCACTAGGGGGAGAACCTCTGGGGAAATCTAGAATGGAAAAGAACCTGGGGGTCCTAGTAAATGACAGGCTCAGCAATGGCATGCAATGCCAAGCTGCTGCAATCAAAGTAACCAGAACATTGGCATGCATAAAAAGGGGATTAACTGCAGAGATAAAGCGATAATTCTCCCACTCTACAAGACTCTGGTCCGGCCTCACCTGGAGTATGCTGTCTAGTTCTGGGCACCAGTCCTCAGGAAGAACGTGCTGGAACTGGAGAGAGTCCAGAGACAGGCAACAAAACTAATAAAGGAACTGGAGGACCTTAGTTATGAGGAAAGGTTACGAGCACTGAATTTGTTCTCTCTGGAGAGGAGACGCTTGAGAGGGGATATCATTTCAATGTACAAATACCGTATTGGTGACCCCACAATAAGGATAAAACTTTTCTGTGAAAGGTAATTTAATGAGACACGTGGCCATTCACTAAACTTAGAAGAAGCGGTTTAACCTTAAACTGTGGAGAGGGTTCTTTACTTTAAGAGCAGTTAGGATGTGGTTTTAGCGGGGAGCATCAATAATTAAAAAAATATTTTATCTAAGCACCTGAATGACCACAAAATACAGAGATATACAATGTAATACTGACATAAAATCACACACATAGGTTGGACTTGGTGGTCTTTTTTCAACCTCGCCTACTATGTATCTGTGTAAGATTGCCAAGACCATGACACTGAGCTGCAGCATAGTGACCAAGACCATACAGTGGACAGGTTCCACTCAGAACAGGCCTTGCCATGGTCAACCAAAGAAGTTGAGTGCATGTGCTCAGCGTCATATCCAGAGGTTGTCTTTGAGAAATAAATAATTGGTCTGCGTGACTGTCATCCTAGAAGGAAGCCTCTTCTAAAGATGATGGACAAGAAAGCCTGAAAAAAGTTTGTTGAAGACAGGCAGACTAAGAACATGGAGTACTGGAACCATGTCCTGTGGTCTGATGAGACCAAGATAAACGTATTTGTGTCATATGGTGTCAAACGTGTCAACCAGGTGAGGGGTACAAAGACAACTGTGTCTTGCCTACAGTCAAACATGGTGGTGGGAATGTCACGGTCTGGGGCTGCATGAGTGATACCAGCACTGGGAAACTACAGTTCATTGAGGGAACCATGAATGCCAACATGTACTGTGACATACTGAAGTAGAGCATGATCCCCTCCTTTCGAAAAAACAAACACACCTCCAAGATGACCACTGCCTAGCTAAAGAAGCTGAGGGTAAAGGTGGTGGACTGGCCGAGAATGTCTCCAGACCTAAACCCCTTGAGTATCTGTGGGGCATCCTCAAATGGAAGGTGGTGTCATCATGGAGGAGGGGAAGAAGACTCGAGTGGCAACCTTTGAAGCACTGGTGAACTACATGCCCAAGAGGGTTTCCCAGTGCTGGGAAATAATAGTGGCTACACAAAATATTGACACTTTGGGCCCAATTTGGACATTTTTACTTAGGGTGTACTCACTTTTGTTGCCAGCGGTTTAGACATTAATGGCTGTGTGTTGAGTTATTTTGAGGGAACAGCAAATTTACACTGTTATACAAGCTGTACACTCACTACTTTACATTTTAGAAAATTGTAATTTCTTCAGTGTTGTTACATGAAGATATAATAACATATTTACAAAAATATGAGGGGTGTACTCACATTTGTGATACATCCTTTGGTGTCTACTGCTAGTAAAGTTTGCCTAATTAGTCAAAAATCCTTGCACCAGCCCTGTCTATGAGTAGTCAATGAGAGAGAAGATCTCTTGTATTGCCAAAGATCTGTACTTTACAAACAAACTTTACTAGCAGTAGACACCAAAGGATGGACCAGTTGAAGACCACCTGCACAAGAAAAGCTAGAGTCTAACACGTTTCCTGTTTAAAAGGTTTCCTTATGGTTCCCAAAGCCACAGTCAGGAGGGGACGGTTTAATTAGAAGTCTACCCAAAGCTTTTTTTTTCCTCCATAGCGCTGGCTCTGAAACGCGTTGTGTCCCTGTTTGCCCACCGTCCCAGTGACATCACGGACCAGCGGCGCGGTGGATCAGCTGAGAACATAACATCCACATATGGACTTGCAGTCGGCCCCTCTATGGTTAAAGAACGTCTGACGCTCCTCCATTGAACAGCTTTTCCAGCCTCCCACATGGTTTCCGGACTGCACTGAAGCCCTTGACACTAGCATCTCAGACTGCATCAGAGTGCCCCTAGATGTAAGTGTTGGAATACTTTTGTTGTTGTTGAATTAAATCAGATTACTCAGCGGCGCTTTCTTGTTTCTGTTTTTTTTCTATACCTCTGAAGGTATTCAGTGATGTCTGGGACCAGGCTGTCACTAGCAGACTCCTTCTGTATTTCCTGTTTTTTGCAAGGTGGGTCCTCCAAAGCTCAGACTTGTTTTTCCAGCACATTTCACAGACACTTATTTAAACTCAGTCAGTACCTCAAACTTGTTGTGTTCCTCTAGCCATTCTTGAATTCATCAGAGAAGGCCACCTTGTTCCATTGCTCCGTGGTCCAGTTCTCATGCTCACGTGCCCATGGTAGGCATCCTTGGCTGTGAACATGGATCAGTATGGGCACCCTGACTGGTCTGTCCAGCCCTATTCACAAACAAGCTGCAATGCACTTCTGTTCTGAAACCTTTCTGATACCTTTCTTTTGGAGCCATGATTACATTTTTCAGCAGTTTGAGCTACAGTAGCTCTTCTATTGGATCAGACTACACGGACCAGCCTTCGCTTCCCATTTACATTGAAGAGCCTTGACTGCCCATGAACCTGTTGCTGGTTTTCTGGTTAGCTGGTTCTCCTTTCTTGGACCACTTTTGGTATGTCCTGACCACTGCAGACTGGGAACACCCCACAAGAGCTGTAGTTTTGGAGCTGCTCTGACCTAATTGTCTAGCCATTACAATTTGGCCTATGTCAAAGTCTCTCAAATCCCCACAATTGACTATTCTTTCAACACATCAATTTAAGGGACAGCATGTTCACTTACTGCCTAATATATTCCACCCACTTCCAGAAGCCATTGTAACAAGATAATCAATGTTACTCCTGTCAGTGGTCATAATGGAATAGCTGAAAATTTGCCACACGAAATGGTGTACAGTGTAAAACACGTATCAAAATGTACTAATACATGGACAAGGCGTTCCAAAACACTGTTCTAATTTCTTGCCCTGTTAAAGCGGTAGTAAAGTCACTTCAGAAAAGTTAAGAAATAGGCCCCTCTGCAGGTTTAAATCATAATGTACTAGTATGCACTGTAGACTTACCACCCAGCAGTGTGCTCTCACAGTTCTTGCATATCCCAGGCGCTCCCATGTTCCCCTGGTCTTCCGGGTTTCCTATGTTTACTTAACTGGGGCATTTATAGCAGAAGAGACCCCTAGGGTCCCTTCTGTTATAAAAACCCTGCCTGTCAGCAAATTTTGTAATTGTTACAGTAGTTTACTATCACTTTAAATTCCGCACTGCCTGTCATTGTATGTATGATCTGGAATCTCCCTTTGTTTTATAGCATGACTTTCTGTTTTACATAATTGAAGGTTTTATTATGTAATCTGAATTGTGCGTTTTGCAGAGCAGGCTAACATACTTGCATTTATTTCAGCTTAGTATTATGAAAATTACATCGACTTCTTTCTTCATCAAACGACTTAACACTCCAATTACAGAAAATCTGTGGAAATTAAATTACTGCTCCGAAAGGAGTAAAACATTTTTTTCCAACATGTTAAAAATTACAAAACACCACTGTTTAAATATTGTGACAGCATTCAAAATACATAGCTATAAATAATACACAACTATACATTGCAAAGTACAGATTTCTGGAGAAGGTTGCCAATCAAGCAAATTAATAATGTGCAATTTACCAGTTTTTCTTTGTTTTGTGCTTTTTGAGCAAGCTACAGCATTTATTGGGGCTATTACTATAGGAAAACTAATGTTCTTTAGCCCAGGATCACACTGAGCTGCAGGAATGAAGCCGTGCGAGGTCAGCTGAACTCCCGCGATTTCACTCCCGCGTGTTGGTCTCGATTTCAGAAACATCTGTGCAGATTTCAATGTAAATCAAAGCCCGAAATCGCAAAACGAAGTACAGAAACAACTTTTTGAAATCAGTGCATCACCGCAGATGTGGCGTTGTACCAATTAGGACAGTGCCATTGGCAGCAATTGCTGTTGATTTTTTGGGTTGTAACATCATAAAATGTGGAAAATTTCAAGGGGTATGAATACGTTTTTAAGGCACTGTAAATGCATAAACCCTAGCGACTAATACATAGCATCAAGCCTGGTGCCTCCTATCACATTACCCCCAGCCCTTCCCAACTCTCCAACATGCCTCCTCCCCATCCATTCATTCCCCATAGTGTAAATGTCCTGCACATTGAGACGTACACTGATAAATTTGCCCAGTATAATGTCATCACATTGCATGCGTGGCAACATTTGGCTGACACACAAGGGAAATCTTAAAAAGTGAGGAATAATTGCCAGCTAAAAATTCCTGGTATTCTGCATGCCACATCACACTCTAGGTCTGCTACATGCTCTACAGGGAAATAGAAAAGTATCCAACAGGAAGATTACAGGATGATCTGTGGTTATTTTCTAGGGCATAACACTTCATTAATGTTTTATAGAGATCATAATTATAACTCAGGTGACATCTTATAAAAGCACAGAAGATCTGAAAACATAACATTTCACCATGGGGTGTCTAGGAAATGAGTACCGTAGGTATTTTCACCTGCTGTCATCTAACCACAAGTAGAATAAAACATTCAAATTCAATAGGACTGTATGAATGTACTTGTCTTTATCAGACAAAGGCAGCAAAAAATTAGCTTGTCAGTTACTGATGGTGTTTTTTCCTTTGCTTGCATATTTTTGATATCTGGGCACATTGCAAACAATTATCCTAATGTTAGCCATTCTGTTGTGATTAGATTTATCTCTTTTTGTTCTCTTCCTTTGAGTCACCTATTTCAATGTATTTAATGCTACTCTCACTAATAGCCTATACGTGTATAATAAGCTACAGTATGTAATTATATGTGCACTTCCTATCACAATGCCACTAATTTATTTATTATTTATGATGTTCCTGCAGTCACAGTTATGCTGCGTACACACGGTCGGAATTTCCGGCAACAAATGTTCGATGGGAGCTTTTTGTTTCCAACCGTGTGTAGGATCCATCGGACATTTGCTGTCGGAATTTCCGACAAGAAAAATTTAAGAGCTCAAGTTTTCCGACAACAAAACTTGTTGTCGGACATTACGAGCGTGTGTACACAATTCCGACTACTGGCACTGGCTATTGAACTTAATTTTTCTCGGCTAGTCGTACGTGTTGTATGTCAACACGTTCTTGACGTTCGCAATTTGTGTGACCGTGTGTATGCAAGACAAGTTTGAGCCAATAGCCGTCGGAAAAAAATCCATGGTTTTGTTGTCGGAATGTCCGATCGTCTGTAAGCGGCATTAGGATGATTATGCTTGTTAGCTTATGCAGAATCACATACATTCATTGTAGGAATGTAAGTACAAACATAAACCATTGTGCAGTTTTTATCCACTGACAGATTACATTCAACTTACGAATGTCAATAACCATGTATGAAGCAACAAGCTTTGGTGCACTGAGTGACAAGATGCTTCTCTATTAATGGTCAGAAATCCTTGTAAACACTTCAACTAGAAATACTAGGGTGTTCTGATTAATCTATTTGGAGATGGCTATACGTAGGTCTTATGATTTACCCATTAGGAACTAACCATACGTAAACCTTGGAGCTGGCCATACATGAGTCATCTAATCACTCCACTAGAAATAGGCCATTCATAGGTATTCTTATCATTCTATTTGGAGCTATTCATACATAGGTCTTATGATCAATCCATTAGTAGCTTTCCATACAAAGTACAAAATGAAACTGCGCCAATAAAAAACTGGCAACTAGGGATGAGCCAAACACCCCCCTGTTCGGTTCACACCAGAACTTGCGAAAACACCAAATGTTCGTGTGAACTTTAGAACCCTATTAAAGTCTATGGGACTCAAACATTTGAAATCTAAAGTGCTAATTTTGAAGGCATATGCAATTTATTGTCCTAAAAAGTGTTTGGGGACCTGGGTCCTGTCCCAGGGGACATGTATCAATGCAAAAAAACAGTTTTAAAAACTGACGTTTTTTCGGGAGCAGTGAATTTATTAATGCTAAAAGTGAAATAATAAAAGTGTAATATTACTTTAAATTTCGTACCTAGGGGGGGTGTAAAGTCAGCATGTGAAATAGCGCATGTTTCCCGTACATATAACTGTCTCTGCACAAAGTGTAATTTCTGAAAGAAAAAAAGTCATTTAAAACCGGCTTTGCGGCTATAATGAATTGTCGGCTCTGGCAATTCAGAGAGGATTCATTCATAAAAAATAAAAAAAAAGCGTTGGGGTCCCCCCCAAATTCCATTAACAGGCCCTTCAGGTCTGATATGGATATTAAGGGGAACCCAGTCGTCAATTTAAAAAAAAAATGACGTGGGGTTCCCCCCAAATATCCATTCCAGACCCTTCAGGTCTGGTGTGGATTTTAAGGGGAACTCCACCCCAAATGAAAAAAAAATGTTGTGGAGTTCCCCCAAAAATCCACACCAGACCCTTATCCGAGCACGTTAACCTGGCCAGCCGCAGATAAGAGGGGGGGCCAGAGTGTGGCCCCCCTTCTCCTGAACCGCACCAGGCCACATGCCCTCAACATGGGGAGGATGTCCCCATGTTGATGGTGACAAGGGCCTCATCCCCACAACCCTGGCCAGTGGTTGTGGGGGTCTGCGGGCGGGGGGGCTTATCAGAATCTTGAAGACCCCTTTAAAAAAAGGGACCCCCAGATCCTGGCCCCCCCTATGTGAATTGCTAATGGGGTACACTGTACCCCTACCATTTCACAAAGGAAGTGTAAATAGTTTTAAAAAAACACACAGACACCATAGAAAAAATTCCTTTATTAATAAAAAAAAAAAGAAAAGAAATCCAGCCTTGGATAATCCACACTCGATGCGGCTCCCTGCTCCAACGTTGTCTTCTATTCAGCGACGGGTGATCTCTCCGGTCCAGCGATGAGAAGACTATCCATCCAGAGCAGGGTCGCCGACCTTCTCTCTCCGCTGGACACAGCTCAGTGGAATGACGCAGCCGATGCTTTGACATTTCTTATATAGGGTAGGCGGGGCCACTGGTCATGTGACCCCGCCCCCTCTGACGCACCCTCGGCTACGTCACTGGGAAAACCCGGTCTTCCCCCTTGCGTCAGAGGGGGTGGGATCACGTGATGGGTGGCCTCGCCTCCCGTATATAAGAAATGTCAAAGCATCGGGCATATCATTCCGCTGGGCTGTGTCCAGCGGAGAGTGAAGGTCGGCGACGCTGCTGCTGGATGGATCTTTTCATCGCTGGACCAATTACCCGTCGCTGGAGAGATCACCCATCGCTAGATAGAAGACAACGTTGGAGCAGGGAGCCGCATCGAGAGTGGATTACCACCACTGGATTTTTTTTTTTTTTTTTTTTATTAATAACGGATTTTTTCTACAGTGTCTGTGTTTTTTTTTAAACTATTTACACTTCCTTCGTGAAATGGTAGGGGTACAGTGTACCCCATTACCAATTCACATAGGGGGGGGCAGGATCTGGGGGTCCCCTTTGTTAAAGGGGTCTTCCAGATTCTGATAAGCCCCCCCGCCCGCAGACCCCCACAACCACTGGCCAGGGTTGTGGGGATGAGGCCCTTGTCCCCGTTAACATGGGGACATCTCCCCATGTTGAGGGCATGTGGCCTGGTTCGGTTCAGGAGAAGGGGGGGCCGCACTCTGGCCCCCCCTCTTATCTGCGGCCGGCCAGGTTAACGTGCTCGGATAAGGGTCTGGTGTGGATTTTTGGGGGAACTCCACACCATTTTTTTTTCATTTGGGGTGGAGTTCCCCTTAAAATCCACACCAGACCTGAAGGGTCTGCTCGGATAAGGGTCTGGTGTGGAATTTGGGGGACCCCCACGCTTTTTATTTTTTATTTTATATGAATGAATCCTCTCTGAATTGCCAGAGCTGACAATTCAAAGCTGATTTTAAATGACTTTTTTTCTTTCAGAAATGACACTTTGTGCAGGGACAGTTCTATGTACGGGAAACACGCTTTTTCACATGCTAACTTTACACCCCCCAGGTACAAAATTTAAAGGAATATTACACTTTTATTGTTTCACTTTTAGCATTATTAAATTCACTGCTCCCGAAAAAACAACCATTTTTAAAACTTTTTTTTGCATTGATACATGTCCCCTGGGACAGGACCCAGGTCCCTAAACACTTTTTAGGACAATAACTTGCAAATTAGTAGTGTTGAGCGGAATACGCCATATTCGATTTTGTGATATTTCACGAATATATAGAAGAATATTCGTGAAATATTCGCTAATATCGAATATTCGTGATATTTTATCAAAAAAACAATATTGCAAAATTTTGCTAATGCGAATGCGAAATTTCGCTAATGCGAATGCGAAATTGATTGCGAAATTCTCGTCAACACGCGAAAACGGAGATCATTTCCTGGATTACTAAACTAATATGCACTAAACACTAACTCTACTTACACAAACTTATATGACTAAACTAAAGCTAATTTTTTTTTTTTATACACAAAACACAGAAGGGCAGAGAAAGTATTTGCGAATATTCGTAATACGAATATTCGCATTGCGAATATTCGGCAACATAAAAGGATCGCCTCAGCTACTCGACCCAGGGTCTCTAATCATACCAGCAATGCTTTTAGACGTCGATGGAGATCACTAGGATGTGATCTGTTTTAAAAATAAATTAGAAAAAATATGAATATTCGCAATATCGAATATTCACCGCGATATTCAATTTATTCGCGAATACTCGAATATGCAGTATTCGTTACGAATATTCGCAATGCGAATATTCGTGAGCAACACTACAAATTAGCCTTTAAAATTAGCACTTTAGATTTCTCCCATAGACTTTTTTTTTTTAATCTGTTTTATTTTAGTTGTAAAAAAAAAAGACAATACAAATGTACAATAGCACAGCCAACATCTGGCTTATCCCATAGACTTTAACAGGGTGTTCCACAGCTTTTTGAATTTGCCGCGAAAACCCCTAATTGTTCGTTGTTCGCCGAACAGGCAATGTTGGAGTCGAACATGAGTTGGACTCGAACTCGAAGCTCATCCCTACTGGCAACCAAATGCTAGTATTAAATGTCAAGGAAAAAGTCCTGTTTAAATCCCAGATCTAAATAAATGGATATGGTAGTAGATGAAAACAAGTCCCAAATATGTAGAATCAGAGCCCACAGACAAGACAAACAGCACCACCGTGAATTGGACTTCTGTGAAGAAACCACCACCTTATGGAAAGCCGCTTACCGGAATCAACAGGCAAATGAGCATTGAGCATAAATACCATCCACAGGTTGAAACACCAGATAGCAAGGATTCCAATGAGCAGACGTCCAATGGTGAGCTTAGGTACTCGTAGATACAAGGTCCCGGTTCATATATGCAGAGAAGAGACGGACCATAGCATAATTCCGTATAAAAGGTTTAACAAAATAAAAAAATTGTACTTACAAACAAATGTGTTTAAAAGCATATAGACACATGCCGGCCGGCACTATAGGAGTCCTTCCTCCTCACGTTGAGCGTGGTGACGTCAGTGTACGCCGTCCCAGACACGTTTCGTCATCATTAGACATTCTCAAAAGGGATGGGCGATACACTGATTCACCACATTTTGACCAGACCTCTTTCTAATGTGCAAGGAAATTATAAACTAAAAATGCCATATTGGCTATGGGAAAGCAGCATTCCAGCAAATGAAAATGCCAGGACTGCTTGCCATCCACCGGATGAATATTACCCAATATATTTGCAGGCACCATAATGAATTAGTACCGAGAAAAATAATCATAAAAAAGACGTGGTCTGCAGCGCAATATTCAATGATGGATTATA
The DNA here is from genome assembly GCA_029574335.1 of Rana kukunoris. Classification (NCBI taxonomy): domain Eukaryota; kingdom Metazoa; phylum Chordata; class Amphibia; order Anura; family Ranidae; genus Rana; species Rana kukunoris. Next base: position 219,609,978 of record CM056051.1, read on the forward strand.
CGACCAAATTTTTTTTTTAAAAAGCTAACTAAAGACAGCGGACCGCGCTAGGAGACGTATACTAGCAAACAGGGACCCCTGGGAAAATATTATTATTATCAGTGTCTTTTAAAGTTGTCACATACAGGCTGATGTACCTATAATGAAATAGGGCCTATAAAATCCTCATAGTAAAGCCAAACGCATTGTGACTTAAAAAAAATTGAAAATGTGCGTAAGAATGTTTACATATATATTACTCCAAAAATGCAGCATATACTATGTATATATTATGTGCAAAAATACAGCATATAATGGGGTCAATTCACAAAGCTTTATTTTCAGATTGCGAGTGTTATTTTAACAATTTTGCACGTTATTGAAGCTAGTTTAATTCACTAAACGATTTAACGCTTTGAAAAATCATCAAATAACGTTTCCCTACACAGAACCGATATTTTAAGGTGTGGATCCTTATTAAAGAGTCAAATCGTTATTTTAAAGATTCAAATTGTTATTTTAAAGAGTCAAATCGTTAAATATGTACAGAAGTGCAATTCACAAAGATTTTTTTGACAGTTATCAATCGTTAAGCAATCGTTAAATTAACACCTCCCTCAGGGTGGCGTTATGACATTTCCCAGGCAATATTTTGTTGTTAGAGGAAGCTTTTGGCGATTTTTGTAGTGTAGTGAAGTTTTTAGTAGTGTTGGGCAAGATAGAACCGTGCTCTATTTGAACTTAAAATTATCCAGAGGCAAAGAAGAACACGTTAGAATGTTGTTCAGATTTATAAACGTGTATTCCCTTCACATACTATTTTGGATGACTTTTCTGAAACCCAGGTGATAGCTAAATTCCGATTATCATCTCCCATGATTTATTCTCTGTATGAGGAAATACACATGGCTTTAGAAAAACACACACTAGAAGTTTTGCACACCACATGCTCAATCTCCATGTGTATTGCTTGTGTCTCTCCCTCTCTCTCTCTCTGTATCTGCTCTTTTCCACATGCAGCTGTTCTCCTCCCCTTCTGCTCCCAGAATGCATCTCTCCAGCATTATTTAACGATCTTAAGAGTTATTTTAACGTCCCGAATCTTAATAATAACGTCTGAGTAGTTAGCATAACGTTTGGATAAAGAGTCAGTTGAAAACCATAACGACTGTGTTAAATAACGATTATAGCTTTCGTGAATACCATGTTTGCTAGCGTTAAATAAGGAGTGCTAATTTAACACCTGAAAAAAAACAATAACGTTTCTCTTTGTGAATTGACCCCATTATGTGCAAAAAAGGGGTATATAGTAAACCCCAAGAAAATAGGTGAGACACGTGTCCAAAAACGTAGGAAACAATTCACCATCCTTATAGTACATATATATATATATATATAATAAGAATCCATATACATATTACGTGTAAATAATATGTAAAAATATTAAGTACAAAAAAAAAATTCTAAAAATTGTGTATAAAAAACAAAACAAAAAAATAATAATTAAAATTATATTTTAGGTGCAAATAAATAATAACCAACAAAAAAATATATAAGTGAGGGTGTAAAAAACACCCATAATGAAAAAAAACATTCTTGCATGACACAACAAGTACACAGAAAATTATAAAAAATCAAGCATTATTAATAAATGCGTTTACCTCGGTATCAATGTTTAGGCCATAAGGGGTGTAGGTCTTAAGACGGTGTATCCAAGACATTTCAAGCTTGGATATCTCCTTAACCAAGGAACTCCCCCGCCATAGATCTAAACATCGTAGTTCTTCTAGCAGTGCAGGAATTAAGGGAACACACCCTACATCGTCTACACTGATAGTAGCCTGTAAGTTGGTCAATGAAACCCCTGGTACTAACCGGGGGGTTCATGACATTAGGTGATATACGGTCCCATAGGGATGTTACCCCCTTAAATATTACCCTCGGTTTATCAGGAAGAATATTTTTCAAAATAGTATCATTTGTTGCAATATGCCAATGTTTATTAATCAGCTGTTTAATACTCTTATATTGGATTGAATAGGATGTAACAAATGGAACGCCCAATGGAAATTGATCACGATCCTCAGGTCGCCTTTCAATTAGTAGGTCCTCCCTCACGGTAGTTTTAACAGACTCCAAAGTATCCCTAAGGAACTCACTCTCATAACCCTTTTCAAGGAAGCGGTTTGTCAGTACCTCCGCTTGTTCCAAGAACTCACAGGGATCTGAACAACTGCTCACCTGGATGAAGGAGTTCTTATCTGTAACCGTAAAGAAGAGAGAGGTGGAAAAATTATAAATTTTTATCTGGATTTTGAGATCCAAATAATGTATCTCTGTCTGGCTAGCCTCAAACTTAGGTTGGATACCTCTCTGGTTGAGATTTAGACGAGTAATAATTTCTTCCAATTCAACCAAAAGGCCATCCCATAGGAGGAGGATGTCATCAATATACCTTGCCCAAAGGGCTATTTGAGGTATATTTTTCGAATAGATGACATCATCCTCCCATTTGGCCATAAAAGGTTGGCTAGGCTAGGGGCATATTTTGCCCCCATAGCCACGCCTGTTTCCTGCTTGTAGAAATGGCCCTCGAACCAAAAATAGTTTGAAGCTGCTGCAAATCCAAGTAAGGTCAAAATAAATTCAACTTGTTTAGCATGAAAGCCTGAATCCTGAACCAAATAATATTGGACTGCTTCCAGGCCAAGTGTATGAGGAATAATACTATATAGGGATATGACATCAATGGTCACCATCCATATATCCTCTTTCGGAGATAATCCCGATAGCAGGTTCATGATGTGCCTAGAGTCCTTTACAAAAGAAGGTATCTTCCGTACCAGAGGTTGCAAAAAGAAATCCACATATCTGCCCACCCGGGATGTAATTGAATCTATCCCACTCACAATGGGATGCCCCGGGGGGCAGACTGGGTCTTTATGCAATTTATGTAAGTAGTAGATGGTGGGCGTACGAGGGGCTTTTGGTATCAAATATAACCTCTAGTGTCTAGTGTCCCCAACAATCCTATGCATTTCTTTAAGATAGTCTGCCCTATCCAAAACCACGATCCCTCCCCTTTGTCAGCCGGTCTGATTACCAGCTCTTTATTGTTGCAAAGATAGTCCAAACCCTCTTGTAAACTTTTATTCAAACAAGCTTTCTTAATCTCCATTTGGTCTAGATCCCTCAACAACAAATCTCGGAAAACCCTCAGAGAGGGAGCCAGGTCACCGGGAGCGTTGAAGAGGGAAGCATTACACAATCCAGAGTGAGTGAACCCTATGGTAATAGCTTGATTTGTAGGTGAAGTACCAGCCATATAGCGCTTAATATTTAATTTTCTAATGAACTTGTGAATGTTCATATATGTGTGAAATTTATCTAGACACTTGGTTGGCGCAAATTTGAGCCCATGGTCTAAAATTTGCTGTTCTGGTTTACTCAATATTTGTGAACTTAAATTAAAAATACCGGCCCCGATTCACGTACATCGGCGCATTATCGGTCCGGCGTAGCGCACCGCCATTACGTTAGACTTGCGCCATCTAGCCGCGTAATCCCCCGATTCACATAGCTTTTGCGCAGGAAATTGCGCAAGCGTAAGGTTTTTTCCTGAGGCGTAAGGAGGAGTAATACAAATTGGGAGGGACGTGGGCGTGTTACATTGAAATGTGCCGTGACCCCATGCAAATGAAGGGCCGGCCGGCTCGCGCATGCGCGCTTGAAGGAGACCATGGTCAGCTCCGCTGTGCGCATGCTCACAACTCGGGAGCGGCGCAATCAGTGAAATTGGAAATGGACTAGGGCAACTTTGTGAACTACGCAGACAGCATAAATAGACACACACAAATGCACTTCCTTTGCAAAATACATCCCTTTGTATCCCTCCCTATACAGCAAGGTGCTTTTGTTTGTTTGTGACGTGTCTTTGAGATATTTGGGGACTGTTTTGCAGAGTGATTTTTGTCTTTTATGGGCCAGATTCAGGAAAGGTTACGCTGGCGGATCGAGTGATCCGCCAGCCTAACTGTGGCTTTGAGCCGGCGTTTCTGTTTTCTGTAACCAGAAAACAAGAAACGCCGGGTTGAAGTTCCGATGCGAGCAGCGTAACTGAGTTTCGCCATCGCATCGTTACTTCAACTTAAAAATGGCGCCGGGGGCGTTCCCGCCGATTTACGCTCAAAAAATATGTTAATGAGCGGAAATCGGCAATTCACGATCGCATTCCGGCGCGACGCAATGACGATACGACGTTTCCGGACGGGATACGCGGCGCATAGATATACCTACATGGGGTTGGAGTATCCTATGTTAGGTATAGGCGTCGTCATCGCGTCGGAAAAAAAAAAAAAAACGTCGCTTGCGTAAAACGGTCATGAATGGGAATGTGACGTCATTGACGTTCATTCACAGATTTTGGAGCATGCGCACGGGGATGTTTTGACACTCGACGCATGCGCAGTACGTTGGCGGCGGGATCGCGCGTAGTTAGCATACTACACGCCCCGTACCCGCTACATTTGAATTCCGCCGGCTCATTTGTGATGCGCTGCCGCAACTTTAGGAGCAAGTGCTTCGTGAATGACAGCACTTGCTCCTAAAATTACGGCAGCGCAACGCAAATGAGATGCGTTACTCCAGAGCAAAGATGCTCTGGAATACGTGAATCTGGCCCTATGTGTTTTCTTTGTTGTTATTTTGTTTAAATTATATTTTTGCAGGGCATTTTTTTTTTTTGCTCGTCATTTATTTAATTTTTTTGGTTCTGTTTGTGTATGATTTTGGAATGTGGGGGTGATATTCCTGCGGGAAAAGGGGTGTCACCCTCATTTGTGGTGGAGAAGTGATCCCCAGGTCTGTGTGAATGGTGTATGAATGTACAGTGACATAATTGGAGCCATGGCGTGGCGTTGCAGCTCACAAGTCCTGCATGGTGGACTGGTGCCAATCCAATGTGATGAGGATGTGGGGTGTGTGTGCTAGGGACCACAGTGGTGTGCATGCATGCATTCTCATTGTGCCATGATTAATGTGTGTGTTTAACGTGCAAAGATGCATAATGTGCGCTGGCATGAGATGGGGTCATGAGATGGGGTACCAGTGCATATGCAGAGTCACCTTGAAGGGAAAAGACAGGAGGATGTTAGTCATGCATGTGCCACTTGTGAGGTGTGCATCACGGGAGGGGACAGTCATGCCTGCCACCCATGTCACTCACCAACCAGCCAGCTGTCCCCATACATGTTCTGTTCGCAATCTGTGGGGATGGGGCTCTGATTGTATATGTAGCTGTCATGGGTGTCATGGGTGGTGTCATGTGTTGGGCTGCTGATGTCCTCCTGCAGGGTTGTGGTTAATTCCAGGATGGCATGAGGGGGGAATCTGAAGATGCGATACACCTCAGAATCACTCATGCCAAAGAGGTCTATGCGTGTGCGGTATACCCTCTCCCGTGCCATCCTCCGTGCCATCCTCTGTGCCCTCCTCCTTCTTTGGTCATCTAAATTCACTAGTGCAGCTATGAGCGACGATGCCCCTGGCATGTTGGCAGTCAAATTGTTGTGCAACACGTGTGTGTGGTCTGCTCCTCAGTAACGGTGTTGCTTTCTGTGAGATTTCGACGTTTTTTCAAAATTTAGACCAGCTTTTAGGTGCTCTAACTTTAGACAGGACATTTTGCTGTTGCGCACATCGCGTAGCCTGCGCAGCAACTGCGTTTTTTTGTGGATCCCCGCAACTCCCTCATTAGCATATTTGACTAGCAAATCAATGGTGTGTCTAGCGCATTTTTGCGCGGACGGATGCGTCTGTCTAACGAAATTACGCCGGACAAAAAAAAGTAGATTTCTGGCGTAAATCGTTTTCTGAATCGCGCACGCGCACATTTAGACTTACGCACGCGCAACACCAGTTGCGCAGGCGTAATCGCTCTGTGAATCTGGGCCACCCTGTCCTCCTGCTAAATTTTTGGTCGCTTTAACTGCTCTGGCCCCTCCCCCCTCTGGTTTCTCTTCTCTTTCTCCCTGTCTTTTTTGGCCTTGTATGGGCTTGTGAAAACCCCAACTGGCATGTACATTGGGCAGAGAAGGAAACTGGTTGCTAGATGGCCTATCATAGCTTGATTGTGAACCATATGCCCCAACTCCCCCCTGTTGTTGGGGGTGAGAGTATTGAATACTCGCATCACCACCAAACCAATCCCTGTCTCTCAGGAGAAAAAAGGAATTTTGGACCGGGATGTTGTAATCCCAATCAGACGTCCTCCCATAATGATGGTAGAAAGGAGATTGAGGGCCCCAATCCAAGTTATGACCCTGTCTTCAACCATTACCATATTCCACATGGGAACCTCTCCCTCTCTGAGTATTTTGGCTCCAACCCCTTTCTCGATAGGGTTGACCCCTAGATCTCGCTGGAGGGCCCTGGAATTGGGCTCCCAACTGTTGACCCTGGACTGAGTTTTTAACCACAGAGGGGTGGCCTAAATTGCCCTGTGAAGAGCCACCGCTATTACCACCAGGACCCCTCCGGGGGGACTGGTACAAGGAAGGGCCACCCATTCTTGGTTTATGTGGACCCTGTTTAGGAGCAACAGATTGAATCTGCGAATAGCCCAAGATGCCCCCCGTTTTGACCGGTGCGGCAGTAACTTCCATCTCACTGGAATTAGCTTTGGCTAGCTCTTCCCAAAAAATTTTTTGCCAGTTAAATACAACCTTAACGTGGTAATCTGCAAGATCCCTGTTGTATTTCTTTTTTTTTTTTACTTTTTGATCCTTATCCTATTTTTCAAGAGTTTTCAGAAGATTCTGGGATTTCTCCATATATTCTCCTTGATAAGTTTGATCTCATCATCCAATTTAACCAGTTTCGTGGTCTTCCTCTCCACTAAAAAGCAAAGAATGGAGGAGAGCCAGAGCAGTTAAAGCGACCAAAAATTTAGCAGGAGGACAGGGTATTTTTTATTTAAGTTCACAATTATTGAGTAAACCAGAACAGCAAATTTTAGACCAAGGCCTCAAACTTGCGCCACCCAAGGCCCGGATTCACAAAGCACTTACGCTGACGTATCTCCAGATACACCGCGTAAGTACAAATATGCGTCGTCGTATCTGTGCGCCGGACCCACAAACTAAGATATGCCTAAAAACATCCCACCGACGTAACTTGCCTACGCGGCGTAGAGTGGGCGCATATTTACGCTGAATGCATGTGGCGCTCCGATTGATTTTCTATTCAAATATGCAAATGAGAGAGATACGCCGATTCACGAACGTACTTGCACCCGGCGCATGATTTATGCGGTTTGCGTAAGTTTTACGTGCGTAAAGTTATTCCCCATAGATGAGGCGCAACCCATGCAAAGGTATGAACCAGGGAACACAAGCCTACGTATTGTACGTTGGACGTCTGTGAATATGGGCCGACGTGGGTCTGACTAGGCGTAGGTAACATTCACGGCGTACACAATGATCCGGCATATCTTAGACAGTTGTTCCGACGTGGTTGTGTGCATGCACACGGGGATACGTCCACGTCTCGACGCATGCAAAGTTCGTTTGAAGTACTTGTCTGGCGCCCGGCCCATCATTTGCATGGGGTCACGCTTCATAAACATGGATCACGCCCACTTCCACCTACTTCCACTTACGCTGGCTTACGCCTACGAAATATACGCTACGCCGGTGCAGAGTTGGGAGCATTTGCTTTGTGAATTCCATGCTTGCCTCTCTGCGCTGCGTCGGCGTAGCCTAAAAGAGATACGTTACGGCGGCATAAATGTGCGCCAATGTATGTGAATCCAGGCCTAAGTGTCTAGATAAATTTCACACATATATGGCTGGTACTTCACCTACAAATCAAGCTATTACCAGTGGGTTCACTCACTCTGGATTGTCTAATGCTTCCCTCTTCAACCCTCCCGGTGACCTGGCTCCCTCTCTGAGGTTTTTCTGAGATTTGTTGTTGAGGGATCTAGACCAAATGGAGAATAAGAAAGCTTGTTTGAATAAAAGTTTACAAAAGGGTTTGGACTCCCTTTACAACAATAAAGAGCTGGTAATCAGACCAGCTGACAAAGGGGGAGGGATCGTGGTTTTGGATAGGGCAGACTATCTTAAAGAAATGCATAGGATTGTTGGGGACACTAGTACCTACAAACTACTGCCATCTGATCCCAAAACCAAATATACCAGAGAACATGAAGCTCTTGTGGCTAAAGGCTTTTATGATGGGATTCTCACCCCTAAGGAGAGGTTATATTTGATACCAAAAGCCCCTTGTACGCCCACCATCTACTACTTACCTAAATTGCATAAAGACTCAGTCTGCCCCCCGGGGCATCCCATTTTGAGTGGGATAGATTCAATTACGTCCCGGGTGGGCAGATATGTGGATTTCTTTTTGCAACCTCTAGTACGGAAGATTCCTTCTTTTGTAAAGGACTCTAGCACATCATCAACCTGCTATTGGGATTATCTCCGAAAGAAGATATATGGATGGTGGCCATTGATGTCACATCACTATATAGTATTATTCCTCATACACTTGGCCTGGAAGCAGTCCAATATTATTTGGATCAGGATTCCGGCCTTCATGCTAAACAAGTTGAATTTATTATGACCTTACTTGGATTTGTGGCAGGAAAGCAGGAAACAGGCGTGGCTATGGGGGCAAAATATGCCCCTAGCCTAGCCAAACTTTTTATGGCCAAATGGGAGGAGAATGTCACCTATTCAAAAAATATACCTCAAATAGCCCTTTGGGCAAGGCATATTGATGACATCCTCCTCCTGGGATGGCCCTTTGGTTGAATTGGAAGAAATTATTACTGGTCTAAATCTCAACCAGAGAGGTATCCAACTCAAGTTTCAGACTAGCCAGGCAGAGATACATTATTTGGATCTCAAAATCCAGATAAAAATTTATAATTTTTCCACCTCCACCTTCTTTAAGGTTACGGATAGGAACTCCTTCATCCCGATGAGCAGTTGTTCAGATCCCTGTGAGTTCTTGGAACAAGTGGAGGTACTGACAAACCGCTTCCTTGAAAAGGGTTATGAGAGTGAGTTCCTTAGGGATACTTTGGAGTCTGTTAAAACGACTGCGAGGGAGGACCTACTAATTGAAAGGCGACCTGAAGATCGTGATTAGTTTCCATTGGGCGTTCCATTTGTTACGTCCTATTGTATCCAACATAAGAGTATTAAACAGATGATTAATAAACATTGGCATATTGCAACAAATGATACTATTTTAAAAAATATTCTTCCTGATAAACTGAGGGTCATATTTAAGGGGTTAACATCCCTACGGGACAATATATCACCTAATGTCACGAACCCCCCGGTTAGTACCAGGGGTTTCATTGACCAACTTACAGGTTACTATCAGTGTAGACGATGTAGGGTGTGTTCCCTTAATTCCTGCACTGCTAGAAGGACTACAATGTTTAGATCTATGGCTACTCAAAAACAACACAGTATTAAACCCTTTATTACTTGTGCTACTGAGGGGGTAGTCTACATGCTGCAGTGCCCTTGTGGCCTGCAGTATGTGGGCTGGACTAAACGTCCACTCCAGGTCCACTTGAACGAGCACATCACTAACATTATTACAGGATTTAAGAATCACTCAGTATCTAAACATTATTTTACAGTACATAACCGTGATCCGGCTAATACCTTGTTTCTTGGAGTAGATAAATTTAAGCCACACTGGAGGGGGAGTGCCTTGGTTAAGGAGATATCCAAGCTTGAAATGTCTTGGATAAACCATCTTAAGACCTACACCCCTTATGGCCTAAACTTTTGATACCGATGTAAACGCATTTATTAATAATATAAATATAGCAAAAAATTTTGCAGGCCTTTAACAATGTCTTGGGGGCCTATACTCCTGCTGCAAGCATATTCTCTTCATACATTATCACTCAGATAATGTTAAAATGACCAACTTTGATCTAAAAGTTTGACTCCACAGGTGATAGGTGGCACTGACAATGACAATTTAACTCAGGCACAGAAAGAAGACATGTTGTATTACAGCAAGCAGAAACATATAATTATAGTGAGACATTAGGATATGGAGAAGGAAAAGGAATCACTGACATTGCATAATGAATATTATCATTATGTATTTAAGGTTGAATGCTTGCAAATTATACAAGTCATGATACCGCTTCTACGAAGCATAATTCCATGCCCATTATTTTCTACCTATTCATAGAATTGAAGATGAATTCAAAAATAAGATTAATTAGCAACCACATGTATTATTCGCATAGACAGGTGTTCAGCTTTCCTGTCACTTTATTTATTTTAAATATAACTCTTCTACTGGCACATATGTCACACTGCGAACCAACAAAACAGAACAAAAACACCAACATGCATTGTTTAAAGTTGCAGTATAACCACTTTTCCGAGTTGTCTGTGCATTGGAAAGAAGCAAAACTGCTCAGAACAAGCATGCAGCAAGCAAAGCCAGATCACTTTGACAGGAAGATAATAGCAAAAAATAATAAGGACACCAAAAGACAATCAAACAGTAATTAAAACCAAAATGTTTATTATACTAGGCTTAAAAAGTGTATACAATAAATACTGTGCATATAAAAACATATTCAAGATTTGGTCCATATTTAATTAGACAAAACCACAATATAATACATAAACATGATAATGCCTATAAACCCTGACGTCTTTAAATTTTTAATACAAATCTTCATCAGGGGGACGATAAGTATCATGGTTCTACAATATAAACGTAAAAAAGATATACATATTGTTTTTGTACATATACAACATAAGAGAATGATGACAGAGGAGGAAAACATTCCATACATTCCATACAAAGATGATCAGCAACTTACAGAAGCTATACTTAATCAGCATATTTCTGCAGGAAATGAGCCCATTCTCCAACAACCCAAAAAGGTCCAAAATGTTGGTGCACAGCGTACGCAAATGGAGTTTCCCACTAAGGCAGAAAAGCAAAAATTAATTAATATATGTTAACTAAAAGCAGGGGCGTTGCTAGGTCTACAAAAGATCTGGGGCTAGATCGAAGTAAAGAAAGTCATATGCTTGGGTGGGGATGTGCATGTATATAATATACAACATGTGTGTATATATATATATATATATATATATATATATACTGTATATATATATATATATATATAGTATATATTGATTGTTACATATCTGAGTGCAGATCCCCCCTTACATCAGGGTCTCCAGAGAGCATCCCCTTTACATCAGGGTCACCAGAGAGCCTCCCCTTTACATAGGGTCCCCAGAGAGCCCCCTCCTAAATCAGGGCCCCCAGAGAGTCCCCCTTAATTTACGGTCCCCAGAGAACCTCTCCCTTACATCAGGGTCCCCATAGAGCCCCCCTCCTTACATCAGGGTCTCCAGGGAGCCCCTTCTTTACATCAGGTTTCCCAAAGAGCCTACCCTTACATCAGGGTCCCCAGAGAGCCCCCACTTACATCTGGGTCTCCAGAGAGCATCTCCTTACATTAGGGTACCCAGAGAACTTCTTTCTTACATCAGGGTCTCCAGAGAGCCTCCACTTACATCAGGGTCCCCAGAGAGCACCTTCCTTACACCAGTGTCCCCAGAGAGCCTCCCCTTTACATCAGGGTCCCCTAAGAGCCTCCCCTTACATCAGGGTCCACAGAGAGCCCCCTCCTTACATCAGGGTCACCAGAGAGCACCCTACTTATATCAGGGTGCCCAGAGAGCCCCCTTACATCAGGGTCCCCAGAGAGCCTCCCCTTACATCAGGGTCCCCAGGGAGCCCCCCATTACATCAGGGTCCCCAGAGAACCCCTTTCTTACATCATGGTCCCCAGAGAGCCTCCCCTTACATCAGGGTCCCCAGAGAGCCTCCTCTTACATCAGGATCCCCAGGAAGCCCCCTTACATCACGTTCTTCAGAGAGCCTCCCCTTACATCAGGGTCCCCAGGGAGCCCCCCCATTACATCAGGGTCCCCAGAGAGCCCCTTTCTTACATCATGGTCCCCAGAGAGCCTCCCCTTACATCAGGGTCCCCAGAGAACCTCCTCTTACATCAGGATCCCCAGAGAGCCCCCTTACATCAGGTTCTTCAGAGAGCCTCCCTTTACATCAGGGTCCCCAGGGAGCCCCCCCAATTACATCAGGGTCCCCAGAGAGCCCCTTCCTTACATCATGGTCCCCAGAGAGCCTCTCCCTTACATCAGGGTCCCCATAAAGCCCTATCCTTACATAAGGGTACCTAGAGAGCCCCTCCCTTACATCAGGTTTCCCAGAGCACCTCCCCTTACATCAGGGTCCCCAGAGAGCCTCCTTTAGGCCCTGTACACATGAGGAGACATGTCCGATGAAAACGGTCCGCGGATGCATGTCCCCAGAGAGCTCCTTCCTTAGATCAGGGTCCCCTAAGAGCCTCCCCTTACATCAGGGTCCCCAGAGAGCTCCCTACTTACATCAGGGTCCCCAGAGAACCCCCTACTTATATCAGGGTCCCCAGAGAGTCCCTTTCTTACATCAGGGTTCCAAGAGAGCCCCCTTACATCAGGGTCCTCAGAGAGCCCCCCCTTACATTATGTTCTCCAGAGAGCCTCCCCTTACATCAGGATCCCCAGAGAGCCCCTTCCTTACATAATGGTCCCCAGAGAGCCTCACCTTACACCAGGGTCCCCAAAGAGCCACATAAATCAGGGTCCCCAGAGACCCTCCCCTTACATCAGGGTCCCCAGTGAGACCCTTCCTTACATCCAGGTCCCCAGAGAGCCCATTCTGTACATCAGGGTCCCCAGAGAGCCCCCTACTTATATTAGGGTCCCCAAGAGAGCTCCTTTCTTACATCAGGGTCCACAGAAAGCCCCCCTTACATCAGGGTCCCCAGAAAGCATGCGCTTATATCAGGGTCCCCAGAAAACCCCCTTACATCAGGTTGTCCAGAGAGCCTCCCGTTACTTCAGGGTCCCCAGGGAGCCTTCCCCTTACATCAGATTGTCCAGAGTGCCCCTTCCTTACATCATGGTTATGTTATTTCTTGTGTATTAAGTAATACTTTCCCAATTTATGGTGGGATAATTTATGAATTGTATGTTTGTTCTGACGTTGGCAGAGTAGAGAGGCCAGCATTTTTCCTACTCTATTGCTCTGGGAGTAATAATTAAATGTAATTAATTTATTATGCTGCTAAGTTGATGTAGTAGGCTAGCAATATTAGGAGTCGCTTTATGTTACTTTCTCAAGATTGAATATGCCGGACAGAAGGCCTTTGATAATTTTGAGTCTTTCCTTTGATGTAATTTGGATTAGTAGGCCTCTGGCGTAGGCTTTGTGAGTACACCACAGGTTTGTAATAGATGTGGAATTGTTATCTATTCTTCAATGCAAACACCTGCCTCTCTTGAGAAAAAATGTGTGTGTTGTTCCTTCAAAGGGATGAATGTGCTTTGCTGTCCTGTCACTATATCCATAGTGACAGGAGCATGATCTGACCAGGTGATATTATGTATCTGAGCATCCGTAATTTTTTGTAGAAGGAATTTGTCTGCAATGAATTAGTAAATTCTTGAGTACATTTTATGTATGTTAGAAAATAATGTATAGTCTTTTTCAGTGGAGTGCAAACATCTTAATGGATCATAAAAGTCCTCTTTAGAAAAAATATTATTAAAGCCTAGTCTGACAGTGTGATTTTTTTTTTGGTAGTTTCCAATAGGGATGAGCCGAACACCGCTGGGTTCGGTTCGCACCAGAACCTGCGAACAGACCAAAAGTTTGTGTGAACTTTAGAACCCTGTTAAAGTCTATGGGACTCGAACATTTGAAATCTAAAGTACTAATTTTAAAGGCTAATATGCAAGTTATTGTCCTAAAAAGTGTTTGGGGACCTGAGTCCTGTCCCAGGGGACATGAATCAATGCAAAAAAAGTTTTAAAAAACTGACGTTTTTTTAGGAGCAGTGATTTTATTAATGCTTAAAGTGAAACAATAAAATTAAAATATTCCTTTAAATTTCGTACCTAGGGGGGTGTATAGTATGCCTGTTAAGTAGCGCTTGTTTCCTGTGCTTAGAACTGTCCCTGCATAAAGTGTAATTTCTGAAGGAAAAAAGTCATTTAAAATCACTCACCTTAGGGTCTGGTATGGATATTAAGGGGAACCCTGCGTCAAATTGAAAAAAAATGATGTGGGGTTCCCCCCAAATATCCATTCCAGACCCTTCAGGTCTGGTCTGGATTTTAAGGGGAACTCCACCCCACTTTATACTTCAAACGTTCGAGTTCCATAGACTTTAACAGGGTTCTAAAGTTCACACGAACTTGCCGCGAACACCCCAAATAGTTCGCTGTTCGGCGAACAGGCAATGTTCGAGTCGAACATGAGTTCTACTCGAACTCGAAGCTCATCCCTAGTGTCCAAATTTGGATCCATTGGGCCATTAAAGTCCCCACAAATAATAATATGACCTTTCGGTATTTTTTGTAGTTTCTTCAAAATGTTCTTAATAAACTTGTGTGGTTGTTTGTTAGGGGCATACATGTTAGAAATGGTGTATGTGACATTGTCAATCATAGAAACCAAGATGATGTATCATACTTGAGCATCTAAAAGTAGGTCCAGGAGTTGAAAAGAGACTATGGGCCGGATTCAGAAAGCACTTACGCCGACGTATCTCGATATACGCTGCGTCAAGATGCACCGTCATATCTATGCGCCGTAATCACCTAACTAAGATATGCCTAAGATCCGGCTCCAGTCCACCGACGTAACTTGCCTACGCCGGCGTACCTTGGGCGCATAGTTGCGCTGGACACCCCATTGCAAATATGCAAATGAGGGAGATACGCCGATTCACGAACGTAGATGCACCAGGCGGAAAAGATACACAGTTTGTGTAAGGCTTACGTTCAGCGTAAAGTTATTCCACATATAGGAGGCACAACCCATGGACCAGGGAACGTCGTTTACGTAGTACTACGTGAATAGGGCTGGGAGTAGGTTACGTTCACGTCGTAGGCAGTGATTCGACGTATCTTAGGCAGTTATTTCGACGTGGTTGTACGCATGCGCACCGGGGATACGTCCAAGCTACGACGCATGCGCCGTTCGTTTGAAGTACTTGGATGACGCTCAGCCTATCATTTGCATGGGGTCACGCTTCATCTTCACCTACTTTGAATTACGTCGGTTTACACCGACGAATATACGCTATGCCGGCGCAACGTTGGGCGCATTTTCTTTGTGAATTCCATTATTGCCTCTCAACGTTGCGCCGGTGTAGCGTAAAGAAGATACGCTACAGCAGCATAAAGATGCGCCGATGGCTGTGAATCCGGGCCCATTTCTTTAATTGCCATAATAATTCTGTTCGTTTTCTTAGGGCTGTTAGAACAAAAAAATATGGGGAAACTTGTCATGCGTGAAATTTGGGGGCTTGTTTTTAGCGAAATGCGATTCTTGTATGCATATTTTGCGTTCAGTGATAACAGCTTAAGTTGCGTCAAGGTTTAAGTTAGTATCAGAAGGCAGTAGTTTACTGGTAATGAAAAAGTACCAAGTGATTTCAGTGATGCTTCCCTGAGTAAAAAGGCTTCTATATGAAAATTTTTGAAGGAGGAGGATACAATTATATACATGTTAAGTAAAAATTAAGAAGAAAATAAATAGGAAAAAAATAAAATAAAAAAAAATAAACATTTAGTTGCAGATCAACCTATGTGTGCAACAAATCGCACTTTTAACTTGGGGGAAGTTAGCATTCCTTCTGGAGCAAAGAGTTCCCCATGAATGAAGAGCCTGAGGGGTTAAACATTAGTGATCATAGGGAGCTTAACCTTAGAATAGAAAGAGAGGTTTAGCCTGGACAGAAGTGCCATTGTTGTAGGATTTTTCCTGGAGGTGGTTTCCCCTGTGGGAGGTCCTCGTCGATGGGTAGTAGTCCCTATTTTTTCAGTAAATTTAGACCTTCATCCACTGTGTATATGGAGTGTGATACGTCATTTCAATCGATGAGTAGCTTGGTGGAAAATATTTTTTGTAATAGAATTCAGGTTTTTCCATGCTAATGCTGCTTGTGAGAGATGTGAATAGAGGAGAATGCCCGCATACGGGTCATGGTACAAATGTATTCTTGCAATTACAGCTCTTTCTAATTTGGGTTTAGGCAGCCTGTGAACTCTGTCAATAGCAAATTACTGATGAGGAATTGTGGGGAGTAGGTCAGGCATCCTTCTTAGAAACAGTTTTAAATCCGCATTTTTTTACATTTTACAGTTTTTACAGTTTGATATTGTTGCATCTGGACCTATCCTCAAGGTCTGCAACTTTTAATTTGAGATGTTTTAATTCTTCTTCAAACTCAAAATGGGCATCCACTATGTCATTGTGTGTAATCCACTCGCTCCCCCAGCTCCTCTATTTCCCCACTGATTTTGCCCCTCTTAAGGACAGAAGCATTTCTTTAATGTCAGTATCAAGTATGGGTTGCCCAGATGTACGAAAGTCAGTTAATTTATCAGCATAAGGATTTTTAGTAGATAATACAGTTGTTAGGAAAAAAATTCATCTTCTGGTGGCGTTGTGGCTCCCAGACCTATGGGCTGCAGTTCCAGCGTCCACCATCGGATGAATCTCGGCAGTCTGGAGTTCACATTATCTCCTGAAATCAGGCATGTTCCTGAATCCTGTGTTCCTGTAGCCTGAATCCTGTATCCTGAACTCTGCATCCGTCCCTGGACCCCTGCCCTGCAGCCAGATCCCTTCCTGCCTGCTCTCTCTGTCTCCTGTTACCCTCTCCCCATCCAGTCTTCCTTCCAACCCTGCTTGATCACCTATGTATGACCCTGGCTTGTTACGATAACAAATGTATCCCACACCTTTGTGTGTGTATATATATATATATATATATATATATATATATATATATATAAACATATGTTTTTGGTAGTCATTTGTTTTGTGTCACTGTGGTTTTGGTTGCTGGTTTGTACACTGTTTGTCATATTGGAGGTGCGTTCACTTTGTATATTTACTTATTTTTTAATAAATTATATTATTTATACTGAACCTGTGCTTGGACAGTCCACATATTTCTGGTCACATTGGTCCCTGACATAATACCAAGGCCATCCCTGACCAGAAGTGGCTTACTGCCTTGCTGGATTGTCCTGTGGAAGGTAGGATTCCATCTGCCATTGGGTCTGACACATATGAGTCTTTGGGTACCTGGTTACCTGGTTACCTGTTCTGCCTAAGGTTCTTTTTTTAGTTGCCTCAATTGGGTCCCTCCGACAGTACATTTCTCTGATGGCACCAAAGCCTGGTGGTCCGGACATACTCTTTACAATTGGTAGCCACGGTTGCCTTTAAGACCTTGGTAGTGGTGCGCAGCAGGGGAGTGGTAGAGCACCATCTGTGCCTTGCCACAACCCAGATGCTTTCGCTACAACTTCAGGTGCATTAGGGGACCCTTGTCAGGTAACCAGTGCTTTGGGGGAACCTAGATGGCACAAATTATGGAAACTTTCAAGGGGTATGAATAATTTTTCAAGCCATTGTACATTAACACTAAGGTTTTTAACTGAGCCTGCATGTTTACGCACTGAGCCAACATCCTTTCAGCTAATTTAAAGAATAAAAACAGGGAGTATGCACAAAACAGCCATCTTGGACAAAAATGGTAAAATTAGTAAGGCTGGTGGGTAGCAGGGAAAAAATGGCCTGGGGAGCAAAAGTATACATCTGCAATAAACATAACCAAGTTTCAGCATTAAGCAAATCACTGATCACTTCTTAAAAATGGTGGTCTCTGGGGGCATCTAATACATAATACAATAAATCAGTCCATTGTTCATTTAATTGCTCATTGACTAAGATCAATTATTAATGTCATTATTTTGTACTGCATATTATGAAATATGTACGCTACCAAAGAAATCAGTGTGGTAAATTATTCATTACATTGTCCTTTGGCTCATCTACAGAAAGAGCAGTTTTGCTCAGACACGACAGAATTAAATGATTAATATGCAAGTAGGGTTGTGTAGCACTGTGATAATTACACTTATACCTTGAAAAAAAAAAAACTATCGACACATCCATGAGGATAAACTTGGTAAAAGTTATCTTCATTCCAAGAAATGTTCTGCATATGCAATAGTAAGTTGCTTAGGTGTCTTTTTTTGTGTTAATAAAGCTGATCTTCACCTTCGCACCTCCTCTTTTTTTTTTAAGCTTTGCTTGCCTTGTAGCAGGTTCTACACAGTTCACATACTCCCCCACCCAGCGGATCCAGCGTTCTCCTGCTGAGATCCTCTTCTCAGCAGTAGTATCACCGCCATGTTTGTGTGTGAGGTCATCAGCTGAACCCGGAGGAGCCAGGGTCCTCCTGATGTGTCGCTAGGCCCACCCCCTCCTCTTCTGTTACTGAAACACTAAGGCCTCCGGGATATCTGATGTACATATCCCAGGAGGCACAGCAGGCACAGTACCATGCCCTCTAACTCTCTGGGATGGGAATGAGGGACACCTATTAGTATATGTATGTAGGCATAGGACACACACCATGCCACAACCCCCTTATTGTACAAATTGTGCAAAAAAAATTATTGAGTAAACCCACATACTAATCCTTTATATTGGCTTTTGGAATTTACAAATGCAGCAATGTAGAAATTTTATGAAAACATTTAGCACTGTAAAACATTTTTTGACAGATAAGTATACATGTGGAAGAAGGTGCTCTGGTCAGATAAAACCAAAATCCAACTTTTTGGCAACAATGCAAAACGTTATGTTTGGTATAAAAGCAACACAGCTCTCTTCAGCAGGGACAGGGAAGATGGTTAAAATTGATGGGAAGATGGATGGAGCCAAATACAGGACCATTCTGGAAAAAAAACCTGATGGAGTCTGCAAAAGACCTGAGACTGGGACGGAGATTTGTCTTCCAACAAGACAATGATCCAAAACATAAAGCACAATCTACAATGGAATGGTTCACAAATAAACATATCCAGGTTTTAGAATGGCCAAGTCAAAGTCCAGACCTGAATCCAATCGAGAATCTGTGGAAAGAACTGAAAACTGCTGTTCACAAATGCTCTCCATCCAACCTCACTAAGCTTGAGCTGTTTTGCAAGGAGGAATGGGCAAAAATTTCAGTCTCTCGATGTGCAAAACTGATAGAGACATACCCCAAGCGACTTACAGCTGTAATCGCAGCAAAAGGTGGCGCTACAAAATATTAACTTAAGGGGGCTGAATAATTTTGCACGCCCAATTTTTCAGTTTTTTATTTGTTAAAAAAGTTTGAAATATCCAATAAATTTCGTTCCACTTCATGATTGTGTCCAACTTGTTGTTGATTCTTCACAAAAAAATACAGTTTTATATCTTTATGTTTGAAGGCTGAAATGTGGCAAAAGGTTGCAAAGTTCAAGGGGGCCGAATACTTTCGCAAGGCACTGTATATTTATATAGATCAGACCAAAATGAGGGACAAATGAGGAGGAAGGAGGGACAGAGGGACTTTGTTCCAAATTATTATTATTATTATTATACAGGATTTATATAGTGCAAACAGTTTGCACATCGCTTTACAGAATCAGGGAAGACAGTACAGTTACAATACAATACAGGAGGGATCAGAGGGCCCTGCTCGTTAGAGCTTACAATCTAGAAGTCAGGGACAGTCCCTCGAAATCAGGGACTGTTGGGAGCTATGCAGTACACTAGGTGAATAACGTGCATTGGAGGCAGGACCCAACCCTTTTTCAGAAAAAAAACTGTAAAAAAAAAGCTGATATTCAGAAAGCAGAAAGGAGAAGACAGGAGGCACTTTTAATTGTAGGGTGGAGATCCATTTTAAGTTCAATAAGCTTGTGTAGCCCAGTCTGTATGAAAGTAAATAAGCAAAATATTAAAGCAAATACACAGCAATAGATTTTTTCCCATGAACTGATTAAATCAGTTTGGATGTTAAGCTAAACAGCTACAATGGCGTAAATCAAAAATGTAATTTTAAACATAATGGGGTAGATTCATGTAGCACTTACTCCGGCGTTTTTAGAGATGTGCGGCGTAACTGTTACTTTGCGCCGTCGGATCCATGCGCCGTACCTACTATACCAGATCCGCCTTCAAATAGGCTACTTCTTACCGGCGTAACTTTTTCACGCCGGCGTGGCTTTGGCGCATCTTTACGCGGGACAGATCAACCGTTCCCATGGATTACCTATTCAAATATGCAAATGAGGGAGAACCGCCGATTCAGAAACTTACGGTTGTCTGGCGCCGGCGTAACCAGGTTCGCGTAACTGCAATTTCCTGCGGAAAGTCACCCCTCATAAAGCAGGGGTAACTTTGCACAGGAGTTGAACAGATCAGCTGGAGAGCAGCTAAAGCAACACTGTTACAGACGAATTGAGCAAAAACACTTGCTGGACAACACATCTGTCAGCCAACATGCCAGGGGCAGCCGTGCTCATAGCCCTACAGCGTCGACGTGCACGTAGGAGGGCACGGGAGAGGATATTCCGCACGAGCATTGACGTGTTTGGCATGAGTGATTTGGAGGTGTTTCGCCTATTCAGATTCAGCCCTGAAGCCATCCTGGAACTAACCACAACCCTGCAGGATGACATCACCAGCCAGACACACCGCTCACAAGCAGTGCAGCCACTGGTGAAGGTACTGGCAACACTCCATGTCCTTGCCAGTGGATCATTCCAGCGTACAAGTGGAGTGGTGGCTGGGATGTCACAGTCCACCATGAGCAGATGTGTGCACCAGGTTGTCCCAGCAATCCTCAGACGCATGGCCAACCACATCATCAAACCCACCACTGAGGAGCTGCGGAGGAAGGCAATGACAGATTTCTACAACATTGCCAGATTCCCACGCACTGTGGGGGCCATTGATTGCACACATGTGGCACTACGGCCCCCCCGGGACACAGAGCACATATACTGCAATCGGAAGCACTGGCATTCCATCAATGTACAGGTGATAGTTGATGCGCAAGGCCTAATATGGCACGTCCGTGCCAAGGACCCTGGGTCCAGCCATGACAGCTACATATACCGTCAAAGCACCATCTCCACAGAATTTGAACAGAACATGTATGGGGACAGCTGGCTGGTTGGTGAGTGACATGGGTGGCAGGCATAACTATCCCCTCCCATGATGCACACATCACAACGGGCACATGCACTACTAACATCCTTCTGTCTTTTCATTACCAGGTGAAGCGGCATATGCACTGGGACGCCATCTCATGACTCCATTCCAGGATCCCCAAACCAGAGGAGAGGAAAGATACAATGAAGCACACATCAAAACCCGTGCAGTCGTGGAGCGCACCTTTGGCCTCCTGAAGTCCCGTTTCCGATGCCTGGATAAGTCTGGGGGGACCCTGTTGTATTCCCCAAACTTCGTGTGCCAGATCATTGGGGCATGTTGCATGCTGCACAACTTTGCCGTGAGAAAGGGCCTGGAGATTGACTTACGTGATGACCTGACCCCCGAACCACACAGTCCCCCCTTGCCCGAGGGTCCCCCGTCTGCTGAGGGAAGAGCAGTCAGGAGGGTCCTTGTGGTTGGCTACTTTTCACGTTAAACACACACATTAATCATGGCACAATGAGAATGCATGTATGCACACCACTGTGATCCCTAGCGCACACACACACCACATCCACATCAAATTGGATTAGACCCAAGTACACCGCATGGGACTTGGGAGCAGCAACGCCACGCCACGGCTCCAATTATGTTGCTGTACATTCATACACCATTCACACGTGTCGTGGTGATAATTTCTCACCAACGACTGAGGGTGACACCCCTTAATGGCAGGAGTGTCACCCCCACACATTCACACCTCATTCACACTGTAGCCTGCACTCCTCATCGTGTGCAGGGAGATAAACAAAAATAAAACTCATAATCTGAGTATCAAACATAATTTTTCATAAATCAACGGCCCTGTCGTGGGCTCCTTCTTGTCCCTAGGCTCCTGGGGCGCAGTTGCCTGGGGCGAGCCACAGGTGGGGGGGCTGGGGGGGCTGGTGGTTGAACCTCAACCAGTCTCTCCCTGGCTGCCTGGCTGCCCTCCATTGCCACGGCTAGCCGGTGGAGGTATGTATTGGTGGCAGCCTGCATCCGCAGCCGGCGGGTGGTATTGCTGCGCTGCTGTCGCCGTGTCTGCCTCCCCTCCTCACGGACAGCAGCTGCCAGGCTCCGGACCTCGGAAACCAGGCCAGATGTGGTGGTCTGCAGGTCCACCAGGCAGGACAGAAGGGCTGCCCCGTTCCCCACAACGTCCTGCAGACTATCGTTTATAGCAGTATTCTGGCCAGCCTGCTGGGTGATGGCTTCCTGCACTGCCACAGTGCAAGCAGCCTGGCTCTCGGCCGAGGACGCCAGGCTATCTGCGACCCGATGCAGATCACTAGCAAGAGAACCAATATGGCGGGTCTGTCTTGTCTGGTCCCTTGCCAGGTGATCTTCAAATTCGTCAGGGACTCCTTGGGTTTTCCTCGTTGCCTTCCTAGAGGCCTGAGAGGCTGGAGGACGGCTGTAGGGGAGGTCCCTTGAAGGGGAATCCCTGGAGGGGATGGTGTCCCTTGAGGGGGAATCCCTGGAGGGGATGGTGTCCCTTGAGGGAGAATCCCTGGAGGGGATGGTGTCCCTTGAGGGAGAATCCCTGGAGGGGATGGTGTCCCTTGAGGGGGAATCTAGCAAGGGGGGGGGGTGGTTTGGGAGTGGCCAGGTATGGGGGTCTCCTCCAGCATATACACAGCAGCCTCTTCTACCCCGACGTGCTCCTCCTCAACCTCCTCAAGTAATGCTGTAGGGGCGATCTCCACCATGGATGGGGTGGATCGCCCTGCATCCAATGACGGCCCAGCTCCATCCTGCACATCTGTGGATGACACAAAACAATCACATGTTGGAGGAGCCACACACTTGTCACATGTAACCCCCCCCCCCCACCCATGCAACACACCACAAAGCAGATAAAACAGACTTACCTGACCTCAAAGGCTGATCCCCTGATTCGAAGCCCGGAAGACCCTCCACCAGCTCCCTATCCAGCAACCTGGCCACGACCATGTCCTCTGCAGTCAGGCTGATTCTCGTGGCTGGTCCTCTACCTGTGCCACTGGCATGCTTTCTCATTGCCACAAGCTTGTCTTTGACCAGTCTCCGCATATCGTTTATTTTTTTGCGGATGTGCTTGGGCTCCCTCTCCGCCACACCGACAACATTTACCTGCCTGGTGATTTCGGCATAAATGCGTGTCTTCTTCGATTTGCCAGTGTTGGCACTCTGTGGCCCATAGAGGCGGGACCCATGTTGGGAGAGCGCATCGGTTATCACAGCCTTCTCCTGAGGGCTGAAGTTAAACATTCTGCGGTCACCGGCAGTGTCTGGTGCAGCCATCCTAAATGCAAAAGCCCTGGCAATTCCAAAAAAATGCTGGTCACGTTTTGCAAGGGAGTGGCGCTTCTGTGTGCGTATTTATGCACGAGTAGGAAGTGGTGCGGCGGATCTTGGTGGTGACGTCGGCGCCGTACTGCGCATGCGCACAGGAGCCAGACAGCCAGGTGCCATCAGTGCGCATGCGCCGTTTAAGATACACCGTACGGATATCTCAGCGCCACCGTCAGACCATCATTTGCACACATGCCCTAAGCAATATAGCAAGCTTTTTGTCACGTGTTTCTAACTAATAACAAACTAATAACAATCCATTAGGCTGGATTCACACTTGTGCAGGTCCATGCTTGCATGAGCACAGCAGCCAATTTAATTGAATGGACTGCTATACCTGCAGGAAATACGGGAAAAACATCTCCCTTTATTCAAAACTCAACCGCATGTTGCGGCACTATGCAGTTTCGTACACTTGAAAATGTTCCCCTTTTTAAGATGCATTGCGGTGCAAAGCAGCGTGTTTTGTCTGTCAGGAAATGCGTGCAATTAGCAGGCGTTCCCTGACCCGCATATATGTGAACCAAGGCGTATGATGCCTTCATTTAAAGAATGAAAAGGGAAGTTTTAAAACAGAATAAAAATTAGCCAAGTACCAGTTGTTTCCTTTGCTTGACTTTAGCTATGCCCCTACAGAAAAAAGCAACAGGTTTACTTACATTTTTCTTTCTCGGTAACTGCTAATACCCTGTGTGAACTTCAGGTCTCTTTAGATGGTGCGTGTATAAGCCTCTTTTTTTGCCTCTTTTTCTGGCCTTGTGGCAGCACTGGAATCTAATGATTGTCTGCTCAGAAACCCAGCACTGCATTGAGGGAGTAAAGGAACTGATTTACATTCTTTACATACTAGAAAATTCCTTTCTGTTTGCTCTTGAAGACCAAAGCTGAGTATGGCCATGGTGTTTGGAAAGGGGGCATTAAAGAGAAAGTGAACTCTGGATGTTGTGCCCAAAAAGGTCAGCAGAGATCAAAGGACCATTTACCAGTATTGTCTGTGGTCTGCCTGCAGCTGATCTTCCCCCATTACTGACTTACATGCAGGGCCGGATTTGCCACAAGGCCACCGAGGCCAGGCCTCGAGGCGGCAGTGGTGCAGGGGCGGCACGGCTGGTGCCGCTCCTGTGGCGACTTCTCGGCTTTCACGGCCGCCCCCTGGATGGATTTACATAGCACTTGCTGCTAGGCTGGTGAGGCCGTTAAGGACAGGTGCGTGGCGCTCTATTCAGTGGCGTACTAACTAGGGGGCGGGGTGATTCGCCTTGTGTCACACGCTGGGGGGGTGTTGGGTGGCTGCGGGACCCCCGTCCTCCAAGTCCCCTGTATGCATCAGAAACAGCGCGGTGGTAGAGCAACGAAACCCTGACCGTACAGAGAGAGCCCAGCTGTGACAAGGTGTGGGGGTGCCCGAGTCGAGTGCGGACTGTACCGCTACCCGGGTGACCGTGACAGTCACACTCTGTCTCTCTTGTACAGCAAGGCGACTGGAGGGAGAGCGAGACGCTAAAGGCAGTGTTGAACAGAGGACAGGAAAATTCCAGAGGAGTTGCAGGTGATTGGTTGCTAGGTGGTCCTAGCAACTAATCATTATCTTGTGATTCTGAATAGGAAAGCGCAAAAGGTAAGGTAGGATCGAACACAGGGCTATACAACATGGGGGGAGGGGGTCCAGAGCTGTGTGTGTGTGTGGGGGGGGTTATTGTGCATGGGGTCCAGAGCTGTGTGTGGGGGGGGTTATTGTGCATGGGGGTCCAGAGCTGTGTGTGGGGGGGTTATTGTGCATGGGGTCCAGAGTTGTGTGTGGGGGGGTTATTGTGCATGGGGTCCAGAGCTGTGTGTGGGGGGGTTATTGTGTATGGGGTCCAGAGCTGTGTGTGGGGGGGTTATTGTGCATGGGGTCCAGAGCTGTGTGTGGGGGGGTTATTGTGCATGGGGTCCAGAGTTGTGTGTGGGGGGGGTTATTGTGCATGGGGTCTAGAGCTGTGTGTGGGGGGGGTTATTGTGCATGGGGTCCAGAGCTGTGTGTGGGGGGGTTATTGTGCATGGGGTCCAGAGCTGTGTGTGGGGGTATTGTGCAGGGGTCCAGAGCTGTGTGTGTGTGGGGGGGTTATTGTGCATGGGGTCCAGAGCTGTGTGTGTGGGGGTTATTGTGCATGGGGTCTAGAGCTGTGTGTGGAGGGGTTATTGTGCATGGGGTCCAGAGCTGTGTGTGGGGGGGTTATTGTGCATGGGGTCCAGAGCTGTGTGTGTGTGTGTGTGTGTGTTGGGGGGGGGGGGTTATTGTGCATGGGGTCCAGAGCTGTGTGTGTGTGTGTGTGTGTGTGGGGGGGGGTTATTGTGCATGGGGTCCAGAGCTGTGTGTGTGTGTGTGTGTGTGTGTGGGGGGGGGGGTTATTGTTCATTAGGTCCAGAGCTGTGTGTGTGTGTGTGTGTGTGGGGGGGGGGGGGTTATTGTGCATGGGGTCCAGAGCTGTGTGTGTGTGGGGGGGGGGGGGTTATTGTGCATGGGGTCCAGAGCTGTGTGTGGGGGTATTGTGCAGGGGTCCAGAGCTGTGTGTGGGGAGGGGTTATTGTGCATGGGGTCCAGAGTTGTGTGTGGGGGGGGTTATTGTGCATGAGGTCCAGAGCTGTGTGTGGGGGGGTTATTGTGCATGCGGTCCAGAGCTGTGTGTGTGTGTGTGGGGGGGGGGGGGGGTTATTGTGCATGGGGTCCAGAGCTGTGGGTGTGTGTGAGTGGGGGGGGGTTATTGTGCATGGGGTCCAGAGCTGTGTGTAGGGGTATTGTGCAGGGGTCCAGAGCTGTGTGTGGGGGTATTGTGCAGGGGTCCAGAGCTGTGTGGGGGGTATTGTGCAGGGGGTCTAGAGCTGTAGGGGGTATTGTGCAGGGGATCTAGAGCTGTAGGGGGTATTGTACAGGGGGTCCAGAGCTGTGTTTTATTGTACAGGGGGTCCAGAGCTGTGTGTGGGGGTATCGTGCAGGGGTCCAGAGCTGTGTGTGGTGGGGTATTGTGTAGGGAGTCCCAAGCTGTAAGGCGGTAATGTGCAAGGGGTCCAGAGCTGTAGGGGGATAATGTGCAGGGGTCCAGAGCTGTAGGGGGGGGGTAATGTGCAAGGGGTCCAGAGCTGTAGAGGGGTAATGTACAGGGGGTCCAGTGCTGTAGGGGGGGTAAAGTGCAGGGGGCCCAGAGCTGTGGGGGGCTGTGTAATGTGCAGGGGGTCCATACTGCTGTGTAGTGTAATGGAGTCCAGAGGTGCAGGGTGTTGTGTAATGTAAAGGAGTCCAGAGGTGCAGGGTGCTGTGTAATGTAAAGGAGTCCAGAGGTGCAGGGTGCTGTGTAATGTAAAGGGGTCCAGATGTGCGGGGTGCTGTGTAATGTAAAGGGGTCCAGAGGTGCAGGGTGCTGTGTAATGTAAAGGTGTCCAGAGGTGCAGGGGGTTTTGTAATGTAAAGGGGTAGAGGGTGCTGTGTAATGCAAAGGGGTGGAGGGTGTTGTGTAATGTAAAGGGGTCTAGAGCTGCGGGGGAGGGCTGTGTAATATAAAGGGGTCCAGTTGTGGAGAGGGGTTACAAAGTATTGACAAAGAGATATTAAAAGATGCAGAGGTATGCAGGAGGCACAGTGGGGTGTTTTTACATTTTAAAGTGGAGGGGGTGGGGGAGGGGGGTTCAGTCTGTACAATTAAAGCCATTTATTTTCAGTGTTCTCGTGTGTGGAAATATGTTTTTACACTATCTATTGTAGCAGTCATCGATAAAGGATGAGAATGACGGTGTGTGTGAGTGTGGGGGAAGGGGGGGGGGCGGCATTGAAGGACTCGGCCTTGGGGCGGCAAAGGGAACAAATCCGGGCCTGCTTACATGCCTTGTTCTACACTGTGTTTCGGTGTGGAGGAGGTCGTCTTGGTAGTGGGAGGGCTTTGCTTTCCTATGGCTGTGAGCCTTCAGCGAGGAGAACAGTGAGTTGCACAATAGTGTAGTGTAGATGTACAGGAGGAATGCCAGACAAAAGGTAAATTTTTAAGAGTACTGCTTAGGCACAATTAACATTTCTATATGTTCCTTATAATGTAGCAAATCGACACCTCTAGACCTGCACCCAAAATTACGTGTGCTGGGTCATGTGAAAAAATAAGGTGTGTGTGTGTGTGGGGGGGGGGGGGGGGGGTTAAACAGTTACATAGTTAGTCAGGTTGAAAAAAGACACAAGTCCATAAAGTTCAACTATAAGAAATAAAATAATAATAATATACCCAATTCTATACCCACAGTTGATCCAGAGGAAGGCAAAAAAAACAGCAAAGCAATGATCCAATTTGCTACAGCAGGGGAAGAAATTCCTTCCTGATCCCCCATGAGGCAATCGGATATTCCCCGGATCAATTTTAATAGGATAGGTAATGCAGATAGCAATGTCAAGGTGCCTATTTCAACAAAGAAAGTTGATTACACAGAGAGGGTTGGCACAAGCTCCCCAGACTAGCGTAGAGTGGGTAAAGGTCGTTAATGACAATATATGGAAGGAGAAGTTTGTATATACAAAGAGAGGAAATTTAAGGAAATACAAAAAGATGTGGAAAACCTGGTTTGATGCAAACGAGTATAGCTCCTAGCGTGACAAGATAGGAGGTTAGGAAAAAAAGGTCTAAATAAAGTAGGAACAGTGTATAAGTTATAAGGTTTATTGAGGGTATCTTTTTTATGTTAAAGGTGTATTCAAATAATTTACTAAAGGGTTACAATAAATAATTAGATGGTAAAAGTGGAAAAAGTGAGGAATAAAGAGAGGAAGCGTATGGTGTATATGTGACGGGAGTCCCTTTGGGCTGGGGGCTTGGGGAACCCAGGTTACCATGGAAAGCACTGGAAGTTTCCTTGTCCAGCTCCCTATTCCCTCCTATGGGCCAGATTCAGGTAGATAGGAGCATCTTTAATCTGGAGTAACGTTTCTCATTTACGTTACTCTGGCGAAATTTTAGGAGCAAGTGCTGTTATTCATGAAGCACTTGCTCCTAAAGTTGTGGCAGCGTATCGAAAATGAGCCGGCGGAATTCAAATTGGACGGGTATGGGGCGTGTATTATTTAAACTAAGCGCGATCCCGCGGCGAACGTACTGCGCATGCGTCGACTGTCAATGCATCCCAGTGCGCATGCTCCAAATTCTGTCAGTGAACGTCAATGACGTCAAATCCCCATTCATGGACGTTTTACGCAAGCGACGCAAATTTTATTTTTTTCGAAGCGATGACGACGGCTATACTTAACATAGGATACTCCACCTAGGGGGCATGTATTTATTTACGCCGCGTATCTCTTACGGAAACGTCGGAAAGTCACTGCGTCGCGCCCGAATACGATCGTGAATTGCCGATTCCCGCTGATTAACATATTTTTTCGGCGTTAATCAGCGGGAACGCCCCCAGCGCCATTTTTAAACTAAAGTTGCGATGCGATGGCGAAATTCAATTACGCCGCTCGCATCGGAACTCCAACCCGGCGTTTCTTGTTTTCTGGTTACAGAAAACAGAAACGCCGGCTTAAAGTGACAGTTAGGCTGGAGTATCACTGATACTCCAGCCTAACTCTACCTGAATCTGGCCCTTTGTGTAGTTCTTGGTTCTCAGCAGTTGGAATAGCTGATATTTATATTCAGACTGGGAGGAAGCGGTATATGACGAAAGCACTCAAACGGACCGTGGGACGTTTCATTACAGCGTATTTCTTTTTTTTTTGTTTCTCCCTATGGGAAAGAAAAGAAGGAAGTTAATGGAAAATGTATGGGGGGGGGGGATTGCATTTGAGGGATGTATGGGTAAGTGGGAAATGTATGTATTATGTATGAAAATTGTAAAAGAGAAATATAAATGTAATAGAGGGTGGAGAAAATGTTGGTTGAAAGTTTTATGTAAAAAATGGAAAATATCTTTTCAATAAAGAATATTTGATTTAAAAAATATTGTAACAAATCTTACATTTTTTAAATCAATTCTGTTTTAAAGTGAAACATTTTAAGTAAAGTGAATTTTGTGATTTTCATCTCAGAACAAAGAAATATCAGGTATGTGAAACATTCTTTGACGCAACTGTTGCAAGACAAAACAACTCTATGTAAAGGCTTGTTTACACCTGTGTGCCCTCATTATGTCACCTCCTCACTGTCTAGTCAGATATTGGATGTGCAGGTGCCACAGGTTGCACACTTTTGACAAAGAACTGTGTGATTTCGATACAAAGGCTTCAAAAACATGACCTTTTTAATATGGAGCAACCATACAACAATTATATTATCTATGTGGAACATTGGTATGAAAAGTACGTCAGTTGAGACATGCCCTGTCAGGAAAGACATTTGCATACACGCAGGCGCATAAGCCTAAGAACCTCTGCCCGTGTAAAGGGAGCAAACGGACAAGCTGGTCCTCTGTATCAGTGCCATTTGGTTTATTGTACTCCTGAGCATCTGTGCATCTGTTCCTTTGTTGATCCTCTGTTGCCAACCTCTTCTGTACCTGACGTTGCCTGAACGCTGCCTGTACCAACCCTTGACTTGCCTCTGGGCTATTCTGCTGCCTACTCGCTTGGATGAGCTGCCTTCTTGTTACCGACCCTGGCCTGATTCCTGACCACTCTGCTGTCTGATGTCTGTACCCTAATCTGCCAGAATGTTGCTGACCTGAAGAATGCTCCCTGAACAGATAACTAAGAAGACCGCTGGTTTCATTGGCTACTTATCTGAGATTCAGAAATGTTTCATTGCTCAAAGATCCCCTAACAATCTCTGGAGGAACTCTGGGTAGGAACGGTTGATCTAAGAGATTAATTGGTGTTTGGGCTGAGTTTAGGGGTTAGGTAAGTGTTTGTGAATTCAGTGTTTTAGGGGTTAAGTACCACCTTATTGTACTTTGCACATTCTGTAATGCACTTAAAGTGGAACTCTGTGTTCTGTTTCTTGTTTTGGACAATGTGACAAAGATTTTCATTGCTGTCCAAGTCCGAATAAAAAAAAAATAGGAAAAAGGGGGAAGCACTCACATTTGCCACATACTGTACGTAAATTTTGAAGACAAAGAGGAAACAATTACTCGAAAAACGGTAATTGCTGGTCGGACTTTAGAGGCAAGACGGGAATATCAAAAAATATAAATTTTATTACAGAAAATAGAAAAATATACAGAGCAAATAAATAAAAAACTTATAGGATATATAATATGGAAAATATCCTCTGTGCATCGTCAAAATTTGCTGTCCAAGTCCCCATTTGAAACATCTTCCTTAATTTCCACTACTACTTAGATATGACAAGAAGCAAAAAGAAAAATCCACAAAGTCAAGGCAAATGTTATCTTTAAAGGCAAATACCAACTCAAATGTCCACTTTGGGAGATTTTCCTTCATCTCCTGTTCCATCGACCACTGCTATTTTCCCTCACTTCCTATCACCATTAGGAAGAATTTGAGGCTGTATTTTCCCTATAGGGACATACACAGAAATGGAAACCAGTCAAGACCTCTGACCCTTGGTGTTAACTTGGATTTTGTTATAAAATTGATCAAAGCCCTTAGTGGCTCTGTGTGCTATGAAACCTATGCCCAAAAAATAAGAGCTCTAAGTGGTGTTACCACAAAAGTAATGGGTTGGAATTCTCAGTGGTGTGTGATTTAGCATTGTAATGTTTGCAGTGTCTTCAATATGCATAAAGGCTATAGGTGCCCATAGATGCTATGCCTGGTCAGTATAGACACAATCTTTTATAGTGCAATTTTGTGAGTGATTTATGGCTTTAGTAAAAAAATAAATTGTGCATGGTTATCTACTATATACACTCATACACTCAAAGCGCACAAATATGTAAGTGCAGATCCAAGTTCTGCCGTAAGATATTTCCTTCACTAAAGTTTTATTAGCACAATTTTAACAGAGTTGACCTGGTTGGGGGCAGCATATAATCGGATCAATCATTAACATAGCGATAAAAGAGGTAAAAAAGATTCAACCACAGAAATGGTAAGTGTGTTGAAGTACAAGGTATGCTCATTAACTCCATTAAAGAGGAGAATAATGTTTAGATTTGAGTAATAATCAGTGTAGATTTGACTATTTTGTTGGTCACAGTAATAAGAGGGCATGAACAAGGCTCAATCACTTTATAAAAGCAGTGTAACAAGCTATAAAAAAATAAAAAAAGGGAGAAAAGAGAGAAAGTTATAAAGAAGAAAAGAAAGTCTAAGGCCTCGTACACACGAGGCAATCTATTTGTTCAAATCGGTCGGACATAAGGCCTCGTACACACGATCAAATCTGTCTGCTGGAAACGGTCTGCTAGACCGTTTCAGCAGACAGATTTGATCGTGTGTACGGGCAAACAGACGGATTTGGCCACCCGACAGATTTCAAAGCATGCTTTGAAATCTGTCGGCTGGGAACCCGTCCGCCCGACAGGTCTGCTGGTTAGTATGCTAACCAGCAGACATGTCTTCTCGCACACGCGCCAAAAGTGTTTTACTTCCTGGTGCGGTGACGTGGCGGCGTCAACGTCACCGCCACGTTACCGACACGTCAGCGTGCTGTCTGCTGGCGGGGATTTTGGTTTGCTCGTGTGTACACGCGAGCAAACCAAAATCCCAGCAGACAGATTTGTTTAAATCGGTCGGTCCGACCGATTTGAACAAATGGATTTACTCGTGTGTACGAGGCCTAAGGTGGGGGCAGGGAGGGAAAGGAGAGGGGATTCCATGGGATTTTTCAATGCTGTTATTTTATTAAAGAGTGGAATACACATATAGGGCCAGATTCTCATACAAATTCGCCGGCGTAGCTTAACGCATTTACACTACGTCGCCGCATCGTACTAGAGCAAGTGCCGTATTCTCTAAGCATTGGCTCCGTAGTTTGCGTTGGCGTAGCGAAAATGGCCCAGCGTAAGCCCGCGTAATTCAAAGGGGGCGGCTTCTATTTAAATGAAGCGCGCCCCCGCGTCGAACGAACTGCGAATGCGCCGGCCGGGGAAAAAGCCCAGTGCGCATGCTCCAGCTCACGTCGCAAAGCGTCGTTGAAACCGACGTCAAAACCACATGATCGTCACAGCGCAATGCCCTATTCACGAACGAGTTAGTAAAACGACTTAAGCGACGGAAAAAGCCGACGCTGACCCGATGCCATACTTAACATGGCATCCGACGGTACTTCGTAAGGTTACTCCTCATAGAAGCAGGGGTAACCTTACACGAACGAAAACAACGTACGCGACGACGGTGCGGCGTAAAAGCGATCGGGAATCGGCGTAGTAGCCTCATTTGCATAGGCAAATGACAAAACAACGTAAAGGCCATCTAGTGGCGGGAGTTGACATTACAACTACGATCCGCAAGTGTAATGGTATTACACTTGTCGGATGTTCAAGCGTATCTATGCCAAAGTGATTCTAGGAATCACTCGCATAGATACGAGCCAAAAAAAACGGCGATACGACGGGGTATCTGAGATACTCCGTCGTAGCGCCTCTGAGAATTTGGCCCAGATACTGTATATGTATATATATATATATATATATATATATATATATATATACACACATACACTGTATATACATGTCTTTGAGCATGTATGTACGGTATTTATGTATTTTTACTAGAAAGGATGTCAGCAGATTTTTTTTATCAGTTGAGCTTTTATCAATACACAGTGAAACTTACTGTCTGACATTTGGGACTTGTTTAAAAGAATGGATTTTTTTATTTTCCATTCACATTTATTTTTAATGGATAACTTGAAGATGTTACACAAGATGAGCAGATGAATTTGAAAAATATCTGCTTCGGTGGTACATTTTTAATGATTTACAATTTAGAAATGAAGATAATAAATCTGCTAATAAACTGTATGTGCCACACGGCTGAATGCCTGGTTGCTGTGAAGGTCAGCTGGTGAGATTTGAAAGAATATAAAAGGCCTTTTATTGTCCTTTGTTGTAACTGTGGAACATTGTGCTCTGATACCTTTCATAAACCCAGCATCACACCTGGGGTGCCATTTGGAAGTGACGAGACACTCAAAAACTAAGAAGCTTATACAAGAGGTTTGCAGAGGGTTTAAAGGGGTTGTAAGGGTTTGTTTTTTTTATTTTCTAAATAGGTTCCTTCAAGCTAGTGCATTGTTGGTTCACTTACCTTTTCCTTAGATTTCCCTTCTAAATGTTTTTTTTTCTTTGTTTTCTTTGTCTGAATTTCTCACTTCCTGTTCCTCCTCATTAGGCTGTTCTGGCTGACTAACCCCCATGGATGATGGGGGCAAGCTTACTGAGGAGAAACAGGAAGTGAGACAAAGAAAAAAACATTTAGAAGGGAAATCGAAGGAAAAGGCAAGTGAACCAACAATGCACTAGCTTAAAGGAAACAATTTAGAAAATTAAAGAAAAACCTTTACAACCCCTTTAACTTTCTCTGAGACCAAAAGGTTAAAAGAACCAGAGAGTGCACCGCTTCTATTAACCACTTTCCCACCGCGCCATAGGCATTTTACTGCTACGGCGCGGTGGAGTTATCTTGGGACGACGTCCCTGGGACGTCGTCCTTCACTTCCGTGATTGCGCGTCCCCTGGGACGCGCTCACGAAAGTGTCCGTGCTCGCCGGGTCTAGAAGACCCGGCGCATCACGGATCACGGTAAATTGCCGCTGATAGCGGCCGTTTACCACGTGATCGCGCCGTCGAATGACGGCGCGATCACTTGTAAACAAACCGGCGTCATTGATGACGCCGGTTCCTCCCTCTCCTGCGTCTCCTCTCTGTACCGTTCGGTACAGTGTGCGAGGAGAGGGGGGGAGCGGGGTGTCAGCAGCTGAGCTAAGGCTGGATCTGTGACAAATGCTGTCACAGATCCAGCCATCCCTCAATCCATCCCAGCTCTGCAGTACCCCAGTACCCTGCAATCCCCAGTACCCAGCAATCCCCCAGTACCCAGCAATCCCCCAGTACCCAACAATACCCCAATACCCAACAATACCCCAATACTCAACAATACCCCAATACTCAGCAATACCCCAATACTCAACAATACCCCAGTACTCAACAATACCCCAGTACTCGGCAATACCCCAGTACTCGGCAATACCCCAATACTCGGCAATACCCCAATACTCGGCAATACCCCAGTACTCGGCAATACCCCAGTACTCGGCAATACCCCAATACTCTGCAATACCCAAATACTCTGCAATACCCTGCATGATACTTTGCAATACCCCAATACTCTGCAATACCGCCTATGGGGAAGTAGTGAAGTTTGGCGCCATTCCACGAGTGTGCGCAATTTTGAAGTGTGACATGTTGGGTATCTATTTACTCGGCGTCACTTCATCTTTCACATTATGAAAAAAAATTGGGCTAACTTTACTGTTTTATTTTGTTTTAAGCACAAAACAGTTTTTTTTTAAAAACACGCGTTCAATAAATTTCTGCGAAAATACAGTGCGAGATAAAAAGTTGTAACGGCCGCCATTGTATTCTCTAGGGTCTTTGCTAAAAAAGCATATCTAATGTTTGGGGGTTCTATGTAATTTTCTAGCAAATAAATGATGATTTTTCCATGTAGGAGAGAAATGTCAGAATTGGTCTGGGTGTTCCAGAACTCCTGGTCGCGTTCCCTGCATGTTGGGCCTCTGTATGTGGCCACGCTGTGTATCGCCATACTCGGGAGGAATAGCAGAATGTGTTTTGGGGTGTAATTTGTGGTATGCATATGCTGTGTGTGAGAAATAACCTGCTAATATGACAGAAACAAGTTTTTTTTTTTTTTTTACAGAATTTTCAGTCGTTTTTCTTTTATAGCGCAAAAAATAAAAAATCCAGAGGTGATCAAATACCACCAAAAGAAAGCTCTATTTGTGTGAAAAAAAGGACAAAAATTTCAAATGGGTACAATGTTGTATGACTGAGTAATTGTCATTCAAATTGTGAGAGCACCGAAAGCTGAAAATTGGTCTGGTTAGGAAGGGGGTTTAAGTGCCCAGTGGTCAAGTGGTTAATTGTGCTGATGGACTTCACTAAATTTTGTTTTGAAGATTTTATTAATAGTGGTGTTATAAAAATATATATATATATATATATATATATATATATATATATATATATTTTTTTTTTGGTAAATGTAGCATATTCAGTCAAGCTTGATACAGTGTTAAAGTTAATTTTCTCTTCACATAGCGATAGCAACAACAGAAAGTGAGAGGAAATTCCTTCCAAAATCCCTCACAAATCCTTCCCTATATGAGGGTTTATCTCCTTTTCCTGTTTAAGCGCAACAGTAAATTTGGGATTTTCTTTCAATTTTGGTGATAACGGTCACCAGGACAAATAGAGACGGTGAATCTCCCTAATGGGGACACAGCCATATATAATGCATTGTCTTTGGTTTATATAGTATCTTTAGTGAATCTTTTTGGGCCCTCCTATTTTTAGATAGAGTACAGGATGATTTTATTTGTATTTATACATTTATAGCACAATTTTCTAACTGAATTTGTATGGAAATTAGGAAAAATATATAACCTGATAAGTGCCCTACACATTTTTCTGGTTTACGTAAGTATCTACTTCCTAACTGTGCAACATAAAGCAACCCTTCCTGCTTCTTACCTCAAGCCATCTGGTTCACAGCTTGTCTGTTACAATTTTTTGAAGCAAATCAAACTGTTTACATGTCATACAAAAAAAGTGTGTATATAGTTGTTTTCTGATCTGTGTCTCCCTCCCCTCATTTTTAGCAATGCTATGGGACATCCCATTAAGTAATTAAGGCGCTGTGTCCCATGATGTATGAGCAAGAAAATATGATTTTTTTATACAGCTTACCTGTAAAATCCTTTTCTTGGGAATACATCACGGGACACAGAGCTCCCGCCCCGCTACGGAGTTAAATGTGGGACAATTATTGGGGGGGTTATATAGGGAACAAACTCAATTTTAATTGGGTTAACCAGTGTCCAATCATCTGTGGTGACTACATAACCCATTAACCACTTAAGGACCCGCTCATGTACATTTACGTTGGTACTTTAAAGATGGATATCTCGGTAAGGGCAGCAGCTGCTGCCACAACCGAGGTATCCATCTTTAGTGTGAGCGGTCCTGTACACGATAACGACGGTCTCCGTGGCAGATTCACCGCAAGATCGCCGTTATTGGTGGCGATCGGGTCTGTTCGGCGGCTGACTGGGGATGCGAGTGAGGGAAAAATGTCCTTCACCCGTCCCCATAGCTCTGCTGGGCGGAAGTGACGTCAAAACGTCAGTCCCGCCCAGCGTCTTAAAGAAACATTTTTTTTTTTTTTTGTCATTTGAAAAAATGACAGTTTCCAAAAATTCTTTTTTGTTTTGCATTTTAGTCTAAATATGAGATCTGAGGTCTTTTTGACCACAGATCTCATATTTAAGAGGACCTGTCATGCTTTTTTTCTATTACAAGGGATGTTTACATTCCTTGTAATAAGAATAAAATTGATCACATTTTTTTTTCAGTGTAAAAAGCAATAAAATAAATAAAAATAAATAAGAAAACAAAATTTTTTTTTTAAAGCGCCCGTCCCGACGAGCTCGCGCGCAGAAGTGAGGTATCGCCGCGGTCATTGGAGCGAGAGCAATAATTCTAGCCCTAGACCTCCTCTGTATCTCAAAAAATGCAACGCGAGTGTACGTCCTGGTACATCCTGGACGTACCAGGACGTAAGTGCGAGAGGAGCCGAGCCTGCCCGACTATACACGAGTGTACTGCGCTCGGTATATGCAGGCACAGTACACTCGCGTATAGTCGGGCAGGCTCGGCTACTCTCGCGCCCACGTCCTGTACGTCCAGGACGTGAGCGTGAGAGGAGCCGAGCCTGCCCGAATATACACGAGTGTACTGCGCTCGGTATATGCCGGCGCAGTATTTAAACTCGGTGCGGGAAAGCGGGTATCGGCGTATATCGCGCACCCACGATTTTGCCCTGATTTTGCCTGATAAATACGGTATACAGTGCATTGAACCTAAGACTTGAATCTGAATTTATTTTACTGAAGCAAGACCAGTATAAGAAGTCCTTCTTTTTTGAGAATTGCTACTAATGCCTTGTACACACGATTAGGTTTTCCCAGCGGGAAAACCAAGGGGAAAACCGAGAACCCGCTCGGTAGCTTTTTCCCCCCTACACACGGCCGGTTTTCCTGGCAAGAAAACTGCCTTTCGTCGGGAAACCCAGCCGTGTGTATGCTCCACCGCAGGCTTTCCCCATAGAAAAAATGCCAGCTTAAAAACCGCCAGGAATCCCGGCTGGAAAAAAGAAAACATGTTCTCATTTTTCCCGCCGGGTTTCCCAATGGGAAAACTGGTTGTGTGTGCGAGGCATTACAGTATTTTATTGGACAGGTCTGCAATTGAGTTTTTAATCTATAGCTGGAAAGGTTGATAGAAAGGCAGATCAAAATCAGAGTTCCTAATCTACAAATGTATTTTAGGTCAATGACTTAGAATGTACTAAAACCCTTGTTTTACCAACCAGCATCCGAATGGAGGTGAATCACTAGGCCTTCAGGAATAAACTCAAAACCCATCTATTCGGAAGGCAAAAATACACTAAGGAATGTATACTAAGCGCCCTGAGGCGATTTAGTTCGCATGTGCTGCGCTATATAAGTTTCTCACTCACTCACTTGTATCGGCATGAAAGCCAGTTCACTAGTACTATCAGAAGGGAAGTGACAGCCTCCATAGTTCTTAAAGTGGATGTGAACCATTACATATACCAAGTGAAGTGAACAGCCTCAGATGATACTCAGATAAAACAAATTCTCCTACATAAGTTTTACATGTATATCTTTTGTCTTCAGTTTTTATTTTAACATGAAAGTGCAGATCATGTTAGAATTTTCACTTCCTCTTTCTGCACTGTGAGAGAAATCTTGGATTACACTGGGAGACAGCTTATTGAAGGAAAGGTATCCCCTCCCCCTTAAGCTAGGCAGAGACTTTCAGAGCTGTCCTGTGAGTAGAGCAGCTTTCTGCTAATCTATTCAGGTTGGTTTTATAATATGTGTCAGAGAACTTGTCAGAAGTTATCATGCTGATAACAGCATAACCAATACATATCTAACTACCCTGTTTATCAAGGCTCACAAAGAGGCCATCACCTATGAGAAAGACTCTGAAAGAATTCATTTTTTAGATCTCAAAATCTAAGTAGTAGATGACAAGCTAGTTACTAGTACATTTTTAAAGACTACGGATCATAATTCCTACATACCCACTGACAGTTGTTATCATGAAACACAGCTAAAGTCCATTCCTCATAGCCAATTTTCAGACTGAGACAAAACTGTACTATGATCAATGATTCTGACACTCAGGCATTTCTTTTAAAAGTTAGATTTGTAGAAAAGGGTTACAATATTAAAGTTTTGAATAAATAGATAAATCAGGTCTGAAGCCTTGAAAGAAATTCTTTACTTACCGATAAAGTCAAACCTAATGCATCTCAGGAATTCAAATGGTAATTGTTACCACATTTTCAGGACAACGCTATAACATTAAAACTTCTCACCAATTTTCTTAACCTCCCTGGCAGTATGATTCTGTCTGGAATTACGTACCAAAAGCGGTACAATTATTTTGCATGAAAATTTGGCATTTTATACTGTAGGCTTGCAAATCTGTCCAAACCAGAGTCTAGTAGACATCCCGGGTATGATAAAGTTTGAAACACAAAATCATAAAATTATAATATAATAAATAACTATAAATAATTATAAAAAATTATAATGTAATTATAATAAAAATGATTCAACAATGTAATCAAATCAAAATCACTGAAATTTGCTCAGTTGCAGAATTGTCGCTGTCATTACTTTTATTTTTTTATGACGGATTTCCCCACAAATCGCTATCGCTCAATTCTGCAAGTGATTATAATTTATTATCGCTGTTTTCTAGCTGCTCTAAAATCACTTTTGACATAAAGGGACACTTTTGGTTTCTATGGACAATCTACAGTTTGCAGTCGTAACGTCGCAGGGAATGGAGATCGGCGGTGCGCAGGCACTGTGTGAAACGAATGGAGGACGCCACTCGCTCACACAGTGCGGATGCATCGCTGGATCCAGGGACAAGGTAAGTACAGTATCCTGCCTGGAAAAAGGTAATCCAGCACGCGCTGCAAACTCTGCACATCCACCCCGAGCGTGACTCGGGGTTACCGATTTTTGCATTGAAAATCCACCCCGAGTCACGCTCGGGTTTATCGCTAAGGGGGTTAACTAACAATTAAGATATTTATTTATTTTTTATTCCATTTACATTTTTATTCATTTTTATTTTTATATACATTTTCTTATCGTTCATGTTGTATTTTTTTTCCTATATTTTTCAATTAATTAAATATAATTTCTCTGATATTTAACCTTTTTTATCATCCACATGAGATCACATACTGGGATACTGTTCATTCCAGGGTGACTGCCGAATCTCACTATGTAAAACGAGGCTTGGTTATTTTCTGCCTCTCAGATCAAGATCTGCTGCATATTTAATTCCGCTGCTCTGTCAGATTGAAAATGAGACTTGGTTACTTCCTACCTCTCAGATCGAGATCTGTTGTATATTTATTCCGCTGCCCTGTCAGATTGGTTATGAAGCTTGTTTGTCTTAGAATCAAACTAGGCTGGGTATGTATTAGCAATATGGAGTCAGTCACTCAAGATCCTACGGGGTAAAAATCAGTCAAGTCAGTCAAGATCCTACGGGGTAAAAATGACCGCACCAGCCAAGCAGACACTGGCTGGAAAAAGCGCCCAGAGGTGATTCAGTTCGCATGCGTTGCGCTATACAAGTCATTCATTCATTCATTCATTCATTCATTCATTCATTCAGTCACTCTGTGGTTAACTTGAGTGGCCGTTTCCCCTGTCATCAACCCTCCTTAGTTAGTTTCTTTGACCAATAGCGGACAAAGGAGGCGATTAGAGCACTCAATTGAAACCCCCAGCTCGGACACACAAGAATTTTGCAATGAACTATCGGATTACTTCATTAATAAAATCGAGGTGATCCGTGAAAGCATTCAGCAAAACAATTCCCCCCTCAGCCCCCCCTGCAGCCTCTCACACAACACCCATAGTAATTCTTCTATATCAGGTAAGTTCGCCCTGGAACCCATCTCCATCGAGACCACTAAGAATGTCATTTGTACTCTGCGTAATAGCACAGCGCCAAATGACGTTATCCCCACTAAACTGCTGAAGGAATGCGCCGACATTCTGGCTCCTCCCATCACGCAGCTTATCAACCAGTCTTTCTTGGAAGGCATAGTGCCCTCACAGTTGAAAGAGGGTGTAATCCAACCCATCCTGAAGAAACCCTCCCTGGACCCCAAGGATCCACTCCACCGCCGTCCCATAACTAGCCTCAACGTACTCTCAAAGATAATGGAAAAAGTAGTGGTACAACAGCTGCAACAGCATCTAGATACCCACAAGCTACTTGACCCATTGCAATCAGGCTTCCGTCCCGGACACGGGACAGAAACAGCATTACTGAAAGTATGGGACGATGTTCTCAAGGCCGCAGACGAAGGAGAATCTTGTCTTCTAGTTCTGTTGGACCTAAGTGCCGCTTTCGACACTGTAGACCACAATCTGTTACTGACTCGGCTTGCTGAAGTAGCCAGAGTCGCAGAAGGCGATCTATCTTGGTTCTCCTCTTTTCTGGAAAACCGATCGCAAACAGTGAAGTTAGGACCTTTCACGTCTGACAAACGCACAGTAACATGCGGAGTCCCTCAAGGATCGCCTCTGTCACCAGTGCTGTTTAACATATATCTTCGTCCTCTCTTTGAGATTATCAGCAGCCAAAAACTGCTCTACCACTCATATGCAGATGACACACAACTCTATTTCCGCATCTGCAACAGACAGGATCACCACCTCAATCTAGAGACATGTCTCTCTTTGATAGAGGACTGGATGACAAAGAGTTATCTTAAACTCAATGGAGCGAAAACAGAACTTCTCCTGTTTCACGCCAAGCGTATGAATCAACTTTCAACAGCATGGACCCCCCCGCCCATTCTGGGCAAGCTCATCACCCCTAGCGCCAAAGTCAAAAGCCTAGGGGTCATTTTTGACTCCTTTATGACAATGGACGCACAAATAGGGTCAGTAGTCAGCGGATCTCACCATCTGCTGCGCCTACTACGCAGACTCACTCCGTTCATCCCTAAAGAAGATTTAGCGGTCGTGGTGGGAGCAATTGTTAACTCCAGACTGGATTATGCAAATGCCCTTTACCTCGGC
This sequence comes from Rana kukunoris, assembly GCA_029574335.1. Lineage (NCBI taxonomy): Eukaryota > Metazoa > Chordata > Amphibia > Anura > Ranidae > Rana > Rana kukunoris. Next base: position 219,651,782 of record CM056051.1, read on the forward strand.
CTCCCCAAGTACCAAATCGCTCGTCTGCAAGTCGTTCAGAATACGGCCGCCAGACTGGTGACTGGGAAAAAACCCTGGGAATCCATCTCACCTTCACTGAGAGCACTTCATTGGCTGCCAGTCAAAGACAGAATCGCTTTTAAAGCTCTCTGTCTTACACATAGATGTGTCCATGGGAATGCCCCCCTTTATTTATGCGAAATAATAAAAGCGCATAATCCCAATCGCGTTTTGCGATCCACGAATCAGAACCTGCTCCAGGTTCCGAAAGCCAACTTCAAGTCCAAGGGAGAAAGGAGATTCGCGATCCAAGGTCCCAGACTATGGAACGCTTTACCAACCAGCATTCGGTTGGAGGAGAACCACCTAGCATTTAGGAAAAAGGTCAAGACTTTTCTCTTTTGATATCAAAGGAGACAGGAACAACAAGCGCCCAGAGGCGATTCAGTTCGCATGTGCCGCGCTATACAAGTTTTCATTCATTCATTCATTCATTCAATCAGCTGTGCTCTTCCCGCTGTGGACCTGCTAAATAGTGTGGTTTCTGGCATGGACTTCACACCCCGATGATGTCAGTTATGACAAAACTAGTAGGGTGGAGTCTATGCTCAGTCTTATCACGCTATTTTTTATGTGATCTGCAGATTGTTTTATCCTAGAGCTTTTTTTTCCTGTCTGATTGGATTTGTGTTATCTCAATAAAACATCACGGTTTTATGCTGTTGTTGGCGTTCTTCTCCTCTCTTTTTTACACTATACCTGGGAACAAGAGATAGAGAAAGCAGCCATTTGAACTGATATCCTCCTCATTCAGTCTACATCCAGAGGATTGATCTTATGTATTGTTTGAACCTACGCTTTACTAGGCTCCTACAACGTTCCGTCTAGTAATCTGGTAAGGGCACAGGCTTTCTTTTTATCATGGTGGAAGATGCACTTATGGGGCCAGATTCAGATACACTTAATATTGCGCTGCGTAATCGAAATACTCTACGCTGCCGTATTTTACCAGGCTCTACACCGAATTCTGGTAGATTTTTGCCCGTACGCTACGGCGGCGTAGTCTATTTCCCGCCGCGTAATCAAAATACGCGATTAGGGGGCGTGAAGCATTTAAATTAAGCGCGTCCCCGCAGCGATCGAACTGCGCATGCTCCGTTCAGAAATTTCCCGCGAAATCACGTCGTTACGTCATTCGTTGTTTGAGTAGCGTCGTTTACGAACATTCCTATTCCCGGACGACTTACGTTAAAAATAATAAAAGATGTCGGAAAACGTAGAAATTCGACGCGGGAACGACGGCCATACTTAACATGGGCTGTCTAATATTAGAGCAGCAAAAAGCTGGTATAGTGTTACGCAAAAAAAAGATGACTAAAGGTGCCGTAAGAGATTGCGAATGAAGATCGTAATTTCAGGGATCGCTCATTTGCATACCCCGACGCGGAAAACGACGGGAAGTCCACCCAGTGGCCGCAATTGTATTGCAGCGTAGATCTGAAGGCGTACGAACACGTAATCCAGTCGGATTGAAGCCCGCAGCCGTCTATTCATGGTTTGAGGTTTTCGACTAGCTAAAAAACGTGCGTAATTTGAAATTACTCCAGTCTAACACCAGTTAGACAGGAGTAAGGGCTCTGTGAATCTGGCCCAGGGTGTTTAGTAGTTTATTAGACACACATATTCAAAGACAGTTAACCTATTTTGGATTTCTTTATGGACTGATCATTGTTACTTTGGATGTCGTCATAGACTGATGGCTGTATATGCACATATATACATTCATTGGGGCAGATTCACAGACATTTTGCTTAGCGTAGCGTATCAGAAATACACTACGCCGCCGTTTTTTACCTTGCTCTACGTGGAATTCAGGTAGATTTTCTACGGTAAACGACGGCGGCGTAGTGTATTTCTCCCGTCGCAATCCATCTGCGCGAGTAGGGGGCGTGAAACATTTAAATTAGGCGCGTTCCCGCGGCGAGCGATCTGCGCATGCTCCGTTCGCAAATTTCCCGCCGTGCATTGCGCGAAATCACGTCGTGACGTCATTCGTTGTTTATGTAGCGTACTTTACGGCCGATCCACGTCCCGACGAGTTACGTAAACAAAATAAAATTTTAAATAAATTCGAAGCGGGAACGACGGCCATACTTAACATGGGCTACGTAAAGTTAGAGCAGCAAAAAGCTGCTCTAACATTACGTATAAAAAAATAGACGAAAACGATTGCGACGCCCGCTCGTATGTTCGTGAATCCCCGTAAAAACACATTTGCATATCCCGACGCACCAAAACGACGCGAACTCCTCCCAGCGGCCGCAAATAGATGGCAGCGTAGATCCGAAGGCTTACGAAGACGTAAGCCTCTCGATCGAAGCCCGAAGCCGGCGTATCATGGTTTGAGGATTCAAACTAGTGATACACCGCGCGAAATTTGAAATTACTCCTGTCTAACCCCAGTTAGACAGGCGTAATTGTTTTGTGAATCTGCCCCTTTATATTTTGTGTTTTGGTCATATCACTCCTTTTAGTGCGGCAATCTTGAGTTTTTATGATCACAGAAGAACAGAGCAGGAGAAAGCCATGGGACATAGTGCTTTAAAGAGAGATAAGAAAACGCTGCAAATATATGTGCCCAGCTCAAATTTCATGAATCGGGTTTACATGCACTTTAAGAACAATTTTCCTTAAAATAATGTACATTGTTTTATTTAATCAATGGTTATAGTCGCATAATGTAACAATAATTGGGATTATTTATATAGCAACAGAGCAGAAGTCATGGTAAAATAATATGCTAGGTATAAGGACTTAGCACACAATGCTCAGCACACAATGAATGTCTTGCAAAAAACAATACACCACAAAGCAATTGTAACGGATTGACCCGTGACGCCCAGAGACTTTGGAAGGCTGAGAGGTACTCCTGTGTCAGCGTCACTTATAACTCTTGGGTCTAAGTTCACCCTGTGACCTTTTGGGCATAGGGTGGCTAATAAATCATAATTCATGTATTACATGGGATGGGACATCTTGCAGGATAGTTGCAGGATAGTTCATATTGCAGGATGTCTTGAGATATTACAAGTTGTTGGCTTATTCAATGTGGGGACACATGCTTTTGAGAGGTGTTAATTGTATCTACTCCTAGACATTTCATTGTGTGATGGTTTAAAGCCTATTGATGATCTGATCAGGGGTAAATACCTTTCTGTCGGAGACAGGCCGTCTGTCTAAAGATGTTGATTGAAGGGAACTCATTGTGTGATGGTGTTTTGTTTGAATTCTACGGATAAAGGAATATGACTTCTCAGGGGTAGTAATTAGATCATGTTAATTATAGACTGGTGCCAAAGTGTCTCTCTAAAATCTGTATGGAAGCCCCCAGTGTGTGATGAGGGGGGTGAAGATTTCATTGTTCCTGTGATTAACTTTAACATGCTGTACTGTATATATAAGCAAGTTATGTGTACCATTAAAGTGTTCATTCATTTTGAAACCAGTACCAGAGCTGTGTCTCGGTTATTCTGGGAAATGGGATGGATCTGGTCATGTTGGTTGGAGTTTCGGATAAGCTGTCTTGCTTTGAAAGATCATAAACAGTGGTGAGATCGTAAACGGTGGTGACCGTTACAAGTGGTGGCACAGTAGTGGGATGATTCCATCTTCAGAAGGATGGCTACAAGGGCACAGGACAATGGAGACACAGTATGAACGGCTGAAGCTCATTTCCCTCATGGACTTACTGGAGAGCCGGGGCAGACCGGCCAGCAACCGTAAGAAAAGAGACATTATCGCAGAACTTGTCGAAATGGATAGAGCTGAGAGGCCCAGCGTAACAGACAGGACACTCGAGGAAGAAAGTTTTGATCAGGCTGTTAGACGTGGACTGGCACAGTATAGTCCTAATCCTCCACCGGAGATCATAGACTGGGTTATAGCGGCTGTGGATGCCACTTGGCTACATCAAAGAGGTGCTGCAGCAGCTGAATTCACAGCAGCAACAACTGAAGAGAGAGGAGAGGTGCAGATACCAGTCTCCATGGAAGAGGAATTCAGAAGAAGGTTACAAGAGGTGCGGATACAGCACAGAGGACCAGTATCAGAGGAGGCCCTGCTGGGATGGTCGGATGTGATTCGTTGCCAACTCTGGAAGGAAGCGCTAGCTCTGGAGCAGCAACACCAAGGAAAGGTCCTGCCCTCCATCTATGTAAGGTACTGGCCGCAGTATGAGGTACGATTGCCGTTGTTGGAGGAACAACCGAAGCAGGAGTGGACAGCAGAGTTAAGCAGGCTGCTAATATTTGTAGCAGCAGGACAGAAGCAGTGTTTCAAGACAGGGGCAGGTAGAAAGGTAAATTTATGTTCTGTTCTTTTAGCAGATATGGTTTTATCTCAGTTTCATGCAAAGAACATGCATTTCCTTTAAGCTGGACATATTCTGTTCTCTATCTAGTATAAATATCTACTGAATGTATTACTGAACTGTGCACATCATTAGAGCTGTTTTCACAGCATTATAGGAAAAGCTCTAACTAGTTTAATAGATACTTCTATTTTATGCTTTTTTGTCATACACAGTGCAGTCAGTTTTGATGTTTTTGCAAGGCTTAAAATAAATCTGTCATAAGATAGAAAGCGCTAGCAAGATTTTTGAGTTTAGGCTGTCATCAGTATAAAGAAAACAGACAGCAGTGTTACAGTATGGTCCCTTGTACCAATTCAGGTCAAAATATGTTCATTACTCTTTTTCCTGGGGAAGAGTGCAAAGCTGTGAGATGAGCAAGTCTAAATTATTTATATCTTTATTAAAACAAAATCTATATATACTGACAGTATATTGTAACAAAATAACAATCAGGTAGTGCCCCCAAAACAAAAAATGAAAGGAGCACACTCCTGCCTGATTTATGCTTCATATACACAGATACATATACAGCAGGCCTTCAAATGCAACAAAAACTTGGTCTTCCCTGTTAGAACTGTACATGTCCTTTATTTTTTGTGTACTTTTCTGAGCACACAGACGATTTGCATTTGGAGCTGCCTGCAAGGTAAATAGGATGCAAAATGGCATAAGCTAAATCAAAAACTTTCCTGAGAGGCTGTGCCAGTAATACATGCAGAACCAAAAAAAAAGTGTAACGGCCAAGGTGACTTATCACCAGGTAGAATGTAAATGTTTAATACTTATGTATTATGATATTTAATTATTTATGTGACAGAATTCTTTATAGAGCACAATTGCAACAGCAATGACAGATCCAAAAAATATCTCTGTTATACAGATATGCATACAGGGAGTATATTAGGCTGTATTTTTGATTAATTTTATTATTGAACCCACCATGTTCTCATGCCCAAAAAACTACTCTAAGGTTCTGTGTGTGCACAGGTAATTATTAGTCAAAAAACAAATTTTCAATTATTTATTTTTACCAGCTATCTATCCCATTTCTGAATTCAAAAACAAAACAAAAACAAATCAGGTTTGGTTGAAGTCCTGTGTGAATTCTGGGCAGTATCAGAGCTTGCTGCTAAGCTGTGCACCCATACATTCCTAATGGCCCATCATGATGAGGTGACCTCATTGAGTAATAGGAATAAGCAGGAGTAAGAAAGGATCGAGCAAGCGTGGGAAGTCTTAAAGCTCTGCCTGCCACAATGGCCAGGGGTGGGTCCCTGACAGGAGAGTTTTAGGTACCTCTTATTATCCCCTAACAAAGTCTATTTAACAACATACACGTATGTATTGGTTGTTGTCATTTACTGCTGATTCTGACTAAAAACACTTGCTCTCTGTGTAGCCTGTATGTATCTATCCCAAAGGGGTGCAGTGTGATGCACCCATACATTCCTAATGTGGTGACCTCATTGAAAACAGGAGTAAGAAAGGACACAGTCCCTGCCTGCCAGTGCAGGAAAGAACATCTATTTAACAACATACACGTATGTATTGGTTGTTGTCTTAAACAATGCTAAGACAGTTCACAAATATTCCGGGCGAATGCAACCCAGCCAGGAACACATACAGGTCCATCAGCGTGTAGAGAGCAGGTTTCACCTGGACTGCCAGAGTCTGTAGAGAGGGGCAGAATGCGGCCTGGCCATCTTGTACCCAAGCAGCCAGGTCTCCAGAGAAGCAGCAAACCCTATGCTTTCCCTCCTTGTCAGGAACCTTTCCCTGACACTAGTTCTGTCCTTACCAGATGGGGTACCTGTCCATACACTACCAACTCACAAATTTGTGCCAAACCTGGGAGCCTTAAAAAAAGGTCTGCCTGACCCAAGATGGCTGCAGGAGTCATATGGGGCAGTAGCATTCAATGGGATAGCTTCCCCAGTAACCCAGGAAACCATAGAGGTTTCTCCTAACTTCCTCTTTAACTGTGGTGCCGCTGTGGAAGAGCACCACCTGCAGTGGAGAAAGAAAATTGCACCTGCTTAATTTATCTCAACACATCAAAATCACAGATAGCATATAGAGTTCCTTGAGCTGTGGCTAATTGACCTTCCGTTTGATGGTGCCTGCATAATTCCAGAGCCAATGCCACTTGGCAAAACCGGATGCTTGACACCAATGGTCTTTTAAACCTTCTGTAAAGGTGGCATTCTGATAATCACTGGCATACTAACTACTAGTCACCAATATAAAAGGCCATTTGACCCACCGACCCAAAATGAATTAGTTTTTTCAGGGATTTCCATGAGACCTAAAAATAATTTCAAGAATTGCTCTGGGGTAAAAAGGTTAAGAGCAGGTAGTTTCCAAACTATGGCCCGAAGGCCACATACAGCCCACTATAATATTTTATCTAGCCTGCAGATAGGGTCTGTGGCATATCCTTAATGTGCAAAGATTGAGGATTAAGGTCAGCAGAGGCTGCCTATAGTCTCAGCCATGACTCCCCCCATGTAATGAGGGATTTTGATGGGGATTCTGATGGGGACCCAGATGTAAGGGGGGTATTGATGTAAAGGGGACTTTGATGAGGAACCTGATGTAAGGGGGAATCTGATAGAGACCACAATGTAAGGAGGGCTCTGATGTAAATTATGTAAAGGGAGCCACTGATGGACATTGTTTTTACTCTAGGGATATTTTCAGCCTATGAATATTTGTAAAACATACAATGTGGCCCATGTACTGAAAGTTTGAAGACTCTTGCTCCAGTAGGGATAATAAAATGCAATGAAATAAAATATGCAAACTGCAAACATTTACAATCTAAAAATCAAAACATAAATGATTTTCATGCACACTTTAAAATTAAAGTGGATGTAATATTTTATATTTCTGATACAGTGCCTTGCGAAAGTATTCGGCCCCCTATATATATATATAAATATATATATAACTGTAATTTTTTGGGAAGAATCATCAACAAGTGGGACACAATCATGAAGTGGAACAAAACGTTTGTGAACAGCAGTTTTCAGTTCTTTCCACAGATTCTCGATTGGACTTTGACTTGGCCATTCTAACACCTGAATATGTTTATTTGTGAACCATTCCATTGTAGATTTTGCTTTATGTTTTGGATCATTGTCTTGTTGGAAGACAAATCTCTGTCCCAGTCTCAGGTCTTTTGCAGACTCCATCAGGTTTTCTTCCAGAATGGTCCTGTATTTGGCTCCATCCATCTTCCCATCAATTTTAACCATCTTCCCTGTCCCTGCTGAAGAAAAGCAGGCCCAAACCATGATGCTGCCACCACCATGTTTGACAGTGGGCATGGTGTGTTCAGCGTGATGAGCTGTGTTGCTTTTACGCCAAACATGACGTTTTGCATTGTTGCCAAAAAGTTCGATTTTGGTTTCATCTGACCAGAGCACCTTCTTCCACATGTTTGGTGTGTCTCCCAGGTGGCTTGTGGCAAACTTTAAACAACACTTTTTATGGATATCTTTAAGAAATGGCTTTCTTCTTACAACTCTTCCATAAAGGCCAGATTTGTGCAGTATACGACTGATTGTTGTCCTATGAACAGAGTCTCCCACCTCAGCTGTAGATCTCTGCAGTTCATCCAGAGTGATCATGGGCCTCTTGGCTGCATCTCTGATCAGTGTTCTCCTTGTATGAGCTGAAAGTTTAGAGGGACGGCCAGGTCTTCGTAGATTTGCAGTGGTCTGATACTCCTTCCATTTCAATATTATTGCTTGCACACTGCTCCTTGGGATGTTTAAAGCTTGGGAAATCTTTTTGTATCCAAATCCGGCTTTAAACTTCTCCACAACAGTATCTCGGACCTGCCTGGTGTGTTTCTTGTTCTTCATGATGCTCTCTGCGCTTTAAATGGACCTCTGAGACTATCACAGTGCAGGTGAATTTATATAGAGACTTGATTACACACAGGTGGATTCTATTTATCATTATTAGTCATTTGGGTCAACATTGGATCATTCAGAGATCCTCACTAAACTTCTGGAGAGTTTGCTGCACTGAAAGTAAAGGGGCTGAATAATTTTGCACGCCCAATTTTTCAGTTTTTTATTTGTTAAAAAAGTTTGAAATATCCGATAAATTTTGTACCACTTCATGATTGTGTCCCACTTGTTGTTGATTCTTCACCAAAAAATTACAGTTTTATATCTTTATGTTTGAAGCCTGAAATGTGGCAAAAGTTTTCAAAGTTCAAGGGGGCCGAATACTTTCGCAAGGCACTGTAAGCATCTGTATTAACATGTACTTTTTGCATTGCTTCCTTTGTGTGAAATACCTTATGATCCTGCCAAATTGTTCTGCTTTCCTAATTCAAACTGAGCACCCCAGGACATGGAAGCATATCCATTCCAACGTGGTTAGTTTGCTTCTTTGCTTTCTGCTTGGGGACACAGCCTGCCTGTACTCCAGTGGTTAGACTTGTGTTGACACAGCCCCCTTGCACAGATCTTCACTAGGAAGATCAGTGCACTACTGTTCCTCTGCCTCCTGGTGACATGCTCCCCTGGCCTGCTCTTCACTGGCCAGATCAGGGTACTGCTGTTTCTCAGTTTCCTGCTGACATACCCCCTAGCTCATCAAAGTTTATTTCTGTCTTCTGAGAAAATGGTAGGGCAAAAAATTGGATAGCCGCACTCCAACGAACTTCCAGAGAAGTGGTCTTTATTAAATAAAATTCAGTATAGATGCAAACTAACACAGCCACAGACTGTACAACCGACGCGTTTCACACTATACCTGTTAGTGCTTAGTCATGGTGTGTGTGTTAGTTTGCATCTATGCTGAATTTTATTTAATAAAGACCACTTCTCTGGAATTTCGTTGGAGTGCGGATATCCAATTTTTTGCCCTACCATTTTCTCCATTGCTATATGCATTGCCGGCACCCTGGTGTTCCGAAGATTCCTCCTGTTTGAAGGTTTGCAGTACCCACCTGGAGCGGTGATACCTTTATTTCTGTCTTCTGTTCTCTGTTCAAGTTGCTTCTGCCACACCCACTTCTTCCACCATCATCACAAGGGGTCTCCACCCCATCTTGCTGTAGTGTGAAAATTTTGAACAGAAATGAGTCCGTTCCCTGCTGAACACGCCACATTTCGATCCATATATGACCAGCTTTAGTCTGGGAATTTATATTTAGCTTTGAATATGCCATACATATCTCAATATGTTATACAGTATTTACAGTAAGTTTCAATATAATTTATAGATCATTTATAAATTGAAATGTACAATAGATCTTCTGAAAAAAGGTTTAACCGCTTCAGGTCCGCGCTATTAACAAAATACGTGAACAGCGCGGACCTGAGGCGCCGGGGTCACGTCTTTGGACGTGATTTGCTTGTAATTCCCCGCGCGCGCCACAGGGTGGCGCGCGGCGGGGAAAAACAGTCCCGACGCATCACCGAGGATCCGATGCGTGTACCCGGCGGCCGCGATGTCCGTCAGGTACACGCGATCGTCGGTGAGACAGCAGGGACGTGGAGCTCTGAGTGTAAACACAGAGCTTCACGTCCTGTCAGTGAGGTGACAGATGCTGTTTCTCTTGTACATAGGGAGACAGCATCGGTCACCTCCCCCAGTCACCCCCCTCCCCCTATACAGTTAGAACACACCCAGGCAATACATTTAACCCCTTCCTCACCCCCTAGTGTTAACCCCTTCAATGCCAGTCACATTTATACAGTAATTAGTGCATTTTTATAGCACTGGTCGCTGTATAAATGTGAATGGCGCCAAAAATGTGTCAAAATTGTCCGATGTGTCCGTCGCAATATCGCAGTCCCAATAAAAATCGCAGATCGCCGCCATTACTAGTAAAAAAAATATATAAAAAAAAAGTCATAATTATGTCCCCTATTTTGAAGGTGCTATAACTTTTGCGCAAAGCAGTCACTTATTGTGATTTTTTTTTTTTTTTTTTTACAAAAATACGTAGAAGAATACGTATCGGCCTTAACTGAGAAAAAAAACTATAAAAAAAAAAAAAAAAAAAAAAAAATGGGATATTTATTATAGCAACAAGTAAAAAAAATATATATATTTTTAAATAGTCGCTCTTTTTTTCATTATAACGCAAAAAATAAAAACCGCACGGGCGATCAAATACCACCAAAATAAAGCTCTATTTGTGGGGAAAAAAAGGACGCCAATTTTGTTTGGGTGCCACGTCGCACGACCGCGCAATTGTCAGTTAAAGCGACGCAGTGCCGGAAGCTGAAATTTCGCCTGGGCACGAAGGGGGTTTATGTGCCCAGTAAGCAAGTGGTTAAATCAGTTTAATACAATAATTCAGTAAGATGTATTATCAGTGAAAGCAATGTAAAATGCATCATAGGCTTTTGTGAGTTTTCTGTACAGCAATCACACTGTAAAACAGACATTGACAGCCAAGTATGCATGATTGACTGATGGACCCTGTCATGACTAAATGTATTTTATCAGGCTAGTTGTACAATATTTCTGCTGCTTTGTCTCTTAAGTTAAAGAATATGCTTGCCTATTGTATTTCCCAGTTGAATTGAAGTGCAAGGCTTTTAATTTTAGTAAGCGAGTCATTAACTTTTAATGTTCCCAAAGTCAGCACGGTAATGGATGAATAGATTTTCTGTGCTGTGCTCAGTGGCTACAACGGAAAAAAAGTGTCAATTCTCTTAGCCACAAAATCCAGACAGGATGACTATAAGAGTATAGTACTGCTTTTATGCTCTATTTACTCTTCTTTTAATGTCTGGATGCAGAATTTACTGGCTGCAGTTGGACATAAACAGTTTTCATGCTTGGTACCCCAGTCACTTTAGGTCTACAAGCAAAACAGTCATCCAGATAAGGTTCACCAAATGATATAAACAGCAGATTCAAGTTTAATGACGTTAGGAACAGATTTCTAAATTGCTATGTACAGTAATACATCTGATAAATAATTATCACATAAAACAACACATATGACTGCATATCTGACAAGTGAGTGTCCTCACATCCATACTGAAGATCATGCTGTGGTAAGACCATTAGGTGAGCCCAGTAAAATGCAGGGCCTAAGTCAGTATTTGCCAACGAATGGATGGTAGTATTTTCCCTTTGGGGGGGAGGGGGGGTTGATTTACCGAAGGCAAAAAGGCTGGTCCCTTTGCAAAGAGATTTGCCTCAGAGCAGGGCCGGTTCAAGGATTTTTGTCTACTTAGGAGAGGTGCATTTTCCCGCCCCCACCCCCAGTATTTCTTCCCCCACCCCCTCCCCTCCACAATGGCAGTGTGTAATGGGGGGTGTGTGATCCCTGCTTCCCCTCACTGGATACGGGCAGCTGGCAGGTGAAGCAAACTAACACTGTTTTAGCAACCTAGAGCCTGGCCACTATGGAATTTTTCTTTTTTCATATTCCATATTTATATATTTAATCGCATAATGCGATAAAGCGCATCTCATTCAAAGTCCCAATTTTATCTTTTTAGACATTTACAGGGATGGAGGCCTGTGGTAGTTAGTATCACATGCCTCATTCAAAGTCCCAACCCCACCCCCCTTTTAATTAACTAACACTTCCATGCTGCCCCTGGTAGGAGAGAGTGTGCAGTGTTAGAGAATGGAAGACAGGTAATTTAACCACTTGAGTGCTAGAGCCATTTTTTTATTTATGTGTTTTTCATGTTTTAAAAATAATTTTAGGCCTTAAGATTACTTAAAACTTCCAAAACAAAGAAGACACCCTAAAGAATAAAATGTTGGTAGTTATTTTTTTTTTTTTATAAAATGCAATCTCAGTAAAAAAAAAACAAAAAAAAAAAACGATAGTTAATTTTTGGGCACATAGATATCTAATATGTCAGACCTTAAAATTGCATGCACCTGTGAAACTGTGAAAAACGTCAGTACCCTATATTTTTTAAAGGCAATGCTTTAAAAGCTCCTCTAAGTCAGTTTAAAAAAAAATTGGTGTCCCTTTAAATGTTTTAAACTTTTTTTTTTAACATGACTTTATTGTCATCACATAGGAGGCTATTGGTCCCCTACGTTATAACATATAGGTAACAGGTTCTCTTTATGAGACATTCAGGGTCTATTAGACCCTGGATGTTTCCCCTGTACTCCACTAAAGCTGATGGAACACAGATCGTGTTCAATTAGCCACTTTCCTGGGCACTGGTCGACAGCTCATAAGCAGGAAGTGACATCATACACATTAATTCCTGGTCTGTGCACAAGAGGGAAGCTTAGCGGAATGAGAGTCGGTTTACACTGGGGCGATACGACTTCCAGCACGACTTTCAGAGGCAACTCCAACACGACTTGAGCATTAACCACAGGGCGATCTGGGGCGATTTACAACACGACTTGAAGTCGTCTCCAGGACAGGAGACTTTCCAGTGGCCAATCAAACAACAATCAGCTCTATGGGAGGGTTTGCCTGGGAAATGTATGTTATCTTCCTGGAAAGTTCCTGGATCAGACTTGGAGGCGACTTCCATTAAAATCAATGGGTAAAAATCGCCTAGAAGTCGGATTGAAGTAGTACAGAAACCTCTTCTGAAGTCGGAGCGACTTCAGTATTGTGTATTAAGATGGCTACCATACCACTCTGAGGAAAGCTTAGTGGACAGAGGTCTGCTGAGCTCCCGCCACCCTTCCCAGTGACATCTGCCATGACTGCACCAGGCCCACAGGTTTGACAGCAAAGCCCAGTAAACATGAGGGGGGGTTCGCGTGGGGGGGGGGGAGGCACACCACAGGTGTGGTGTTGTGGAAATTACAGGTGGCTTTACAACTACGTGAAAGCCGACTGTCGGCTTTACTGAAGTACACACACTCTTGGCTGGTAGAGCGGCCAGGATGGTGCAAAAAATATATAAAAAACACGTGGCACTATTTTGAAGATCATATATTTCTATAACACATGTTTGATTACGGACTATATTTATATACCTTGAAATTAATAATTAATTGACCACTGGACATTTGACTGTGTTTGTTTTCTTTTTCTTTTTCAATATACAGTTATTGTTTCATTTACTGGTTGGTATGATAATAATCACTAAGCTATTGGTTCAATAATATTTTTTATCACGCAGATCTGCAGATCGGTTATTGATCTGAATGCTTAGCAAGTGGCTGGGGATTTAGATTTGACCTCCCCGTCCTGGTGCCCTAAGGTGGCGCCAGCCCTGCCCCAGAGCTTAATGTATGAGGTGAAGCTCCGTTGACTTCCATCATCCAATCGTATTGCAAATGCAAAATTTGCTAGAAAGAGTAGCTGAAGAAAGTACCAGAGCAGAATTCTCACCAAACGGGGACGGTGAAGAATTGGGAAACTTCAGCAGATGTCAAGCCAGCCAGTGAAGGTGATGCTTTTAGAGCATTATTGTGTGTCAAGCCAGGGACCAAGCAGGCCAGTGGGGTAAAGCTTGGACAGTATCTGTGAGTGCCAAGCTAGGGACCCAGCAGGGATGCGGGGGTGATGTTTGAGGAAGATACTGTGTGTGAAGATTGGACAAGCTCGGGGGATCCAGGGGCAGTGGATCAGCAAGTCTAGTGAGAGAAACTGAGAGCTCAGTTGAGTGAAGATTTACAAGAGGAGATTGTAAAAGAAGTAAAGGAGTTTGTTACAACTTGTATTAGAAACTGTTATAAGACTGTTGCCATAGGAGACAGTGATCCTACTCTGCACAGAAGGATGTCGGCTGTCCTTGACTCTGGAGGTCACCATTGGGTCTCTAGTGGTCGGGGCCCTTGCTATACAAGCTATTGGGATTTGAGCCCCCAGGACTCCTGAAGCGCAGACAGTGATTATAATGCTATTGCACACAGGGTGATTAGGGTGTGCCCAGGCACACCAGCACACTCTGTGCACACGCCTATGACAACAGCCCTGTTGGAATATATCTGCTCGATCAGCAACACCGGCTTATAGCTGGCAGCACTGATCAGTGAATTATGACAGTGCAGTGGGGAAGTCTCCCATCTGTCAGAAAATGAATACAAAGGCTCAGTGGGAGTATTCTCACATCCACCTTAAACGTGTCAAGTCAATTTTTATCGTTCAACATGGGCCACCCTAGGTAAAAACTGAGATTTTTAAGTATCTTAACTGTACTACTAAAATTGCCTGCAGTTTATCATTGAAGAATAGGGATGATCTTCGAGTTTGAGTCGAACCCATGTTGACTCGAACTTTGACTGATCGAGCGTTTGCTGAATTTCGAACATTATGGGCCGTTCGCGCCAACTTCGAGTGGCGCGCCACGGTCCATAATTCACTGCGGGATCGCAGTGCATTGCTGGCTGATGATTGGCCAAGCATGCACTATGACCCGCATTTTTTGGCCAATCACAGCGCGGAAAAAACAGAGAGCCATAATTGGCCAAAGCCATGGTGGCTTTGGCCAATTATGTCTCAGGGGGTTTAGTACATGCCCCACACTATATAAGGCCACCTGCGTGGCGGCCTTGTGTATTGTGTTGCGGTGGTGGTTAAAGACAGACAGAGAGAGAGAGAGACAGTGTCATTTATTTTGAGTTAGATAGAGTGGGCAGGCGAGTCAGTTAGCTTCAGTTACAGTGTGTAGAGGATATATATGCATCCCAGGTGTTGTATATACAGGGCTTTTTTTCAGGGGGAACTTGGGGGAACTCAGTTCCACCACCTCTGGCTCAGACCCTTTGGTGCCTGCTCACCACAATCACTTGTAAACACAGAAGTCTGGTTTCTCTGTTTACAAGTGACAGCTCTGTACTCTGTGTGTAACCCGCTAAACTCTGCGCTCTGCATGTAACGAAATCCTGGTATTTAATGCCCATTTAAGACCCCTCTACTGTTTGTGAAATCTGAACGGGGTCGTGGTTGAGTTCCTGCACCTATTTTCTGAGAAAAAAAGCTCTGTGTATATATATTTATACACTTTATTCAGTTTAGCTAAATCCGTTCCTGTTTTTCTTTTCATAATAGACTGACAGGCAGGCATGTGATTGTTCTAGCTGCAGTATTTTCACTTAGTGTACTGTGTCCTTTGCACAGTGTGCACCTAAAGCTTACCTGAATACAATTGCTGGTGTTCTCATACAAATACAGGCAGGGACCTGCAGTATTTTGATTTAGTGTCCGTTGCACAGTACCAGACATTACATTAAGGCCGCAAGCAGTTTTAAATGACTTTTTTTTCTATATAAAACTCTCATTTTGTGCAGGGACAGTTCTAAACACGGGAAACATGTGCCACTTCACAGGCATACTATAGACACCCAGCAGGTGTCTATAGTATCACCTTTTTTTTTTTTTCATTTTAAGCATCATTAAAATCACTGCTCCCGAAAAAACTGCAGTTTTTAAAAAAAAAATTGCATTGATACATGTCCCCTGGAGCAGGACCCGGGTCCACAGACCCTATTTAGGACAATAACTTGCATATTAGCCTTTAAAATTAGCACGTTTGATTTAGAAGGTTCAAGTGCCATAGACTTTAATGGGGTTCTAAAATTTGCGCAAACTTTCGGTCCGTTTGCAGGTTCTGGTGCGAACGGAACCAGGGGGTGTTCGGCTCATCCCTACTGAAGAATAGTGACTGATCACTGATAAAACAAATTGCTTCCTATGGTGTAAGCTACACAGCAGCATGTAGAAGCAATTTTTCATACATGATCACACAATGTTGCAATAGGCTGACTGATCGGTGATCGCTGCTTCTTGCTACATCATTGCTTACACCATAGGAAGCCATTTGTTCAGAGAGTGATTGATCACTACTTTCAAGTGATTCACTTAATGACTGAGCTACCAAACATCAGCAGTTTAAATTCACCATTAGACTTTATGCAATCTCTTGCAATTGTTAGCATTTATAAATACTAAAATAGACATCAACGCCACCTGTTTTCTGAGGTTCTGAAAAAAACCTTGACAATTTGAACATCATGTTTTAAGCTCATGTGGGGAACATTTGATTGTGTAACCTGCCTGATGATTACAAGTCCTGAATATATTTATTAAAGATCTGCTCTCTCTTGCCTGTGCATTTCCAGGAAGATGAGAAGTCTCTGACAATTTTCTTGGAACACTTTCCTTTCTTTACTAGTAGCCTAATGTAATGCTAATATAAGGTCAGAACAGGTTCTGGATTGTACCTGGCATATTTTACTCATGTCTCACTACTATCCTTATATCACACCTACAACACCTTTATAGCAAAGCACATTCACCTCATAGAAAATGTAAGCATAAGTCTGTATGTGTCATAATAAATCATCTACAAAACTCAGAACAATAAATTATAAGTTATTATCCTGGCTTTCCTTTAAATAATTTACACTTTTGCTTGAAACCTAGATTACTGAGATCTAGTTTCCAAATGGCTAGATTGACTATGTTAGAAGGTAAGTTGGTCAACTCAAGACAATTGCTGATTCATCACTTTTTGATTTTCCTGATGGCTTACCTGTAGATTGTCCAATCTGCAGAGACTTGCACATTATAGGAAACAGTCACGGTTGATAAACTGTATGAGTATCAGCAGACTTAACAGTAATTTTCATTACTACAGGAGGTCTATTAGATTGTGAATATGGGTACATAATAAAATAGCTTCAAAAGGAATTACTATTAAAAAACAGTATCCGCCATTGTCAGAGAAAAACTGTCTCTTTTTCTATGACCTGTCCATCTTCTTGGTAAATCTTACAAGGTTTACAATATCGATTAAAGCATCCCCTTTAAGGAGAGTACTCTGAAATAGGGGCACCATCAGGGCTCTGAAATAGGGCCACCCCTGGCTCCCGCATCATTGGATTTTGACAGCAGCGAGAACCAATGGCTGCGCTGCTATCAATCCATCCAATCAGGACCCGAGACACCAGCTTTTTCGGGTGTGCTCACCCCAGGCAGGAGATAGAGGGGGTACAGGTAAGTGAAATGGGAGCTCGGGGCTGCAGCATTAAAGGAGGTTTTTCACCTCAATGCATATGATGGTTTAGAACCCCTTTAAGACAGTGGACCCCATCTTTAATGGTAACCCTTCACCAAATGGTAACCCTTCTCCAAACCATAGTGAGCTTTCAAATATGTTTAGCAAAACAGGGTTAGATCTCAACTAAGTGTTGTGATTTGAGGACAGCCATTGGCCTTTTCTCCATTTAAGGTAACTCTCTTGTCACTGTTGCGAGACTCTTTATACTCTTTCTACCAGAGGTGTCAAACTCAATTTCATAACTGGCGGCATCAGCATTATGGTTACCCTCAAAGGGCTGGTTGTATCTGAGAGACTATATAAATTTATTCAGGGCTTTTCTCAGAGGATAGGTGCAGAAACTCAACTACACCCCCCTCTTGCCAAACTGCATTGAATAGTGGGTGTAGCCAATCAGTGGGAGGATCTTAAAGGAACAGTAAATACTAGGAGTGCGTTATGTGCAGAGTTCAGGGATGCACTATGTACAGAGTGCAGAGTTCAGGGATGCACAATGTACAGAGTGCAGAGTTCAGAGGTGTGTTATATACAGAGTGCAAAGTTCAGGGGTTAACTTTGTGTAGAGTGAAGTTTTTAGAGCTGCTCTACATACAGAGTGCAGAATTCAGGGATGCTCGGTGTACAGAGCGCAGAGTTGAGGAGCGTGCAACATACAGAGTGCAGAGTGTGCAGGGTTCAGCTCTTTTTCACAGGCTGTCCACATCTCACTTGCACCTCTCCTCTGCTCTGACCTCTGCACACATGTCTCTCCACAACCCTCATCTCTCCGCCCCCCACCCCAAAAGCTTGCTTGCATCTCTCTCATCTTTCTCTCTAGCTTGCAGGAAAATCATTGGTCTGCATCTGTGGACTCGAGATTACAGTGCATCTTACCATGTAATGCCCCATCCCACACTGCACCTGGATTTCCCTTTTCCCTGCTGTGAGTGCAGGGCAGACAGGGATCTGTGAGAGCAGCTGAGAGGAAAGCTGTCCTTTCAAACACAGAGAGCTTCTGTGTTTACAAGTGACAGTGGTGAGCGGGGAACGGAGGGTGAGTTCCGCCATGCCCTGGCTGAAAAAAAGCCCTGGGTGTGAAGGCCCCATGGAAAAGCCTTGGGCGCTGGATTTGGCCCATTGACCTTGTGTTTGATACATGTGGTCTAGACACTCTTATTATGCAAGCATTTGTAACTTTGTGTGCTTTTCATCAAGTATGCATTTTGCCCTGTTACCCTGCCTAGAAGATGTCAGCCTATCATTGGTATGCACAGTGGAGACGGTTGAACAGGGAGTTGTACAAAAGTTGGCCAGTTCCTGCTGGAATTACAGCTTTTGGCCACTTTTCGGCCTATGTGTACCCTGCATTAGTGTTAACAAGCTCTTTGAAAACAATGTATTTTTCCATGTTCCTGCATTTTGCTCACTCTGGAAATTTAACTCATGAAAAGGCATCTGATGTTACAATCTAAAATGCAGTTTTGTGTGCTGTTTTTAGAATCCGTCAGATATTGTGGCTAGAGTACAGTAATGCCGCGTACACATGATCGGTTTTCCCATCGGGAAGTCAGATGTCAGCTTTTGAATGGGAATTCCGACCGTGTGTATGCTCCATATGACTTTTTTTGTCAGAATTAACACCAGCAAAAGTTTGAGAGCAGGTTCTCTATTTTCTTGACGGAAAAAAATCCTAGCGGAAAAAAAACGATTGTCTGTATGGAATTCTGACGCGCAAAAAAAACATGCATGCTCAGAATCAAGCAGAAGAGCCAAACTGCCTCTTGAACTTCATTGATCTCGGCTCGTTGTACGTTTTGTACATCAACGCATTCTTAATGGGTGAAATTTGGCGGAATTCCGTCTAAAAAAACAAACATCCAAGGTTTTTCCGATTGGAAAAAAAATCGCGTGTACGCGGCATTAATCTACAGAGTTTGGAAAATGCATTCATAATGCTCCTGTAATGTTATTGTAATGTTAATGTTATTGTAATGTAATGTTATTAAGATCATAGATGTATCCATCATTATTAATGAAAAGATGAACTGTATAAAATATCTTCATACACAGAAAAACGCATTGTGCCATTTTGAATAACGTCATGTGGAGTTTTATATAACAAAGAGGGTTTGGTAGTGTTTGCTCTTTAGTTGTATTCTCAATTATATGCTAAAATAATTAGCACTTACTTAAATTTTTATTTTTTACAGTTTTTATTTTAATAGTATTTTTACAATGATGTGCACAGGGAACATTCTACCTAACAAAATGTTATGTATTTAGCTTGTTTTTATTATTTGTATGATGAGTATATCATTTTTAAAGTGTTTTTTTTTTTGTAAAGTATGCCATGATTTTATTGTAATGTTTTTCATTAAAATGATCAAGGACCTATTCTCATTCAAGAGAGGAGCATTGTATATCGCAAAAAACAATTTAGTGCCCCTCTAGGACACCGGCTGCAATTTTAGGGTAATTTAATCTCAGGATTAACAATGCATGCTGCAGCTATCACCATCAAATTTTGGAAGAACACCAAATTCCAGTCTTACCAAGCCAAGAATGGGGTCACTGAACAATAACTGCAGCACAAATCAGAAAGTACAACTTTTAGTAAGGTAATGGTTAAAAATGTGAACATTATACAGGGAGGGTCACCAAAACTTTCTCTAACAAAAGGAATATCTATTTTGCCTGAAAATACCATTACAACAGTCATAGTAAACCTCCAACCAAAACCTTTTTTTTCTTTGACTTTAGGATAGAGCAACACAGGGTTATGCCCTGTACACACGATCGGTTCGTCTGATGAAAACGGACCGATGTGTGGGCCCCATCGTTTTTTTTCCCATTGGTGAAATAAAATAGAACCTGTTTTAAATTTTTCTTATGGTTAAAAAAACAATCGTCTGTGGGGAAATCCATTGGTCAAAAATCCATGCATGCTCGAAATCAAGTCGACGCATGCTCAGAACCATTGAACTTCATTTTTCTCAGCACGTTGGTGTGTTTTACATCACCGCGTTGGACACGATCGGATTTTTAACTGATGGTGTGTAGGCAAGACTGATGAAAGTCAGCTTCATCGGATATCTGATGAAAAAAATCCATTGGCCCGTTTTCATCAGACGAACCGATCGTGTGTACAGGGCATAAGAAAAAAAATTCAGACTGCACTATTTTGCTATGCTGTGAAGGCCAGTTGATTATTTTGCTTTTTAATGGCTCTTGTGTACTTCTTAGTAACATACCTGTGAACTTTTCCAAGTCAATAAGCCTGAGACTGAGGTGGGGTGAGGGCTGGGCAAGGATGCAGCAAGAGGAACAGCAAATATAGATGTAGCACCATCCTCTAGATAGGTTGTTAGGTCAAATTTTGTTTTTGGCTTCACTGCAGTCAGTGGAGCAGTAACCTATTTGTGTCTGGTCAGGGCTTCCTAGCTGAGCATTTGATTTTTCCTATCTGCTTCTGGGAGAAGATTCCAGAATATAGGGCAGGGTGAATCAAATGTCCAGTATAAATATTTTTATGCCTCAGCCAATCACTGGAAGGAGGCATCCAGAAGGTGGTTGGGGGGTAATAAATGCCTTTCCAGAGTGTTCTTTTTTTCTTCAGGGAGGCTTCCAGTTCTCTATAGGATGCTGCCACTAGGGGGCAGCTATACTGAGACAAGAATTGCAGTCTGGACCTCCGCAGGAGTTGAGCTGGGGGCCTGGAGAAGACTGATGATGTATTTTTGCTGGGAGAATGCATTTGAGTGTATTCCTAGCAGCCCCATCCAATGGGAATACACCCAGGTCTCCTGCTGAGGGACCACTAGGGCTCATTTACACTTGCATCTGCAGTGGCCTGCTTTTTTTTTGACAGCCAAACAAGCTGTTTGAATGTGAATACCGTGCCACAATTGCAAACCTGGTGTTTGACTCACAGTTTGTAGTGTTGCCCTTTCACTTGAATATGTTGGATTTGGCAGCAGTGCTGCCCTTCAACTGTGATTGGGTTGGGGGGATAATTTTTGCCATGCTGCAAAGGAAAGCATCATGGCCGTGATATGTGTATGCCACGTCTGGCTACCTTCAGAGCCTATTTTTACTGCCCCTCAAACTGCAAGTGTAAACTCTAAAGCAGGGGTGACCAACCTTTTGAAGAGCGAGGGCCACTTAAGCGGCTTGGTAACCTGTCGCGGGCCACGGGTCACGGGTAACTGGTCGCGGGCTACACTCCGCATATGCAGAACGGACATGGACACAGCCCACTTGACTCCATGGGATTAAAGGTAGGCTGGTGGAAACGGACACAAGTCTGTTTACATTTTCCACTCCATAGAGGTGAATGGAGGGTCTGATTGGGTCGGACCGATCATGTAAAAGGGGCCTAAGGATGCTTTCACACTGATGCGCTGTGGTTTACTGACACCATGGGTGCAGAGCAGTGCACTTCTAGCTTTCCTGCGGGTTAGCTGCACTTTGGCATAGACTTCTATTATATCCTGCAGGTGTGGTGCACTTTCTGAAAACACACCAAACCGTAGGTAATAACAGAGGTCTATAGCTCAACCAGCCATATCAGAACAGGAGGGCCACATCAGAGGGCTCCGCGGGCCACATTTGGCCCCCGGGCCACTGGTTGGGCACCCATGCTCTAAAGGTACTTTTGATGCCTTACAAAGAGTTAAAGTTCCTTTACTACATTCCAGTCACTCCCATTATAGATTATCAGATAGCAGGAGCCAACACACACTTTCCTTTTCTCTGCCTCCCACTCTTTTCTTTGAATTTAGGAAGGAAAGACAGGAGGACAGACCCAGATCCCCAAAGTTTGAATATACAGATTACTGCAGCTCTGCAACCCTGATGGAGCTCCTCTTAGCATCTTTCATCAAATCAGCACAGAATTCTTTTTGTGCATACAGCACAATTTGCTCCTTGTTTTCCATCTCTGCAAAAACACATCTTTCTTCATTTAAAAAAAAGCTGGGTATGGTATATCACAGACCAATGCTGTACACTGCAGTTTTCTCTATGTGGCTTCATCTGGTCAGCACTTAAAAGGGCAAGGGGAGCGAACTTGTGCAGCCAGTGCCGGGACAAGGCCACCCAGCGTCCAGGGCAAAGAATCAAACTGCGCCCCTCCTTTCCTTTAGGGTTAGGGTCAGGGTGCCCCCCATCTCTGAAATAATCCATTGCAACAGGGGCAGCCGTCCCTCCTGCCCACTCCTTGTCCTGGCCCTGTGTGCAGCATTCTTTTTCAGTGGCAGGAGGGGGGGAGGGATGTGACTGTGGATTGGGGGAAGACTGTAAAGATGGACAGTAGCAATGAAGCTGCTGTCACTATTATGCCTCGTTTCCACTGAGCATTTCCACTGCAAATCGGACCATCCGGGACCATACAAGGTTTAGAAAAAAAGCCTAGCATGTCCACCAATCAGTGAGATGTATTTGTAGGTCCGCCCTAATGGAACCGTTCCATTTTCTATGGCCCCACATCTGAAGCAGGACCAGAATGGTCCTGTATTGTCAGGGATCTGCTGCTGACTCCCGGCGCGCCGGTGGGTGCGCGCGTGCACTTGTGCGCGCGCGGGTGGTGCGCGTGCACTTGCGTCGGGAGCGCGCGCGTGCACGTTAGCGTGAGTTTTGGCGCCAATGTACCTTTAAAAGTCAGGCAGCTGCAGCAGCCTCTTGCTGTCTGATCTGCAGCTTATGTGTGATCTTACCCGTATCCTGATTGAACCTGTTCCTGTATTGACCCAGCTCCGTTTGACTATCCGAACCTCTCCAGCCCGACCTCGGCCCGCCTTGACCTTGCCTACTGCTATTACCGCTGCCGGACCTCCTTGCCTGAATACCGACTACGCCTGTCTGCCTGAACCCTCTGTCTGACCTTGCCTACTGCTATTACCGCTGCCAGACCTCCTTGCCTGAATACCGACTACGCCTGTCTGCCTGAACCCTCTGTCTGCTTACGTGTTGACCCGGCCTGCCTGACCCAGCCTTCCGTCCAGTCCACGCTGCCCTACTTCGGTTCTGCATCAGTTCCAGAGTCGCTAGCCATCCGCACCAACTCCAGAGTCGCTAGTTCCTGCATCAGTGTGCCGACTCTCCTCCCTGCTTCAGCAATCCGGAAAGAACCTGTGCAGTGCCGATCCCTACCATCATCCAGGCACTCTTACTCCGCTGCGCTCCCGAGTCCGCTGTCCCTAATCCAGCGACTCCCGAACCAGAGTTGTACGAGGGGCCGCCTCCTGCGACTAGAGTCTGACGACCAGGTACACCCTCATGCATAACAGTATCAGACAGCCATCATGTCAGACCCTGCAGGAGTCGCCCCCGCAGTGGAAGAAATGTGCACACACCTGGCAGCCCTTACCCAAGCGGTTAAGAACTTACAAGAAGGGTACATGAGACTAGAAGGACAAGTCCAAAACCTGGCCGGCTCCAGCGATGCAACTCCTACAACCTCTGCCAGATCTTCTCCAACGGCCTCTGCTCCCGCAGTGGTGATGCTCCCGCCTGAACCAAGAGTTCCCATACCAGAAAGGTTCTCGGGCGATCGAGCGAAGTTCCGGGCCTTTCGCAACGCCTGCGAACTATATTTTGCTTTGCAACCTCATACTTTTTCCTTGGAGGCCACCAAGGTGGGGTTTGTGATCTCCCTCCTCCAAAACGAGCCTCAGACTTGGGCCCACCGGCTGTTGCAAGAGAACCACGTTCAGACCCAATCCCTGCAAGCCTTCTTCGAAGCCATGGCTCAGCTTTACGACGATCCCCAACGGGCTGCCACCGCTGAGTCCGCTTTGCTTGCGCTCCAGCAAGGCCGCAGGCCGGTTGAGGACTATGTTTCAGACTTCAGACGCTGGAGCGCCGATACCTGCTGGAATGATGCGGCCCTCAGATACCAGTTCCGTTTGGGCCTTTCCAAGGGCCTTAAGGATGAGCTTGCCCGAGTAGGAGTACCAGAGACCCTTGAAGACCTGATCACCAAGACTATTCAGATTGACCGTAGACTCCGTGAACGCCGGGCTGAGCGCTCTTCCCAACAAAACCAACCCGCATGGATGACCGCTAGGGCTCCGATGCCCGCTTCCCGCTACCTACCTCCCACCTGCATGAGTCCTCCCAGCGCCCCTCCAGATACCTCCGAACCCATGCAACTCGGCCTCATGCGACCAATGCTGCCACCTGAAGAACGGGCACGCCGCCGCCAACTAAACCTGTGCCTCTACTGCGGTGGGGCCGGCCACTACGTGTACAACTGTCCTATCAAGATGCGTAAGTGCTCTCCTCCAAGTCCTATTAACCTGTCAACCCTACCTACCCATGCTACCCACCTTGCTCTCCCTCTTTCATTACAGCTCCGGGAAAAGACAGTGCCGGTCAACGCCATCATTGATTCAGGTGCCTGTAGCTGCTTCATCGACTCTGCCTTCACTGACCTTCACAACATTCCGCTACGTAGGAAGACCCATGGACTTACCGTCTTTCTGGCCGATGGCTCCCGCATAAGCTCAGGACAAGTTACCCAAGAGACTCTTCCCTTGCTTACCACGGTTCCTCCCCTGCATAAGGAACTACTCACTCTGGACGTCATCTCTTCACCTCTGTTCCCTGTGATCTTAGGTCTACCCTGGCTCCGGGCTCACAACCCTCTGATCAACTGGGGGTCCGGAGAGGTGTCATTTGCTTCTCCCTACTGCCAGCAATACTATACACCGGGTCCTCCTTGTTCACCCACTACCTTGCTTTGTATGGACTCTGACCCCAACCTGCTCCAGTCTATCCCGGAACCCTACCATGAGTTTGTGGACGTTTTCAGTAAAAAGGGAGCCGACTCGTCCATACGACTGCCCAATCGAGCTCCTTCCAGGGGCCGAGATTCCCTTTGGACGCATTTATCCGTTATCAGAAAAAGAACAGGACGCCTTAAAAGAGTACGTTGACGAGAATCTAAGTAAAGGGTTCATCCGCCCGTCTACCTCCCCAGCAGGTGCGGGAATATTCTTCGTCACTAAGAAGGACCAGTCTCTCCGCCCATGTGTGGACTATCGGGAGTTAAATAATATTACAATTAAGAACCGCTACCCACTACCCCTGATACCCGAGCTTTTTCACAAACTAAGATCCGCCACCATCTTCACTAAATTGGACCTAAGGGGAGCTTACAATCTAATCCGCATCCGGGACGGGGATGAATGGAAGACGGCGTTTCGCACCCGATTTGGACACTACAAATATTTGGTCATGCCCTTCGGTCTGTGCAACGCACCCGCTACATTCCAGCACTTTATCAATGACGTGCTTAGAGACTTTCTTGACATCTTCGTCATCGTCTACCTGGACGACATATTAGTCTTCTCCGGATCGCTGGATAAACACCGGGAACACGTCCGTAGGGTCCTAAGCCGCCTCCGTTTACACAGATTGTATGCCAAGGCCGAGAAATGTGAATTCGAACAACAAACCATCCAGTTCCTGGGCTTGGTAATCTCCCCTACAGGAATTAAAATGGATCCCAAGAAGGTGTCCGCTATACTAGACTGGCCGGTACCCCTGGACAAAAAAGGGGTTCAACGATTTGTGGGATTCGCAAATTTTTACAGAAGGTTCATCAGGAATTTTTCTACAATTATCTCGCCAATCACACAGCTAACTAAACAAAATCTACGTTTCCAGTGGAACCCAGAAGCCCAAAGGGCCTTTGATACACTTAAGAGACTGTTCACTTCAGCCCCGATTCTTAGCCACCCTGATCCGGCGCTGCCCTACCTCCTTGAAGTAGACGCATCCGAGGTAGCAGTGGGGGCTATCATCTCCCAACGCCAGGGGAACAAGGACCTGATGCATCCTGTGGGATTCTTCTCCCGAAAGCTCTCCCCGGCGGAGAGGAATTATGATGTGGGTGACCGGGAGCTACTCGCCATCAAGGCCGCACTGGAGGAGTGGAGGTATCTTCTGGAGGGCGCTGCACATCCGGTGTTGATCTATACTGACCATAAGAACCTAGAATATTTAAGATCTGCTAAACGATTGAAACTCCGACAGGCTCGCTGGGCGCTATTCTTTTCACGCTTTTCTTTCCACATCACATACCGTCCCGGCTCAAAAAACATCAAGCCAGATGCATTATCACGGATGCACGACAACCCCAAAGACATACCCATTCCCGATACCATCCTTCCGGTCGGGAATTTCTTACTCCTGCAACCCGATCTGTTTCTTCGGATTAGGGAGGCATCCACGGATTCTTCCAAGCCTTCTGGTGTCACCTTGACAGCCAGGGACGGGCTCTTCTGGAGAGGGAGCCAAATCTTTGTTCCAAGAGACATCCGAGTGGAAGTTCTGAACCTGCTCCATGACCACCCGCTGGCAGGGCACTTTGGAGTCCGCAAGACCCTTGAACTGGTACGTCGTACCTTCTGGTGGCCAGGCTTGGAGGAATTCTGCAAATCCTATGTTAACTCATGCCCAATTTGAAATCAGAACAAGACCACAAGGAATCGAGCCTGGGGCCTACTAAAACCTCTGGCTGTACCTGATAGACCATGGCAGATGATTGCCATGGACTTTATAGTAGAGCTTCCACGTTCCGAGGTGTGCACAGCAATTTTTGTGGTCGTAGACCGCCTATCCAAGATGGCCCATTTCCTCCCATTGAAAAGCACTCCATCAGCTGCTGAGACTGCCCGTGTCTTCATCAAGGAGATTGTCAGACTCCACGGGGTTCCTTCAAACATCGTGTCAGATAGGGGGGTCCAGTTTACATCACGTTTTTGGAGAGCCCTATGTGAAACCCTGAATATTGAACTTGCTTTTTCCTCAGCTTACCACCCCCAAACCAATGGACAGACTGAACGAACAAATCAGACTCTTGAACAATACATCAGATGTTTTACTTCCTTCTCTCAGGACGATTGGGTCTTCCTACTACCTTTGGCAGAGTTTGCCTACAATAATGCCAACCATTCGGCAACTGGACAATCCCCCTTCTTCGTCAACTATGGCTTTAACCTAACCTTTTTACCTGATTTTCTTCCAGAATCCCCAGTCCCAGCGGTGCAGAGCACAGTGGATTTCCTCAGTCGCAACAACCGGGTGTTACAGGAAGCGGTGACTAAAGCTCAAGCGGACAGCAAGAAAGCCTTTGATAGAAAGAGAAGAGGTGAGCTGGACCTACAACCGGGAGACCAGGTATGGCTTTCTACCAATAATCTCAAATTAGCCTGTCCTTCCAAGAAGTTGGCACCTAGGTTTATGGGACCCTTCCCAGTAAGAAGAAGAATCGATGAGGTTTCTTATGAACTGTCTCTGCCAGATTCTCTTAAGGTTCACCCGGTATTTCATGTGTCCTTGTTGAAACCCGCTGTCCCTGATCCCTTTCCTGACAGAGGGGCTTGCCCACCTGAACCTATTTTGGTCGATGGCTGCGAGGAATACGTGGTAGAGGCCATCCTTGACTGCAGGAAACGGCAGGGGCAAACTCAATTTTTGGTCAAGTGGAGGGGGTACGGCCCAGAGGACAACTCGTGGGAACCCGAGGACAATATTCATGCCCAAAGACTGATTCATGCTTTTTTTTCCGCCCACCCTGAGAAACAGGCCCGACTTGGCATCCGGAGGCTGCCCCTTGGGGGGGGGGGGCAATGTCAGGGATCTGCCGCTGACTCCCGGCGCGCCAGCGGGCGCGCGCATGCACGTGTGCGGGTGGTGCGCATGCACGCGCGTGCACGTTAGCGCGAGTTTTGGCGCCAATGTACCTTTAAAAGTCAGGCATCTGCAGCAGTCTCTTGCTGTCTGATCTGCAGCTTATGTGTGATCTTACCCGTATCCTGATTGAACCTGTTCCTGTATTGACCCGGCTCCGTTTGACTATCTGAACCTCTCCAGCCCGACCTCGGCCCGCCTTGACCTTGCCTACTACTATTACCGCTGCCGGACCTCCTTGCCTGAATACCGACTACGCCTGTCTGCCTGAACCCTCTGTCTGACCTTGCCTACTGCTATTACCGCTGCCGGACCTCCTTGCCTGAATACCGACTACGCCTGTCTGCCTGAACCCTCTGTCTGCTTACGTGTTGACCCGGCCTGCCTGACCCAGCCTTCCGTCCAGTCCACGCTGCCCTACTTCGGTTCTGCATCAGTTCCAGAGTCGCTAGCCATCCGCACCAACTCCAGAGTCGTTAGTTCCTGCATCAGTGTGCCGACTCTCCTCCCTGCTTCAGCAATCCGGAAGGACCTGTGCAGTGCCGATCCTTACCATCATCCAGGCACTCTTACTCCGCTGCGCTCCCGAGTCCGCTGTCCCTAATCCAGCGACTCTCGAACCAGAGTTGTACGAGGGGCCGCCTCCTGCGACTAGAGTCTGATGACCAGGTACGCCCTCATGCATAACACGTATGGTTCACTTTTATGGCACGCTTTCATAATGGAAACACCCAAAATAGCGTACCGTACCGAACCGTACCGAACCGATCCGCTCAGTGGAAATGAGGCATTACTGTCAGCCTACAGTATACGGATGAGCTGGGGGGAATTCCTGGCTGATTAAGTTGATTAGTCAGAGTTGATTTGGTTGAGATCTGGAGGGTTCCCAAGTAGGTTTATGCTCCCATTATATACTGAAACAAATTTTCAACTAAAATCACAAGATAAATGTTTTCAGTCTGTCAAAACCACCTAAAATATATCCATAAAAGCACTGACGAATGTATGTAATCATTAAAAGCTTATAGGTGGCTGAGGCATCACAATGAATTTGGTGCTCTGCTTAGATATTGGAAAAAGGGATTGAATATTTAACTGAAGAGCCTTCAATTACACTTACACAGCTAATACTCATTATTAGGAATACAAAATGTAAATTGGTCTCTCACTTATACTCACAAAGTTGTGTTTTTTTATTATTCTTTGTAAAGTCACAAAACTCAGCAGGGGTCATTTTTAACAACTTATATGAACAATTTTCTTTTTCACATTTCCTGATTATTTTGAGATACAGTAAGGAGCCAGAATCAGACTTCACATATATATGTGATGCCAGCTCATTTTTGATCTGATTTGATATGCATATAACTCTTTGCAGCAGTAATATCTTTTGGTGGCATTTTTTCACTGTTCACTATAATTTGTCATCTAAAGCTGGAGGACAAAACCAAATCAGCTCTGTAAATGACTTGTCTAGAACCTGATCTTGTAGGTGTAGAACTCACCTAGTTAGGTGCTAGACAAGTGTATAGTTTTTGATCTTTCTGCCTACCAGGAAGATGGTAAGGTAAAACTTAGAGTCAGGGCCGTCTTAATGAGAGGGCACACCTGGGCATTGCCCAGGGGCCCCAGCTGCATGGGGGCCCCTGCACTTTCCCCAAAGCAGCTGGTCCTTGAGCCCACACTGCCCTGAAATTGGTGGCCCCATGATGGCACTGAGAGTGATAGATGTAAAGGGGAGGCAGTCTGCCTCCTACCTACTTAATGTCTGTTTACCTGCACTGTCATCATTGTAGGGGCCCCAGAGCATTACTTTGCCCAGAGGCCCATGGTGCTATTAAGACGGCCCTGCTTAGAGTGACCCTGCCTACCAGGGAGCAGGATCTAGGGAGCATGATCTATTGGTTAGGTCTGGTCATTGTACTCAGGTGTAGCTCAGCTTGTTCTGACTGTCCCCCACTGGTCCAATAGGGAGGCATATTGGACAGTGGAAGGGGACCTTGCAAGTGAGTGCACTGGCTATGTTAGAGCCCTGGCAATTTTCAGAAGGACAGTACTGCATTGCATTGCGGGATACTTTATGAAAGTAAGGGAGGTCGACCCAGGGGCCAAGAGAGAGAGAAGCTGAACCCAGAGGTCCTGCAGAGCTGACTGAAAGAGACTTGTCAATATTCCTATCGCACCCATTGCTGGAAAGTATTGCTCTTAAAGGAGTTGTAAAGGAAAAAAATGTTTTGCCTAAAATAAATGTCTGCAAGGTAGACAGACAGAATAGTGTAATGATTTTGTTAAAAAATGAGTAAATACCTATTAAATTCCTTCATCTATATCACCTCCGGTGTTCTAGTTTCTGTTCTCTCATTCACTTCCTGGTTTGCATCACTTGTTCATGTAAGAACTACATTTCCTAGTATGAATTGTGGCACGCCCAGTAACATGTAGAGAGCGTCCTGTCACATAGATGTAGTTCCCAGGAGGGGGCGAGCATGTTACTGACCACCGCAGTAAAGTCTCCCTTCACGTGGTCAGTAAAATCAGAAAAGCAGGAAGTGAACAGAACAGAGAAGAAATAGAGCAACTTCTGAGCAAAAACGAACAATGAGGAAGTGAAAAGAGGAATTTCTGCGGGTAAAGGATGCTTATTACAACCCCTTTAAAATGGTGGGTGTTGTAGCAATTACCTGCTGGGTCCTGGAAACATCAAGCAAGTGAACATATTCGCCAGCACACCATGGATCAACACTTCCGTCCAAAGGTTTCTTTAACCACTTGCCTACTGTGCACCTACACCCCCTTCCTGCCCAGACGAAATTTAAGCTTCCGGCACTGCGTTGCTTTAACTGACAATTGCGCGGTCGTGCGATGTGGCTCCCAAACAAAATTGGCGTCCTTTTTTTTCCACAAATAGAGCTTTCTTTTGGTGGTATTTGATCACCTCTGCGGTTTTTATTTTTTGTGCTATAAACAAAAATAGAGTGTCAATTTTGAAAAAAAATGCAATATTTTTTACTTTTTGCTATAATAAATATCCCCAAAAATATATAAAAAAATATATTTTTTTTCTCAGTTTAGGCCGATACGTATTCTTCTACATATTTTTGGTAAAAAAAAAATACAATAAGCGATTATCGATTGGTTTGCGCAAAATTTATAGTGTTTACAAAATAGGGGATAGTTTATGGCATTTTTATTATTTTATTTTTTTACTATTAATGGCGGCGATCTGCGATTTTTTTATTGGGACTGCGACGTTATGGCGGACACTTCGGACACTTTTGACACATTTTTGGGACCATTCACATTTATACAGTGAACAATGCTATAAATATGCATTGATTACTGTATAAATGTCACTGGCAGCGAAGGGGTTAACCACTAGGGGGCGGGGAAGGGGTTAAATGTGTGTCCTATGAGTGTTCTAACTGTAGGGGGAGGGGGGGTGACTGGGGGAGGTGACCGATTGTGTCCCTATGTACAAGAGACACAGCATCGGTCTCCTCTCTCCCTGACAGGACGTGGAGCTCTGTGTTTACACACAGAGCTCCATGTCCCCGCTCAGTTACTGGGCAATCGCGTGTGCCCAGCGGCGATCGTTGCCGCCGGGCACTCGCACCGGGATCCCAGCAGAGCGGCGCGTGGGCGCGCGCCCGCCCGCGGCTTTAAAGAGACAGCATATGACGTGCTGTCAGAACAATGGAGTCCTCCGCCCGCCGTCATTTGAAGGTGGGCGGTGGACAAGTGGTTAATTGAGAGAGATCATATCACAGAAATAGGTGCAACGTTTCGGAGCCACTCAGGGCCCCTTCGCCAGGCATGATTCCCTTGCAAAAGATTACAGCCTTTTTGCCTTTAGTAAATCAACCCCTATGGGTCTGTGACTCATTGAAAACAATACACACCCTGGCTGATATCTTACTTTAACAGACATCTTCACGGGAAGAAACTTCCTCTAGTGGCTATGAACAGCGGCGGGTCCATAAGGATTACAGGGGCCCTGTTCCCCTGATCCCCATGCACCGCCTCCTAACCTACATGCGGGGCGCCGGACATGCAGGGTTTCTATGATTTATTTTTTAAGCACATGATTAGAGCCTAAGGCCTAAAATTTGCTTCTGGCTTCTCCTCCCAGCCAATCAGGACAGGAGGTGGATCTTAAGACCGGATTATCCAGGAGGAGAAGCTGGGTAAGCTGCGACCTGGATGAGGTAAGTGGCGGGGTTTTTTTTTTCTGCCCCCCAAAAATTCAGCACCAGCCACCACTGACTATGAAACAGTACTTTCCAGAAAACACATAAATAATAACACCACATATGTGCTCGCTGACAATACATTCTATGGGAATTAGTGTTAGAGCTGGACTACAGTTGTCGCTGATATCTGACAGTTCCAAATGTAGTACTGTCCAGACTGTTCCTGGCACTGAACCAAATTCTGTTTTAACTGAATTGCAGGCCAAAACAGTCATTGCAGTACTAACATTTTGAGCAGTCTAGAAGTGTTTGACATAAATATTGTTTTATGTGCATATAGTTTGTCCTCAATAAGCCACTATTTTAAAGGACTAAACTGTTATCTGTATTGTTAGCACGAGCAGGAAGACAAAATAGAAAAAGACCAAAGTTATTCTAATGTGACAGGATATCCCCATAATTTCCTGTATGCCTAAAATAGGATTGAATCACTAAGGTAAATAATTAAAACATCACCATTAGTACAGTATTTTTGTGAAAAGGCTTGTAGCGGCTTTACCTGAACCTCCCTAGTGGTATGATTATGTCAGATTTTAGGTGTTGAAAGCGGTACATTATTTTGCATGGAAATTTGCTGTTTTATATTGTAGGCCTGTAATTCTTAGGAATAACTCACTTAAATCTGCCCAAACAAGAGTCTAGCAGACATCCCGGGTATAATAAAGTTTGAAACATGAAATAATAAATTATAATATAATAAATAACTATAAATAATTATAACAAATAATAATATAATAATAATACAAATTATTCAATAATGTAATCAAATAAAAAACACTGAAATTTGCTCAGTTGCAGAATTGTCGCTGTCATTACTTATAGGGCCAGATTCAGCAAGACTTGCGCTGGAGTGTTTCGATATGCGCCGCGTAACTGTGAAGATGCGCCGTAGTATCTATGTGGCCGTACCCACCAAACTAGATGCGACAGAAAACGGGCTTTCCCCGACCGGCTTAACTTTCCGACGCCAGAGTATCGTCAGCGCATAATTTCGCTTGGCGCATCAGTCGCGCCTATTGATTTCCCCTGCAAATATGCAAATGAGGGAGATTTCCCGATTCGCAAACGGATTAGCACCATACGCTGGCTACATGCGCGTATCTCGTCCGTCCGGTGCGAAGTTATTTCTACAAATAGCTGCTTTATCTTTACTCCAGACGGCCACAGGTCAGCAGGAGAGAAGCTACAGCAGCAGCGTTACCGACGAAACTAGCAAGCTGAACAACCACACGTGCAAGGACAACACCTCTGTGTGCCAACATGCCAGGGGCAGTCGCGGTCCTAGCACTAGTACTGGGTCCCCCGGAACGAAGGAGGCGGGCACGTGAGAGGATATACTGCACGCGCATGAGCCTCTTTGGCATTGGGAATGAGGAGGTGTATCGCCTCTTCAGATTCAGCCCTGATGCAATACTTGAACTAACCACAACCCTGCAGGGTGATATCACCAGCAAGACACACCGCTCACAAGCAGTGCAGCCACTGGTGAAGGTACTGGCAACACTTCATTTCCTTGCAAGTGGATCATTCCAGCGTACAAGTGGAGTGGTGGCTGGGATGTCACAGTCCTCCATGAGCAGATGTGTGCACCAGGTTGTCCCTGCAATCCTCAGACGCATGTCCAACCAGTTCATCAGACCCACCACTGAGGAGCTGCGGCTGAAGGCAATGACAGATTTCTACAGCATTGCCAGATTCCCACGCACTGTGGGGGCCATTGATTGCACACATGTGGCCCTTCAGCCCCCCAGTGCCACAGAGCACATATACCGCAATCGGAAGCATTGGCACTCCATCAACGTACAGGTGATAGCCGATGCCCAACGCCTCATATGGCACGTCCGTGCCAAACACCCCGGGTCCAGCCATGACAGCTTCATATATCGTCAGAGCCCCATCCCAGCAGAATTCGAGCAGAACATGTATGGGGACAGCTGGCTGGTTGGTGAGTGACATGGGTGGCAGGCATGACTATCCCCTCCCATGATGCACACATCACAAGTGGCACATGCACTACTAACATCCTCCTGTCTTTTCCCTTCCAGGTGACTCTGCATATGCACTGGGACCCCATCTAATGACTCCTTTCCGGAACCCCCAAACCAGAGGAGAGAGAAAATACAATGAAGCACACATCAAAACCCGTGGAGCAAACATTTGGGCTCCTGAAGTCCCGTTTCCGCTGCCTGGATAAGTCTGGGGGGGCCCTATTGTATTCCCCTACCTTCGTGTGTCAGATCATCGGTGTATGTTGCATTCTGCACTTTGCTATGAGAAAAGGCCTGCAGATTGACATACGTGATGACCTGACCCCCGACCCACACAGTCCCCACCTGTCAGAGGAGACCCAGTCTGCTGATGGAAGAGCAGTCAGGAGGGTCCTCGCCGTAGGCATCTTTGGACACTAAACCAAAACATTAATCACACAGACAATGCATGCATGCACACCACTGATGTCCCTAGATCACACACACCACATCCACATCACATTGGATTAGCCCAAGTCCAGCATGTAGGACTTGGGAGCAGCAACGCCAGCGTCAAGGCCCCAATGATGTCGCTGTCCATTCATACACCATTCACACGTCATTCATACAGCCGTGGGGATAACTTCTCCACCACGGCCGAGGGTGACAACCCTTACTGGCAGGAGTGCCACCCTCTCACATTCACACACCATTCACACTGTCCCCTGCACTCCTGACCATGTGCAGTTAAAAATAAAATAAATATCTCATAACCTGAGTAATAAAATAAAATATAAACTCATAACCCGAGCAAGAAAAAAAAAAGAAAAATGAACCCAAAAAAAAACACCCTCATCTGGGATGATGGGGGCTCCTCCTTGTGGGCACTCTCGGGCTCCTCAGCTGCCTGGAGGGAGTGGGTGGGGGTGGGGGGGCATCTGGAGGAGGCTGATCCCCGGGTGGGCCACTCCTGGCAGCTGTTGGCTGCATGCCCTCCAAGGCCACGGCAATCTGGCTCAGATAGAGGTTGGTCTGGGCCTGCATTCTCAGCTGGCGGGTGACATTATGCCGCTGGTCACGCTGCCGCTGCCTCCCCTCTTCCCGGGTGGCAGCTGTGTTGGCGTGGACGGCTGCTGTGAGGTGCCGAACATCAGCCTGCACCTCCCCCAGGCTGGTCACAACGTCCTGCACACCACTGGGCAGCTGCGACACGTAGCCCAGGCTGTCAGCGAGCCGGTCCAAGTGGCCAGCAATCTCCCCCACCTGCTGGGTTTGCCTGGCGTGGTCCATCGCCACCTGGTCCTGGACTAGATCAGACACCCCCCTGGTCTTCCGTGTTGCCTTTCTGGGGCCAGGAGAAGGTTGTCCCTGTGGGGATGGAGTCGCCCTTGAGGGGATACCGAGGATGGGTGAGGGGATGACAGAGGGCCCTGCAGAAGGGGAGGACTCTGACAAAAACAAATAAACTCCTGCTGAGGAACAGGCTCCTCCTCAACCATCTCTGCAGAAGTGGTGTGGGCACTCTCCTCCACCTCGGTGTCTTCAGCACCCAGGGGCTCGTCCTCAGGATCCCTTTGGGGGGTTGGGGTGGAATGGCCGGCAACAGATGATGGCCCAGCTCCGTCATCTGTGGATGACACAAAGCAGACACATGTTGGTGGTCCCACACACTTGGCACATGTACCCTCCCCCCCCACATGCAACACACCAAATAGGGGATAAAAACACTTACCTGTCCTGGAGCCTTTCTTCCATGGAGTCATATTCAGGGACCCCCTCCAACTGCTCCCTGTCCAGGCAGCGGACGACCACCTCCTCCTCTGTGGTCAGGCTGACCGCACATGGGGGTCCACCACCCGTGCCCCTCTCATGCCTCCTGATGGTGGCCACCTTGCCACGGACCTTGCGCCGCAGGTCGTTAATTTTCTTCTGGATATCACCAGCAGTCCGGGTGGAGTACCCCAACACATTCACCCTGCCAGCAATGGTGTCTAGGATGGCCTGCTTCCTCTCCCGGCTGGTCTTCCGACTTTTCTTTCCGTGGAGAAAGTCATTATAAGTCTCCATAGCGGAGATTACCACAGAGACCTCCTGGGCATTGAAATTCAAGTTTATTCTCTCTTTGGGGGTAGCGGGAGCAGCCATCTCTGTGCAAAAGTAACTTCCCTGGGGTGGGGGGAAACGAAAATACTTTTGCGCCGGAATGGCGCTTCCGCTGGTGCTTTTATACGCGCAACGGAACACATTGCGCTGACGTTTCCCGTGAAGTGGTGCCGACGGAAGTTGTGAGAATGCGCACAGGGGGCCGAGTGAAGCCTCACTCACTGCGCATGCTCCGTGGATGATGCGCTGAACGTAAGCCTCTGCGCTGGGCTCCGCCCATCATTTACATATGATCACACCCACTTCCACTTGTGTCGGGTTGCGCCAACGCATCTTCGTTACTCCGTCGCAAAGTAACGGCCATGCGCTTGGTGAATACTGTACTTCACTCGCTAGTTTGCGTCAGCGCAGCGTATATGCGTTGCGCTACGCTGGCGAAAAGATGCGCGCATCTACCTGAATCTGGCCCATAGTGTATATTTATTACATTTTCAAGTATACAAAAATAGGTCACAAACGCGACCAACAGTGGGCGGTCAAAACACAGGGACCGGTGTACAAAAACAAAATACAACCAAAAGAAAGGGGAGAAGAAAAGAGAAGAAAAAAGGGGGGGGCAGAAATGCTTGTATTAGACAATATCAACCTTGGTCAATTGATGACACTTTTTGGTTGCTATGGACAATCTCCAATTTCCAGGCAGAAAGAACAGTATTTATAATATAAAACTACATGCAGGGCACTGCAGAAACCACTAGGGACAAAGGGGATGTGAAATAATTTGATACAGTACTGTAATCAGTACTGTAATCTCTGTGCCATGCCATCAAATGCAGCCACTGTGCCATCAATTGTAGTTTTGTAAAATAATTTTTTTTATGCTTTTCTATCTTAAATAAATTAAACATTTAATGTTACAAATTTAAATTTAATTGATATTAATTCACACATACACATCGTCTATCTACTCTTGGTCTGGCCCCCGGTTCCAATATATGAACCTATTGCGGCCCTCGAGTCAAAAAGTTTGCCCACCCCTGCCCTAGACTCTCTTATTGCACCGTCCCTCCCTGCTGCCCACTGAACTGGTTGCTAGACTCGCCTGCTGCCTGGCGTCTAGCAACCAGTGACCTCACTTCATTAGGGCAAGGGGAGGCCACAACATTCAGAGAGGAGTAGGAACTTCCTTCTCCTTCGTGCCTGGTAAATTTTGGCTCCACCTATCTCCTTCATCTTCTTCATGTAGCACCGCATAGAGCCTGAGGGAAGAAAGGCAGCACGCCTGAAAAGCAGAGTGTAAGCTGTCCACCTGCACCAGCACCTGCCTGAGGTGAGGCAGCCTGTGTCCATGTTCTGGAGCTCATCTAACAGCACTATTTGTATAATTGCAGTCAAGGTGTTAAATTATTTATTCAATACAGATATGCAGGAGATATCATTGCTAACCTTCTAAAAATGCTCTTTACTTGGCTGTAATGTTGACCCGTGGGTCTGAATGCTTTTCAAGCCAGAGCCTGTATGCACATCAGAAAAGTTTAAGGAAAGTTAAAAATTCTTATCTGCATACCTCCCCTAGGTTATCGAATATAAATATTGTAACAACAGAGCCATGGTGCTGGCATTTTCAGAAAGAAAATTCAGCAGTGGAAACCTCTGTAAAAATAAAAACATATTAGAAGTTGCTAATCAGCTTGATCCTTCTATTAAGCTTTTGCATCAGGTTTCTCAAACCTTTGCATGCCTGCGCTTTATATGATAATGACTGATCTCCTCCCCTTCATGACATTGTCAAAAAGGAGCGTAGCATGGGTGACCTTAAAATAGATAGTAGATTCCCCACTAAAGTGAACAGTGTCTAGAGCAATGACAGAGTAAAAAAGCACAAGTCTCATCCATCAGCTTAACAGTCTCTTTAGCCATAAATTGCATTGGGAAGTTAAACAAAAGCTAAGGCAAAGCAGGGATGTTACAGATAGAAAGGGGGGGGGGGGGGGTTGGGACTTTAAATGAGATGCGTTTTTAGCAGTATGCAATTAAATATATATATGGAATATAAAAAATGTTTCCATAATAGCCAGACTCAAAATTACCAACCAAAAAAAGCAATAAACCAAATTAACCTGTCTAGCTGTAGGCATTAAAAACAGAGGTTTAGTTGCATGCATTTGCAAATACCTGTGTAAGCTGCAGGCCCCGTCAAGGCATTCTGTCTACTGCAGTCCTAACTATGAATTTTAAAGTCTCCTCAATAGGAGCACAGGAGTGCTAATCAATAAATAAGGGGGGATGTTACTAGCCAGATCACCAGGTGAAAACGTAAGGAAAAAAGACAATTTATGCAAACACCAAATGTAAGGATTGGTAAACTGCATTATATTCCATTATATACTCATTTCACGTCAGATATAACACTCAGTTTACATTTATTCTAGTTTCAGTTTTTTTATGATCCCCTACTGACAGACTGAGCATAGATTTGACAATGCTTTGGCCTAGAATATAGCCTCCTGACACTATTCTTGTGCTAGATTCCCTACATCTTTGACTGCTATACTTCCTTGCACGCAATGTTTCCAAGAAACTACTTTCCTGAAGTTCTGTAAAATTCTGACTTGCTTGTAAAAGCTGTAAATGGGAACAACTACGTAAGTCCATAGCGGTCTTCTTATGATACTTATGCCCGTACACACGATCGGACCTTTGTCTGACCAAATTCACATCGGAATTCTGGAATTTGGAATTCTGATAGTGTCAGGAGGCTATATTCTAGGCCAAAGCATTGTCAAATCTATGCTCAGTCTGTCAGTAGGGGATCATAAAAAAATAATGTGAAACTAAAATAAATGTAAGCTGAGTGTTATATCTGACGTGAAATGGGTATATAATGGAATATAATGCAGTTGACCAATTCCATCGGAGAAAATTCCAGCGGAG
The DNA here is from genome assembly GCA_029574335.1 of Rana kukunoris. NCBI lineage: Eukaryota > Metazoa > Chordata > Amphibia > Anura > Ranidae > Rana > Rana kukunoris. The sequence goes on from CM056051.1 coordinate 219,691,110, forward strand.
GAAAAGAGTTCTCTATGTAAACTCCGATGGAATTCATTAGAATTTCTGATGTTTTTTTTTTTACTTCCTGTTCCGGGGGGCGTGTCGGAAGCATGGCGGAGTGAGCGCGCTCGCTAGGAGAGTCTAGCGAAGCCCGAGGAGTGCCCCGTAAGGAGAGCGGCAGTGACCGAACCCCCCCCTCCCGGCGAGCTGGGAGCTGGGAGCTGGAAGAACGTACGCGCAGCGAGACCGCACTGCGTGTCAGCGTGTCAGCCGTTGCGGGGATAACGCCCAGGCAGACGGAACTACCCCACTCACCTCTCCCTCCGGCGGGATCGCACTGTAGGTCAGCTATCACTACCGCTGGGGGATAGCTGATGCCTCGGAGAGGACGGAACGCTGGGAGAGGCAATAGAGGACAAGCGATTCAACCAAGCCACGCATACATTACTAGGTATATGACAGTGAGAAGGGGGGAGCAGGTGGAGTCCGGTGATACAAGGAGACAATCACTCACAGAAAGCTCCCTGAAGGCTGCAGTGATTTCACTCAACACGCTCAGAGATCTGCCTTTGGAGGTGAGCACAGCACAGCCTGGAGGAGCGATACTGGGGACAGAACAGGAGAGTGTAGCACAAGCTCCAGCAATACCGTGAATACCACAAACATCTCAAACAGATTTGGCAGATCTAGCAACGACGCCTGTGGATGCCGTGAGTCGCAATTGCTACAATCACCTGGACACCGATATACAACCCTCGCCAAAGGTACCGTCTATTTCTTTTTCTAATCCTACACTAAGACTGTTACACTCAACCAGGGGGTCTTCAGAGCTCTCAGAGAGGTCATTAACTATATCAAATATGGAGCAAAAGAGAGGTGACCAAGGGAAAGAGAAGCCTATACCCCAGGAGGTCGAACGAGACTTATCCAGGCCCTACCAACGAAAGAGGACATTCAGGAAATAGTAATAAACATAACAGAAATAATGAGGACTGAGATTGAAGAGGTCCGATCAAAAGTGATGGCGATAGAACATAAAGTAGGAGGGCTGGAGAAGCAACATAATTCAACAAATGACAGAGTAGTAGCCTTAGAAGAAAAAGTAATGGCCCAACATCAACATATGATTAGGCTCCAATTAAATGCAGAGGAGGCTGACAACAGAAGCAGAAGGAACAACATACGGATTAAGGGGATACCAGAAGAGCTGGAGGGCCCTGCATTAAGAGAGGCGGCCACTGCTATTTTCAATACATTACTAAAAAACCCGCCTGACACACTGCTTGAACTGGACAGAATACACAAAGTCCCTACATTTCGACAGCACGACCAGACCAACCCCCGAGATGTGCTGTGCAGGGTCCATTTCTATAGAGTTAAGGAGGAAATATTAAGAGCGGCATGGAAGGAGGGCTCAGCAGGGATGTGGGAGGGTGCCGATATCCAGGTATTCCCAGACCTGTGCTGGCAAACAAAGTCCAGAAGACGTATGTTAAAACCTCTATTGGACCATATAAGAAGCAAAGGAGCCACATATCGTTGGGGGTTTCCAATGGCGGTAATCATGAAAAGGGAAGGAAGGAGCTTCTATCTGAGCGAGCCATCACAGCTCCCTATATTTTTTGAATTTTTAAACTCAGACCCAATAGAGGTGTCTAATTGGCTGGAACTACCTATAGCTAGGGGGGGACCCCTCAAGTGAATAGAAGTCGCTATCAGAGTTCCCTAAGGAGAAGAGACGAGACTAGAAGGACCCTTAACCACTTAAGACCCGGACCAAAATGCAGGCAAAGGACCTTGCCCCTTTTTGCGATTCGGCACTGCGTCGATTTAACTGACAATTGCGCGGTCGTGCGACGTGGCTCCCAAACTTTTTTTTTTTTTTCCCAAAATTGGCGTCCTTTTTTCCCCACAAATAGAGCTTTCTTTTGGTGGTATTTGATCACCTCTGCGGTTTTTATTTTTTGCGCTATAAACAAAAATAGAGCGACAATTTAAAAAAAATGCAATATTTTTTACTTTTTGCTATAATAAAAATCCCCCAAAAATATATAAAAAACTTTTTTTTCCCTCAGTTTAGGCCGATACGTATTCTTCTACCTATGAAGAGAACTTTTGACCTAGGAGGGGAGGGGTAAAAAAAAGGGGGGAGGGGTGGGGGGGAAAAACACAATAAGCGTTTATCGGTTGGTTTTCGCAAAATTTATAGCGTGGGGGAGGTTACAAAATAAGGAATAGTTTTATTGCATTTTTATTATTATTTTTTTTTTTTACTACTAATAGCGGCGATCAGCGATTTTTTTTGCGTGATGCGACATTATGGCGGACACTTCGGACAGCCGGGGGATTTTGACACATTTTTGGGACAATTGTCATTTTCACAGAAAAAAATGCATTTAAATTTGCATTGTTTACTGTGGAAATGACAGTTGCAGTTTGGGAGTTAACCACAGGTGGCGCTGTAGGGCATGTGTGCCTATGTGTGTTGTTTACTACTGTAGGGGGGTGTGGATCTGTAGGCCCCGGAAAGGTGTGACGTCCTTATCGATCGCGTCCCCCTATCAAACAGGGATGAAGGCGCGATCGATGCTACGTGCAGGACGGTCACGGTGCCAGAGAAGCACGGGGAAGCCGTGTGTACACACGGCTCTAGGGCGGCCCCCAAAGTTTCTTGGAGCGGCACGGGGTAATCAAACGTGGGGGGGGGAGAGGCCGGGTGGTCTGCGGTGAGTAGGAGTGTCGGTGAAGGCGTTGCGCCGTACACTGCAGGGGGCGTCGATCGGGTCCGCGAATCCGCGGTTGAGGGTGTGGTCCTGGAGGTGCGCATCGGACCGGGTCGCGATTGTGCGCGCCGCGACCCGGACGGCTGGTTGTACCGAAGGTAAGGAATCAACGTATATATACGTTGGGATGTGCCCAGGGGGCCGTGCCATAAACTGAGCCGAGGGGCCTGTAGGAATGTGCGGAGTTGCTGGGCGGTCCTTAAGTGGTTGGGCGAATAGCGGCCTCCCCTAGGGAGGTGGGCTTGCCGGGGCCGGGGTTTGTCATCTCCCATCATCTCCCAAATTATGATTGGGCGGAATTTTTCTTATTTTTTTTTTCCAGCATGGTCTCAGACTCCGGTTTTAGGTTTTTTGGGCTCCCCTATTTGGGAGGAAGGCGGGTATTTGATGGGAGTAGGGACTCGGAGGGGTGCGCGGAGCCGGCGGCGGGGGGGCACCTGGAGCCCAGGAGCGGCGGGATATTGGGGGCCTCCCACTGTGTCGGTGGATGTAGGCCCGAGCTAGGGAGGTCACTGCACAGCGCATCCTGGAGAAATTTTTGGGCTAGGGGTTTTTCTGGGTGTCAGTAGCGAGACTAGGGGAGACGGGCTAGGCAAGGTCCACCAAGACAGGTCAGGACAAACTTTTCTTTATTCTTACGGTTTTTATCGGATTTTTTTGTTTCTCGCTCTAATATGGCGGCAGCGCGCGGATCACTTGCTTTGCTGGGTTCATGGCGGGTTTCACACACGATTATGCCGGGAGTTCGGGCGTTTAACGGTCACTTTCTGGAGGGGGTGGTTTTCTTTTAGGGAGCGGACTTGAGCATGGGAGGGTGAGATGGAGGTTTTGTGGGGGGAGGGGAGATGATGGGTCGTCGGTAGCTCAGGGTGCACCCAGGCTACCAATAGGACGGCTTTAGACTTGGGACCAGAGGGGATCAGAGGGGGACGTAGGAGAAGAAGGGAAGATTAAGTGGCTAAGGGAGTGGAAGGGGAAGGCAATATCTTTTTGCACATTTTTTTTTATTTTTATTTTTTTATTTATTTATTTTTTTCCTTCTCCTTTCTGTGGGGTTTTTTTCTCTCACACTAGGAAGGAACACGAATTACACTTTTAATTTACATAGTCACACACGTTTGAACTAGAGGTACTTATAGTGCTTATAGTGTCTCATATAGGTAGCTAATACACATCACATGGCACCTATTTTCTGGTAGGGCCACATAGATATATACACCCAACACTACCGCATTACCACTAAACACATGTTAATAGGGCCCGGTAAGAGTGCATATTAGGACCCCCTTTTTAAAAAAATTTTTTCACATAGAACAGCAATATAATACAACCCTTTTTTTTTTATTATCGGTTTTTCCACTCCACAATTTCCCTTGTCTTTCCCTTCCCCGGTTGATGAGGTGTATAGGTGTTTTTTTTTTTTTTTCAAGTGGGAGGTAGGGGTAGATGAAAAGGGTAGAGGGGGGAAGGGGTCATAGGTAAAGGAAGCTTGGACTGATAACGCTAGAAGTCCTAGATGCAGAACTGTAAGGAACACGAAGGGGGGAAGGAGTGGAGGGGACTAGATAGAGCATATGGTAGAGGGTGGGAGACAAAAGGAGGGGGAGACAGGGGAGTATAACAGCCCTAGCTGGGGGGGGTCTATGGGACAACTGTGGTGGAGGGTTCTTCAATTGTTTTTTTTGTTTGTTTAATGTACATGAAAGATTTGATTACATGATTATACAACTACACACATGATTTAGTGCCATATGTTAACCTTGTAGGATTTATTGTTCTCTGGGGAATAGTTTTGTTCTTAAGCTGTGAGGGGGGAATTAGGGGGAAGTTGACCCTGAGGAGGGGGATAGGATAATTAATAATTGAAGGGCACTCCTGGGCAAAGACGTGACTCTCCGCAATGCTTTTATACGTTTCCCCCATAGAGTGCCTCTCCTCCTGGTGGAGGAAAGTCGGAGACGCTCAGGGGGTGGGGTTTTTTTTTTTTTCTCACACCAACCGAGGAACGGCCCTAGGTGTAGGGCCACCACGGAGGTGGGAGCCAAGGAATACTCGGATACTTGAACGGAGGACCTGAATCCGAGCTACGGGGGGGGGGGTGTTTTTTTTTTTTCCGTTCTCCTTTTGCCTTCCTTCTGTAGGGCACTCCTCAATCCCCCTCCTTCCCGTCTCCTGTTCTCCTGAGGCCGACACGTACACCGGAAGCTATAGGAGAGAACACGAGGGGAGTGAAGAGGAAGAGGCACGATGGATAGATTAAACATTACCACTTATAATGTAAAAGGGTTAAACATCCCAGAAAAAAGATCAAAAATAATAATGGAACTAGGGAGACTAAAATCACAAATAGTTTTTTTGCAAGAAACACATTTTAGGAAAGATAAGATCCCAAAGATGAAGAGGCAAAAATTTCCAGTAGTATATATGGGGGCATCTCAGACCTCAAAGGCTAATGGAGTGGCAATCTTGTTGGCCAAAAATGTAACATGGAAGGAATCAAAAGTAGAAACCGACGAGGAAGGACAATTTCTTATGGTAAAGGGGACATTAAACGAGCAAAAGGTTACCTTAGTAATACCTACCTCCCGAATGATGACCCGGTCTCTGCTCTGGAAAAATTTGCGGAGATGGTGACTCAGAGTAGAGAGGGGGTATTGATTTTGGGGGGGGATATGAATATGGTCCTAGATCCTAGTCTTGACTCTTCCAATGGATCCTATAATATATCCAACATAAAACTAAGAAAAGAAAGGGAAATACTACAAAACCTACAGTTAATAGACACATAGAGGACGTTACATACACATGAGAGAGACTACAGTTTTTACTCACCAAAACATAAAACATACACGAGGATCGACTAAATATTTCTGGATCAAAGTATACTGCTGAATTTAAGAGAAACTTCAATGGGCTCATTCTCAGTATCAGACCACGCCCCAGTCAGTTGTGTTATTGAATGGGGGACAGCAGGTCCTAGGCAATGGAACTGGAGGCTCAATGAAACATTAATTAAAGACCCAGAGTATGAGGATAAGATAAAGCAAGAAATAGAAATGTTTTTTACACTGAATAAAGACGAAGATACATCACCACTATGTAACTGGGAGGCGCACTGAGAGGAATTCTCATCTCACTAGGAGCTCATAGAAAGAGATCTCTCAATGCTGAGGTAGATCGCCTGCTTGGGGAGATCCGAATATTAGAAAATGAACATAAGAGGTCGCAAAAAACAAACATCGAAGAGAGACTAACGATCCTTCGAGATAAACTAAATCTGATACTTATGGATAAGGCTAAGGCTAAACTAAGTAGATGCCGAAGGGCATATTATGAATTTGGGAACAAACCAAGCAGGATGCTGGCGAAGGCATTGAGAGAAACAAGAGCTAAAAACCATATCGAAAAAATAAAAATACAAGGAGATAAATTGGTTAACTCATCGCAACTAATTGCAAAAGCCTTTAGAGAATATTATGGTAGACTGTACCAATTGGAGAGCAAATCCCCATCAGTGAAGAACCAGCTCAGAGAGAATAGAGTAAAGGAGTATTTAAATGAATCAGGCATGCCCAAAATCCCAGAAGAAACTATAGCTAGTATGGAGGGGGTGATAACTTCAGAGGAACTTCTAGAAGCAATTAAAGAAATGAAACCAGGCAAATCCCCGGGCCCAGATGGATATACATTAACATACTACAAAACCTTCTACGAGAAACTGGCACCTAAATTTTTGGGGGCCTTTAATTCACTAAAAGAAGGGCGGCCGATGCGTGAAGAAACACTTGGGGCACACATAGCTGTAATTCCTAAGGAGGGGAAGGACCCGACACTATGCCCCAGTTATCGTCCAATATCCTTATTGAACATAAACTTAAAGATCTTTTCAAAAATAATTGCCAATAGATTAGTAACTCATTTACCCCCCCTTATACACCCGGACCAGGTCGGCTTTACCCCCGGAAGAGAAGGGAGGGAAAACACACAACAAGTGTTAAGTACCATCTACATGTCCCAACTCTACCACAACCCTTTAGTATTAATATCTACTGATGCTGAAAAAGCTTTTGATAGGGTGGATTGGGGATTCTTAAAAGCTACACTACAATACATTGGGCTGGGTAGAGGAATGCAAAATTGGATCGCAGGCCTCTACTCATGTCCGACAGCAAGGGTAAAGGTGAACGATGTAATGTCTGATCCCTTCATAATAAGAAATGGAACAAGACAAGGATGCCCACTCTCCCCGATTATCTTTGTCCTCATTTTAAAACCTTTTTTGAGAACTATGCGGGCAAATAGAGATATAAGAGGACTCTTGGTTAAAGGAGCAGAGTATAAAGTCGCAGCATTTGCAGATGACCTGTTATTCTCGTTAACGACTCCAGAACTATCCCTACCATCCCTATTGAAGGAGATAAAGGAATACGGAGAGCTTTCCAATTTTAAGGTGAACTATAGTAAATCGGAAGCAATGGGAATAGAAGTGAATAGACAGAAGCAGCAGCAATTAGCGGCAAACTTCCCCTTTAGGTGGACAGATTCCCACATACTTTACCTAGGAACAAAGATACCGAAAAATCTAAAAAGAATCTACGAGCTGAACTTCGTACCCCTTGTAAGGCAGATCAAGGCAGACTTTCAACGATGGGATAAGGAAATCTTTACATGGTTCGGAAGAATTAACATTATAAAAATGAATGTGATGCCAAGATTACTATACATACTTCAGACCTTACCTGTAAAGATTCCCTCAGGATCCCTGAGAGATTTAAGAACTAGATTCGCTAAGTTCATCTGGGCAGGGAAAGCACCTAGAATACGGCGAGAGATTCTGACGTTGCCAAAGGAAAGAGGAGGGGTGGGACTCCCGGATCCAATGGGATACCACAATGCGTCCCATATGGCAAGGGTGGTAGAGTGGTGTACCCAACAGAAGGCAAAACCATGGATACATATGGAGCAAAAAATCACGAACATTCCTTAAGGCGGCGTACACACGATCGGATATATCCGATGAAAACGGTCCGCGGACCATTTCCATCGGATATGTCCGATCGGGAGTTTGATCCGATGGCGTGTACACACCATCGGATCAAATTCCCCGCCGCCGGACGGCGCGGTGACGTAGTGGTGACGCGGCGGTGACGTTGACGCCGCCGCGCCACCGCCACGTCACCGCACCAGGAAGTAAAACACTTCCGCGCATGCGCCGAATCCATTCGGCAGCGGCGCGGCGGCGGTGGGGGCCGACATGTCTGCTGGTAAGTGTACTAACCAGCAGACATGTCGGGCGGACAGATTCCCACCGGATAGATTTCAAAGCATGCTTTGAAATCTGTCGGGTGGAGAAATCTGTCCGCTAGCCCATACACACGAGCGGAGATGTCTGCTGAAACGGTCCATCGGACCGTTTTCAGCGGACATATCCCCTCGTGTGTACGCGGCCTTAGAGGGAATGGCATGGATCCAAGAGGTAGATATACCACAAGAAGTGAAAAAACACCCCACTATAGGAGCCACACTACGAGTCATAAAAAAAATATTTAAGAAAACGAAAATCTCGGAACATCCAAGCCCATTACTCCCGGTGCTGGGAAACCCTAGATTCCAATTAGGCCTCACAGACCTACACTTTAATAATCTTAGACGCTCGGGAATGAGCAGGCTAATACACTTTGAAGATGGGAATCAAAGGAGCAGTGGGGGAGAAAGGGAAGAGGTATTTAATAGGGAAATAGACTCAATGAGATCAAACCAATTAAAAGCCGCTATTAGAGCAATGAATCCACTAGGCAAAGCAACCAGAGACCTCTCAAGATATGAGGAACTATGCTTGAAAGGTGACTCACTGAGACATGGTCTGTCTTTAATGTATACTCTTTTAGAAGAGTCAATAGCCCCAAAAGAATTACCATTTATTTTAGCCTGGGAAAAAGAATTGGGGACTAAATTTTCAGAGACGCAGAGAATAAAAATCTTCAATTTTACACACAAAGCTTCTCTCGCTACCAGATATCAAGAGGGTGCTTATAAGATCCTGAATAGATGGTATAAAAACCCTGTCGCATTAAAAAGGATATTCCCCGATTTATCAGACCGGTGCTGGCGGTGTGGAGAAGGAGAGGGTACCATGTTACATGTATTCTGGGAGTGTCCAAAGTTGAGAGATTTTTGGAAAATGGTCACCGAAACGGTAAAAGAAATCATAGAGGTAGATCTGGGAGAGAATCCAGCTACCTATCTACTTTTGGACTTCCCAATCTCCATGGTAAAATTTAAAAATTCTCTGCTTAGACATTTGTTGACAGCGGCAAGGGCATGCATTCCAATTTTGTGGAAAAGTACGCTTGCGCCGACTAGACAGCAATGGCTGGGCAGAGTAACAGAAATTCAGCAGATGGAGAACCTGACGATGGGAATAAGAGAACAAGGCCTAGATTCACAAAGCGATTACGCCTGTGTAAATGTTGTTAGACTGGAGTAATTTCGACTTACGGGCGTTTTTACGCTAGTCGAAATCCTCAAACCATGAAAAGACACCTGCGGGCTTCATTTCGACTGTATTACGTGTTAGTACGCCTTCAGATCTACGCTGCCAGAAAATTGCGGCCACTGGGCGGACTTCCTGTTGTTTTTCGCCGTCAGGGTATGCTAATGAGCTTTTGCCTGCAATCCACAAAATTTCGCACTTTCAACGCAATCTCTTACGGCACCTTTAGTCATCTTTTTTTTCCGTTTCACTATACCTGCTTTTTGCTGGTCTAATATTAGACAGCCCATGTTAAGTATGGCCGTCGTTCCCGCGTCGAATTTCAACGTTTTCCGATGTCTTTTATTATTTTTAACGTAAGTCGTCCGGGAATAGGAATGTTCGTAAACGCCGCTACTCAAACAACGAATGACGTCACGACGTGATTTCGCGCAATGCACGGCGGGAAATTCCTGAACAGAGCATGCGCAGTTCGATCGTCGCGGGGACGCGCTTAATTTAAATGCTTCACGCCCCCTAATCACGTATTTCGATTGCGCGGCGGAAAAAAAATACGACACAATAGCGTACGCGCAAAAAAACTACCTGAATTCGGTGTAGAGTCTGGTGAAATACGGCAGCGTACCGTATTTCGATTACGCAGCGGAATATTACGTCTTTGTGAATCTGCCCCCAAGAGGGGAAGTATAGCCAAGTGTGGACCCCCTATATAAGATTCAGAGAGCGAGACCTTTGAAGGAGGAGGGGGATGGGAGGAGTTCCTTTTTTTTGTTTTTTTGTTTTTTTGGGGGAAAACGGGGGGGGGGGGGAATAGCGACTTAGAAGGAAGGGTAGATATGGGGAATAGGAAGTGTATTATGCTATAGCTATATACAGTAGATATGATGGCAGAATTTGGGAATTTTGTTAAGAAGCACAATGACCAATGAGAAAATGTCTAAAGAAAAGTGTCAAATTGTAGTCATTTACTTTCTTTTTTGTAGAAAGAGGAAATAAGAGTGGAAAATGCTATAAAATAAAGAATTATAAAAAAAAAAAAAACATATTTTTTTAAAAATCTTAATTTTCCCAAAGTTTCTGATAAAACATTACAACTTAAAAAAAAAGAAAAGAAAAAAAAAAAAAAAAAAAAGAATTTCTGATGGAATTACTGCGATGGGGCAAACACATTTCCGATTGAAAAAGTCAGTCCGATTTTTATATATATATATATATATAGATTTATATATCTATATATATATATATATATATATATATATATTTGTACAGAGAAATAAAAAAGTTTAGTCTAGACAGGTTTCCATAAACCTTGGACTCTAGCACGCATATTCTGAGCTTCAATAACTTATATTATTAAAATTTAATTCCCATATTTTATCCTACTAAATGCTTCAGGCCTAGTTGATTCTAAATAAGAAATGTTAGTTGGAACTAGCTGAGCTGACTTGAAAATCTTCCTGTTACTGTCACATATACTGGGCCAGATTCAGGTAGATGGGCGCTTCTTTACTTTGGAGTAACGTTTCTCATTTACGTTACTCTGCTGACACTTTCGGCGCAAGTACTGTTATTCACATAGCAGTTGCGCGTAAACTTGCGCCAGAGTAACGATAATGCGCTGGCGTAACCCGACGCAAGTGGAAGTGGGTGTGATCATATGTAAATGATGGGCGGAGCCCAGCGCAGAGGCTTACGTTCAGCGCATCATCCACGGAGCATGCGCAGTAAGTGAGGCTTCACTCGGCCCCCTTGTGCGCATGCTCACAACTTCCGTCGGCACCACTTCACGGGAAACTTCAGCGCAATGCGTTCCGTTGGGCGTTTAAATGCGCCCGTAGATGCGCCATTCCGGCACTAAAGTATATCCTGTTCCCCCTCCCCGCAGTGAAGTTACTTTTGTTCTGAGATGGCTGCTCCCGTTCCCCGCAAACACACAGGAGAAAGCTGAACTCTAAAGGCCAGGAGCTGTCAGCCGTCATCTCGGCTATGGAGACCTATGATGTCTTCCTCCATGGCTGTAAAAGTTGACAGACAAGCATGGACAGAGGTGTTGTCCTGCAAGTGGGGGTGCTCAGCTAGCTCTTATCGTCGGTAACGCTGCTGTAGCTGCTCTCCTGTGGCCGTCTGGAGTAAAGATAAAGCAGCTATTTGTAGAAATAACTTTGCGCCGGACGGACGAGATACGCGCGGCGCATGTAGCCAGCGTATGGTGCTAATCCGTTCGCGAATCGGGAAATCTCCCTCATTTGCATATTTGCAGGGGAAATCAATAGGCGCGACTGATGCGCCAAACGAAATTATGCGCTGACGAGACTCTGGCGTCGGAAAGTTAAGCCGATCGGAAATGGCCCATTTTCTGTCGCATCTAGTTTGGTGGGTACGGCCACATAGAAACGACGGCGCATAATCACAGTTACGCGGCGCATATCGAATTACTCCAGCGCAAGTCTTGCTGAATCTGGCCCACTATGTTTAACAAAAGAAAAGACTGAAATTATGTATAATCTGCATGAAATGTTTCTAGCAAGATTTTAGCCAATAGCTAATATTAATATTAAAATGGAAAAACTTAATAAATGTAGGTCATGGATTACTTGCTGTACATGAAATATTTGAAAAATCCACTTGCAGCAAAATGTTTACCACTTAATGACCTGTACACTGTAATATGGAAACAGAGAGTAAATTGTGGCCTACCAATTTGAACTTTACATAGTCATGCTGGTTATATGTCCCTATTGCAAACTGTTTCCATAGAAAGGTAAATTATGCCTAATGATGACTACATACTGCATCTCTGAACTCTTTACCCAGGAACTGACATTGCATTTGCTGCTGTTGAGCTAGAATTAGAATGGTCATATGAATGGATTTTGTGTAGCATATTTAGGAAAGAGACATATTGTCACTACTTTGTTAATTACAGAAGGAGCCAAACTAAATTTACTTAGCATTCTACACTAGGAAGGCGCTAAATGTTATCCAGTTAGGGTTTATATTTGTCATGTCCCGGGGTGTATTCGAACCTGGGTCTTCCTGGTCTTAAACCATAGCCTTACCTGATGTGCCACAGAAGAGATCTAGGCCTTGGGAATATCCTTATTGTGTTCAACACACACCTCGGACTCACTAGCTCCACCTGCTGCCAGCTGTGGACAATTCTCATTCTGGACAGCCTTTAAATAGGAAGTGAGGTCATCAATCAGCGCCCGTTTATTTGGATTACTTCCTGGGTGTTTTGTCTTCAGTGACCTGCATTGTATTGAACTCCTGCCTGATATCCTGACTATTCTACAGCCTGCTGATTTTGTACTTTACCGCCAGATCGTGTATGACCTTTGCCTGCCTGACCCTTCTCCGGAATCCGATTGTGAACTATTTGCCTGATCCGTTGCCAACCGTATCTGCCTGACGACGCTTTGCCTGGATCTCCAGCATACCTGTTCCACTTCGGACACTACCTTTTACAGGTACCTTACATAATAAACGGGCCACAATGGCAGTGGACCCTGCTGAGATTGTTAAGGCGATTACACGTCAGGGACAACTGATCGGAGCGCATGAACAGCATCTTTCTTCCCTGGACGCCAAGTTAGATGAACTTTGCACTATGCTTAAATCTTGTTTGCCTGGTTCCTCTGCAACGGTCCAGATGCCGGATCCTACTTCTGCTACGGTCCAACCCGCCTCTTCTGTACCACCAAAACTTCCCTTGCCTGACAAGTTTGGTGGTGATACTGAGGACTGCAGAGGCTTTTTAAATGTTTGCCGTTTGCATTTCCGCAATAACCCTGTGACTTTTAGCACTTCATCTGCCAAAGTGACTTTTGTAATTTCCTTGTTAAAGGGGAAGGCCCTGGCCTGGGTCTCTCCTTATTTGGAACGAAACGATCCTATACTTCAAGATGCTGAGAAATTTCTGGCTTCTCTCCAGACTGTATTTGACAAGCCAGATAGAGCATCTGCAGCTGAGTACTCCCTCTTGGACATACAACAAGGCACCAGATCTGTGGCACAGTATGCTATTGAGTTCCGTACCCTTGCTGCTGAGACTAATTGGGACTCAAGGGCATTACGTGCAGCCTTCCGAAAAGGTCTCACAGATCGCATCAAGGATGAATTAGTCTATAAGGATCTCCCAGAAGACCTTGAGAAATTCATAGAGCTGTGTGTTCGTCTGGATGTTCGGTACCATGAAAGGTGCCAAGAGAGACTTAGAACCCGCAAGTTTCCTAAGCCAGTTTACCGTTTGGCCCCTAACTTCCAAGCACCACCTCAGCCAGAACCTGAAACCTCTGTTGAACCCCAGGCACCTGTGGAACCCATGGATGTGAGCCGTCTCCACCTAACTGAGTCAGAGAAACAAAGGAGGCGTTCATTGGGCCTATGCCTGTACTGTGGACTTAAAGGACATTTAGTATCTGTCTGCCCTTCCCGTCCAGTAAAAGGCAGGGTCTAACCAGTGTTGGAGGAGCTGGCTTAGACCTTACAGGTAGATCCTCCAAGACCAAGATTACTGTTCCGGCTACTATCCATTTACCTTCTAAGCTTGTTTTCTGCGAGGCTTTTGTGGATTCTGGAGCTGCTGGCATATTCTTGGACTACAATTTTGCAAGAAAGAACAACATCCCGTTTGTTCCAAAGTCTAGACCCCTGAATATTACCACCCTGAATGGACAGCCCTTGGGAGATGGCATTGTGAAATTCGAGACTACGACAATCACCCTTCAGGTAGGCCTCCTCCACAAAGAGGAAGTTGTCTTGTCTCTCATTGATTCTCCGCTTCTGCCTATCATCCTTGGTTACCCATGGTTGCAACTTCACAACCCTTCTTTTGATTGGGAAAAGGGAGAACTAACCTCCTGGGGATCGTGCTGTCGCCCTAATTGTTTGTCTCAACCCAAAAGACTTTCTGCTTGCATGTTGGCTCCTGTGACTATTCCTCCTACCTTGCCTCGTGAATACCATGACTTTGCAGATGTATTTTGCAAGCAAAAGGCAGAGGTGTTACCTCCACATCGTCCTTTTGACTGTACAATTAAATTGATTCCCGGAGCACCTCTTCCCAAAGGAAAGACCTACCCCTTGTCTCTGCCTGAACAAAAGTCTATGGAGGAATACGTAAGAGACAACTTGGAAAGAGGTTTTATGCGACCCTCTTCTTCTCAGTAGGAGCAGGTTTTTTCTTCGTTGAAAAGAAAGATGGGGGCCTTCGACCATGCATAGACTATCGGGGGTTAAATCAAATCACCGTAAAGGACTCCTACCCTTTGCCTCTCATTCTTGAACTGTTTGATGTACTTAAGGGGGCTGTCATCTTCTCCAAGCTAGACCTACGAGGGGCATATAACCTGATTCGAATTAAAGAGGGGGACGAGTGGAAGACAGCATTCAACACTCGTAATGGACACTTTGAATATTTGGTCATGCCATTTGGGTTGTGTAACGCACCTGCTGTCTTTCAACGTTTCATGAATGAAATTTTCCATGATTTCAGCAACCGCTTTGTGATCATCTACTTGGACGACATTTTAATCTTTTCCAAGACTCATCTAGAGCACATCTCGCATGTGAAACAGGTATTACAACGACTTAGAGAAAACCATCTTTATGCAAAAATCGAAAAATGCAGTTTTCATCAAAGCTGTATTCCTTTCCTTGGGTACATCATAAGTGCTGACGGTTTCCAAATGGACCCTCAAAAACTTTCCGCTGTCTTGCAATGGCCCCAACCGACCACTTTAAGAGGACTCCAAGCTTTTTAGGGTTTGCAAATTACTACAGACGCTTCATTAAAAGTTTTGCCTCCATTGCGGCACCCCTTACTGCCATGACTAAAAAGGGTACAAATTGTAAGGTGTGGTCTTCAGAAGCAAGATCGGCTTTCCAGCGATTAAAGGACACGTTCAGTAAAGCTCCAATTCTTCAGCATCCAAATCCTGATCTCCAGTACATTGTTGAGGTTGATGCCTCTGAGGTTGGAGCAGGTGCCGTACTCTCCCAGAGACAGCCAAAGTCTGGTAGAATCCATCCAGTAGCTTTTTTCTCTAGAAAGTTTTCTCCTGCAGAGATGAATTATGATGTGGGAATCGAGAACTACTGGCCATCAAATTGGCATTGTCTGAATGGCGACACCTTCTGGAAGGGGCTCCCAAGCCTTTTACTATCCTCACTGACCATAAAAACCTACTGTATCTTCAGACTGCTAGACGTCTGAACTCACGTCAGGCTCGATGGGCTCTGTTTTTCTCCCGTTTTAATTTTGTCCTTTCTTATGTTCCAGGGCATAGAAACAAAAAAGCCGATGCTCTTTCCAGACAGTTCGCTACCTCTGAAGAAGATCAACCAGGCGAGCAGTATATAATCCCACCTCACAAAAATTGTTGCGCAGATCTCCACGGCTCTTTCCCAACAGCTACAAGAATCCCAGAATCGTGTTCCCCAGGGCTTGAAGATACCACCAGGTCGCCTGTACGTAGCCCCTAGTCTCAGAAAACCTGTACTCCTCTGGGCACATAATGGCGTGTTATCCGGTCACCCTGGTGTCACCATCACTCTTAAGACCTTGCAACGTCATGTATGGTGGCCTCATATGAAAAAGGATGTTACTGACTATGTGGCTGCCTGCCCAACTTGTGCTGCTAATAAAGTACCCCGCACATTGCCTGCTGGACTGTTACATCCACTTCCGGCACCTCGCCAGCCTTGGACCCATTTGACCATGGACTTCATTGTAGACTTACCCAAGTCCGAGGGCATGACTGCTATATGGGTCACAGTGGATCGCTTTTCCAAAATGTCTCATTTTGTGCCGCTCCCGGGATTACCTACAGCGAAAGCACTGTCCACTCTTTTCCTTTCCCATATTGTAAAACATCATGGCATACCTACCAATGTCGTCTCAGACCGCGGATCCCAGTTCGTTTCCCGATTCTGGAGAGCGTTCTGCAAGAAACTGGGAGTAACGCTCTCGCTCTCTACTTCACATCACCCGCAAACTGATGGTCAAACCGAACGCATGAACCAGACCCTAGAAACCTATCTTCGACATTATGTCAATGCCTTACACTCCAACTGGTCTGAGTACTTGCCTTTAGCTGAGTTCGCCCTAAATTCCCGTTGGCACAGTGCTCTTCATACCACACCATTCTACGCAGCCCTAGGCTATCACCCTCAGACTTTTCCTCTACTTCAGCCTTCTTCTGGTGTACCAGCAGCAGATCAGCGGGGTAAAGAATATTCTACTACATTGGAAGAAGATTCGTTCATTACTACAAAAGTCAGCAGGCAAGTACAGACTTTTTTCCAACAGACGAAGACGCCATATACCTCCATATGTGGTGGGGGACAGAGTTTGGCTATCAACCAAGTATGTGAGACTGAAACAACCTTCTACCAAATTGGGCCCTCGATTCATTGGTCCTTACAGGATCATTGCTCGAGTTGGGCCAGTTTCCTATCGCTTAAAATTACCTTCCTCTCTCCGGATACATCCTGTGTTTCACGTTTCCCTCCTCAAAAAAGCTATTTTCAACCGCTACTCCAGATCACAACAGCTACCTCCTCCTGTTCTTGTTGATGGACAAAGTGAGTTTGAAGTCTCCAAGATTCTTGATTCCAGAAGACATGGCCGTGGCCTTCGGTATCTGGTTCATTGGAAGGGATATCCTGTCACAGACCGCTCCTGGGTTCCAGCCAAAGATCTGCATGCCCCTTCTCTTATACGAGACTTCCATGCCTCGTTCCCCACTAAACCCCGCTAGGCCCCCGGAGGGGTCCATTGGGGAGGGGGCCCTGTCATGTCCCGGGGTGTATTCGAACCTGGGTCTTCCTGGTCTTAAACCATAGCCTTACCTGATGTGCCACAGAAGAGATCTAGGCCTTGGGAATATCCTTATTGTGTTCAACACACACCTCGGACTCACTAGCTCCACCTGCTGCCAGCTGTGGACAATTCTCATTCTGGACAGCCTTTAAATAGGAAGTGAGGTCATCAATCAGCGCCCGTTTATTTGGATTACTTCCTGGGTGTTTTGTCTTCAGTGACCTGCATTGTATTGAACTCCTGCCTGATATCCTGACTATTCTACAGCCTGCTGATTTTGTACTTTACCGCCAGATCGTGTATGACCTTTGCCTGCCTGACCCTTCTCCGGAATCCGATTGTGAACTATTTGCCTGATCCGTTGCCAACCGTATCTGCCTGACGACGCTTTGCCTGGATCTCCAGCATACCTGTTCCACTTCGGACACTACCTTTTACAGGTACCTTACAATATTTACTTTAATAAGAGCAGGCAACGGCAACCTGAAGCTTCTAGAGCATAGGTGTCAAACACAAGGCCCGCGGGCCAAAAACTGCCCTCCAGGCCATTTCATGTGGCCCTTGCACCTCTCCTGCAGCTGCGGGAGAGCTCCAGCCCTCCTCCAGACCTCTACTTGCAATGCATCCAGCTTCTTCCCAGCAGCAGCATAAGGAAAGGGGGGTGCACTGTGATGTAAGGGAGAGTGGGGGGACTCAAATTATGATGGTGGGATGGCTCTTGATATTTAATGTAAGGGGAGGGGATGCGCAGGACATCTAATCTTACAGATACAACCGGCCCTTTTGAGGGAAAACATAATGGTGATGTGGCCCACGATGAAATTGAGTTTGACACCCCTGTTCTAGAGCAAGCAAGATGTTTTTTTAAAATTAAAACAAGCATAGACTTAAGTTACATGAACTGAATTTAATTGCTCTTGAGAAGATGCAATTAAAAGTGAATATCATGCATATATTAAACTCAGTCAATAGCTGTTCAGTGGGTTGTTTACAATTATAAGCAGTGAAAATATGAAAAAGCCTTCCTAAGAAGCTGGTTTTATGTCTGTAAATTGCTTAAAAAACAACTAAATGGGTTCCTAAAAGTACAAAATATAAATAGATACTTATAATTATGAAATGTAACACTGTGGAATGTCCATCCAGGAAGGTGTTCAATTGTCTTTGAGGATCAGGAAGCAATCTGAGTAAGTTAGTCCACACTTTAAACAGGTGGTTTCAATTATGGCTTTGGGGTTCTAAGAATGCAAGGTGTGTTTTTCTTTTATTTTGGTTGAATTGGATGGACATCTGTCTGTTTTCAGTTTGGATTATACGATGGACAGAGAGGAGAAAGATGGATGAAACAGGGGGAGAAGAAGCATAGAGAAGAAGTGATCATCATTTGGAAGGAGTACAGGTGAGTAGTGTGTGTGCGTGATTGAATCATAAGTCTAACATGTGATCCACCAGTGAGTGATGCTGATGTATGTCTATGATATAACAGTGATGTATGATGCTAGCGTGCGACAATGATGAGCTACAATCACATATAAGAATGCAAAATGAAGTACAGAATTGAATGAAGTTAGGAGGACAACTATAAGTTCTAATAAGTGTAACTGTAAGTGACCAATATGGATGAGGACAAGCAACTAAACCATTGAGCACAAAAGGGGAATACCTCTGACTAAGGTCTGGAAGACAATGGACCAAGGTTTGTATGACTACTATGGCTGCTACGGGTTGCAGGAAAGAAACTCGTACGATTCTCCCATCATCAAGGATAATGCTGACAGGGGAATTCCTCCTGCCGAGCAATTGTCTTCTCCCTGCTGGGGGAAGTGGGGTCGGGAAATCGATAATCATAAACAAATCCGGCAGGCTGGTTTCAGGGCCACCATCAGCCCATACACATTGTGTCTGAGCATCTTGAGGGGCCCTGGCTCATTCGGGCATGGCTCGGGGGCCCCATGAGAGGACCCATGTACTTAATGGCGGACTGCAGTCCATGAATGACAGTCCTCTGCATTCAAACTTGCACAGCAGGTAGTAGGGAGAATACACAGCATGTCTGGACAGAGGGCAAGAGCTGCCCATATTTTCATGTTAAGAGGCAGGTGAATTGTTGCAGACAGTCTTAGCAACCAATCATCTGCCTCTAAACATGACAAGATGGGCAGCTCTTGCCCTCTGTTTAGACATGCTGTGTATTCTCCCTACTACCTGCTGTGTAACGTAGGATTAGTAAGGGATTGCCATTCAGATAAAAAAGACTGGTGTGCAAAGAAGGGGGGCTGTGAAGGGGATGGTGGTGCAAAGAGAGGGGTTGTGAAGGGGACGGAGGTGCAAAGAGGAGGTGCAAAGAGGGGGGCTGTGAAGGGGACAGAGGTACAAACAAGGGGGGTTGTGAAAGGGACTAAGGTGCAAAGGGGGGCTGTGAAGGGGACAGAATTGCAAGGGGGGCTGTGAAGGGGACAGAGGTGCAAAGGGGGGCTGTGAAGGGGACTGAGGTGTGAAGGGGACTGAGGTGCAAAGAAGGATACATTTAGCCTGCCTATTGAGGCCGGGTTCACACTAGCTGCGACCACGGCTTGCAGCAGGGGGTCCAGTGTGTCCCTGTTCTCTGTTTTAGGTGCGAATCAGGTCCAAATTTTTGCCTGAATTCAGACCTGAAACGGAGCCAAAGATGCACATGACCCTTTTTTCAGTGCGGACTATGGCCACCCCGGAGCTGTGTAAACTGGCCCCATTGAGAGCCGGTCACAGTCTCCTGTCATGGGTGCGGAGAAACCCACATCCAATTCGCATAAGTGTGAACCCAGCCTAACGGTTTGAATCTTGCCCGTGTTCCTGCTCAACTAGCCGAGATTGGAGCCGTGTATGGCTGGCCTAAGGCTGACTACCAACCAATTCACATAAGGAATAAGAGGATCACATGAAGAATTAGGAAGATGAGTGAAACTCACCACATTTTGGTGGAACAGTGGAAAAAAAAGAGGGTAACTGAAAAGGGTAACAAAGGTCTAAAGTGTTATGTGGAGAATACTGAGTTGTAAACTAAAATTGGCACTGCACATATGAAATGGGCTCAGCTAAAGGCTTTGATTTACTAAAACTGGAAAGTGTAAAATCTGGTGCAGCTGTACATGGTAGCCAATCAACTTCTAAATTCAGATTGTTCAATTAAGCTTTAACAAAAATACGGGAAGCTGATTTCTATGCAGAGCTGCTCCAGATTTTGAACTCTCCAGTTTTAGTAAATCAATCCCACAGTATCTCTGAAGATGCCTTGTCTCTGCAGCTTGCGGAAAACAAGAGAAGTCTAGAGATTAGAATGCTTCATTTAATGTGTGCAGGTTTAAAATAAATAAAATAACAAAGCACAATCAAAGGACTGTAGATGTCTTCCTCCATGTTGTTAAATATTCAACTTGTAAATTGCCTTTTTAATGATCAGTAATTAAAATAACACCTTTAGTGAACTAACCCAATTGAGGAGGACTACGAAGTATAAACAGTGTTTAGAACCCAGGCCCTCCAGGCTCAATTATCATGGTCCTGGGTTAAATCTTCAGGGGTTAGCAGAGAGTGTTTTATATTACCCTCTTTATTAAAATTTCCCTACAATAGTTCTACAAGGTTAGCATAAGAGTTGACTGTTCCTAATTGAAAAGTGTTATTGTAGTATTTATCTCAATGCCAATATTCTTTATTAACAATGACGTTATAGTCTTCTACTGCCTATGAATGTTGCATTATAGATCCTTCCTGTAACTGGGAAATACTGTATACTATATAGGATCTTTGTAATTAACTGCTCCTCTTATAATTACTTCATTTATTTCATTTTATGCATGGTGATTACTGCAGCACTTTACAGCCTCATATATCTATTTCAAGTAATCTTGTTTTGATTACAGTAAATTAACCAATAAACTTGTTATCCTGAGGTAACTAGCAAAACATATAAAATCAGATATGCTTTTGAAAAAAAAGACAATTGGATTACATTAGTGTGTAACAAAAATAGATAAGTAGAAATTATTTCGGAAAATACAACCTAATGACCAGGAACAACTTTGTGCTATGGCGGATGATGCTGTGATTTATAGATAGACTGAATGTTGCCCACAAAATGTCTTCTCTTAAAGCGGAGCTCCACCCTAAAGTGAAGTCCCGCTGATCGGAACCCTCCCCCCTCCGGTGTCGCATTTGACACCTTTCAGGGGGGAGGGGGGTGCAGATACCTGTCTAAAGACAGGTATCTGCACCCACTTCCGGCCACACATCTCGAGCAAAAGACGGGTTTTTCTGACATCCCGTCACCCCCCCCCCCCCCGTTGTGTGCTGGGAACACTCGGCTCCCAGCACACAGCGGCAGCCAATCAGCGGGCGCAGCGCGACTCGCGCATGCGCCGTAGGGAACCGGGCAGTGAAGCCAGAGCGCTTCACTTTCTGGTTCTCTCACTGTGGATGGAGGAGGGAGCAGCAGGGTGACGAGCGATCGCTCGTCCTCTGCTGCGGACGCCGCTGGACTCCAGGACAGGTAAGTATCCTAATATTAAAAGTCAGCAGCTGCAGTATTTGTAGCTGCTGGCTTTTAATATTTTCTTTTGAGCGGACATCCGCTTTAAGAAGGATGTTTCTCTCTCTGGCGAATCTGCCCAGGGTCGTTAATCCCAATCAAACCTTCATCCTAGGAGTTGAGAAACGCCTCCTAAACCCTGTGCCACATAGCAAGGATAACTTGCCACAAAGTTGTGGCAATGTTGAATTGTAGTCTTTTTAACTTGCTGCACATTTTCACTTGAAAGCACAAGTTCTAGTTGACGCTTTTCCAATTTGAAGCAAATTTGCGTGGCAAGTCTCTATCAAGAGCCAAGTTGCAGTAGTGAGTTTACAGCAAGAGCTCTGCAAGTCTACAGTATGAAAATTCAGCCACGTTGACCCCTGTGGTGGGATTACTATTGCACAACATAACTGAACCAGAACTTGCAGGAGATGAGTTCAGCAGAGTGTAATATACCTTTTCACATCTTTTCACATCTGCTGGTCAGCTTGTTGGGGCCCAATTCTCATGTCATAGTGCTCAGGATAATGTGCCCTCAAGCACTGATAAAAACACTGGCTTTGTAATACTTGCAGACAATACTGTAGAATGGGATTTCGTCAACGGCCTCTCACCAACTCCTGTGGTAGCAGGTTACCTCCTTTTGTTTACTCTTGACTGCACATCCGGACAGTGTCCATGGTGACCTTCCTCTTGATTAGGCAATTGGCTATGCCTTAGGAGTGGCTCTCAGGATATCTGCCACTCATGTGCAGTGTTGGCAACCTGAAGCACACTCAGTCTCTCCAAAAATCTTCCACATTCCTTCTTCTCAGAAGAGAAACAACCTCCTGCTTTTCCTCTCTGCTTCAAGCTCTAGTCACTCTGCAATCTGGGGTTTCCTTTTTCTCAGTCCATAAAGTCTGTTTGGACATACTTTTCTCACAGTGTTTTTCCTATCATTCACAGGGATTGAAGCAGTCCACAAGCCTTTCTGTTTATTGGGTAGACCTAGATGGATACACAATTTCTGTAATAACAGTCTCCAATTACAGCTGTTCCTGTTCCTCTGTTAGAATGAGCAAGTACAGCAGCAGATAGAACGAAACTGCACCTGCTCCTCTTGCTGTCAGCTGCAGACCGGGGCTACACTTAATTTAAAGGATAAGTATACCCTTTGACAAAAAATAACAAATGCACATTTTTTTGCAGGTAAAAAAAAATGTGCATTTATTATTTTTGGTTTTGAGAGCCAGAAAAGCATTGAATATGGGTGTAACATGTAACATGTTATAAAATATGAACTTATCCTTTAACTTTCTTTTTCAATAACATTTTATTAAAAAGGATTTACATAACCAGAGTATGAAAACGTAAATTTAAGCATATAGAGGTACACATGCTGACACAGTGTACAACATAGAAATCCAGATGCAAGTGCATTGAGGTGTTGTGCATGATGAGAATGTGAAAAACCATTGTCCCCATATCAGCGGTTTATATATCTATTAGTAAGGGAGAGGGGGGTATTTATTTGGTCTAGTTTTCACCGGGGGACCTGTTAACAGTTAGTATAAAGCATTCCAATGAAAAATATAAGTACTGAAGTGGGGGAAGCTCCTATCAGAGGAATGCTCCTGGAGCCATTTTAAAGGCAAAAAATAAATAAAAATTTGCACCAAAGAAAGAAAACGTCCAAACGATAGAGAAAAGCGGAGGAAAGAAAGTAGACAGAGGAAAAATAAAGAGGGGTTGGGACTTTGTATGAGGCATGTGGTATGCACCACCACAGGCCTCCATCCCTGTAAGGGTGTAAAAAATGGAGGGTTGGGACTTTAAATGAGATGCGATTAGCGAAATGCGATTAAGTATATATATGGAAAAAAAAAAAAATCCATAATGACCAGGCTCAAAAATACCAAACCAAGAAGCACAAACCAAATTAAACTGTCTAACTGTGTGTAATTAAAACAGAGGTTTAGTTGCAGAGATTTGCAAATACCTGGGAAGCTGCAGGCCAAGCGTCAAGGCACTCTGTGTAACTGCAGTCCTAACTATGATTTTTATAGCCTCCAAAGGAGGAGCACAGGTGTGCTAATTAATAGACAGGGAGCAGATGGAAACCTAGACCTGCCCCTATCTATAGTTGGTCTGGCAAATGAGAGCACTGGAAAGACAAAAAAACAGGGGTGAAACCAATACATGCCTGCCAAACCAAAATACCACCAAAATAGGTGCGGACCACATCAAACTGGGTCAGCTAGTCAAAAAATGACAATGCATAAATTAACTGTTGGTGGTAGATCTGTGGAGGCACTCGGTTAAACTCCTGAAAATCGCATCTCCATCCCTGGCTAATATTAGAAAAATAAAGAGGGGTTGGGACTTTGTATGAGGCATGTGGTATGCACCACCACAGGCCTCCATCCCTGTAAGGGTGTAAAAAATGGAGGGTTGGGACTTTAAATGAGATGCGATTAGCGAAATGTGATTAAGTATATATATGGAAAAAAAAATAATAATTCCATAATGACCAGGCTCAAAAATACCAAACCAAGAAGCACAAACCAAATTAAACTGTCTAACTGTGTGTAATTAAAACAGAGGTTTAGTTGCAGAGATTTGCAAATACCTGGGAAGCTGCAGGCCAAGCGTCAAGGCACTCTGTGTAACTGCAGTCCTAACTATGATTTTTATAGCCTCCAAAAGGAGGAGCTCAGGTGTGCTAATTAATAGACAGGGAGCAGATGGGAACCTAGACCTGCCCCTATCTATAGTTGGTCTGGCAAATGAGAGCACTGGAAAGACAAAAAAACAGGGGTGAAACCAATACATGCCTGCCAAACCAAAATACCACCAAAATAGGTGCGGACCACATCAAACTGGGTCAGCTAGTCAAAAAATGACAATGCATAAATTAACTGTTGGTGGTAGATCTGTGGAGGCACTCGGTTAAACTCCTGAAAATCGCATCTCCATCCCTGGCTAATATTAGAAAAATAAAGAGGGGTTGGGACTTTGTATGAGGCATGTGGTATGCACCACCACAGGCCTCCATCCCTGTAAGGGTGTAAAAAATGGAGGGTTGGGACTTTAAATGAGATGCGATTAGCGAAATGCGATTAAGTATATATATGGAAAAAAAAAAAAAATTCCATAATGACCAGGCTCAAAAATACCAAACCAAGAAGCACAAACCAAATTAAACTGTCTAACTGTGTGTAATTAAAACAGAGGTTTAGTTGCAGAGATTTGCAAATACCTGGGAAGCTGCAGGCCAAGCGTCAAGGCACTCTGTGTAACTGCAGTCCTAACTATGATTTTTATAGCCTCCAAAGGAGGAGCACAGGTGTGCTAATTAATAGACAGGGAGCAGATGGGAACCTAGACCTGCCCCTATCTATAGTTGGTCTGGCAAATGAGAGCACTGGAAAGACAAAAAAACAGGGGTGAAACCAATACATGCCTGCCAAACCAAAATACCACCAAAATAGGTGCGGAGAGTAAAGGGGAATGAAGTAGGGAGTATAAAGGATTGGAGGATTAAATCGTCCATAAATAATTTTTAGAATTCTAGAATAAATTTTAGATTCTAACATATAGGATGAACACGGCTCTGATAGGTATTCCGATTACAGCCTGAGGGCTGTAATCGGCTTCGAAATAGTTAACCAGGGGACGCACGGGGGTGCGTTCCCTGGATAACATTGACAGGCGTCTCAGCCAATCAGGTTCACTGATTGGCTGAAGCGCCATCAAGGGTGGGAGAAGACATCGAGGGACGGTGGAAGGAGGATGGCTGACCCCAGAAAGGTAAATGGCGGGGGACAATCTGGCAGCATTTTACAGCCACTGTGCCCATCAATTGCCGCCACTGTCCCCATCAATTGTAGCCACTGGCTACAATTGATGTGCACAGTGGTAACAATTAATGTACACAGTGGTAACAATTGATGGGCACAGTGGTGACAATTGATGACACGGTGGCAACAATTGATGGCACAGTGGTGACAATTGATGGGCACAGTTGTGACAATTGATGGCACAGTGGCTGCATTTGATGGCACAGTGGCTGTGTTTGGCATGACACAGTGGTGACAATTGATGGGCACAGTGGTGACAATTGATGGCACAGTGGTGATAATTGATGGCACAGTGGCGACAATTGATGGCACAGTGGCTGCGTTTGATGGCATGGCACAGTGGTGACAATTAACGGGCACAGTGATGACAATTGATGGCACAGTGGCTGCGTTTGATGGCATGGCACAGTGGTGACAATTGATGGGCACAATGGCGATAAATGATGGCACAGTGGCTGCGTTTGATGGCATGGCACAGTGGCTGCATTTTATGGCACAGTGGGGACAATTGATGGCATGGCACAGTGGCGACAATTGATGGCACAGTGGTGACAATTGATGGCATAGCACAGTGGCAACAATTGATGGCACAGTGGCTGCATTTGATAGGTACAGTGGCTGCCTTTGATGGGCACAGTGTCTGTCTTTGATGGGCACAGTGGCTGCGTTTGATGGGCACAGTAGCTGCGTTTGCTGGGCACAATAAGGCTGCTTTTTTTTTTACTTTTTTTTGTTTGTTTGCGCCCCCCCAAAATAAAATAAAAATTAAGCACCAGCCGCCACTGACAAGTACCGTGACATTTTTGTGTTTCACCTGTGTATTGGTCAGGGTTCCAGACAACCAGGCTCTAGCTAAGCTTTGGTGGCAGTGAGGATATAAATCGAAAGTTTAAATTGGGTATAAGTGCATTCAGATGGTGTAGGATTCAGAAGAGCTTCATAGGGATTCTTAGGAATACTACAGCCTGGGACATTTTAAGCTAGCTGATAGACACTGGTCCAGAAAAATCTGATTCCAGGGCATTCCCACCAGATATGTGTTAATATGCCAGCTGCTCCACAAACAACTATGAAAACAGTGTTCTGAGGTGCCCTGGACATATTTTGCCAGCCTGTAGGGTGCAATGCACCAACTAAACAATAATTTATAATTAAACAAACATCTACAGATGGTGGCTATGTTGCAGATGTACTGACGAGGATTCCACATTTTACTATTTTCACTTTTTTGGACTCTATATATTTCACTTTTTTTTTTTACTTTATTTCATTTGGATGATATATTGTTTGTACTATATGGGTGCATTTTATTATTCATTTAGCACAACCCTGTAGATGTTTGATTAGTATGTGACTGTGTTTATATCCCACAAGAGGGTTGCTGCTAGAATTTTTTTATTGTATTATTTCAGGTTGATTCTCATTGGTATAAGCAAAGTTTCTCTCTCTTATTATTGACTAGTATATAATTGTCCTTAAACGATGAGTTCAGTGATCTGTGTGCAATTACAGTATGTCTCGAATCTAGGCCCACAGATGTAGCTCCAGGGAACCACCCAGATCTTTTTGCCATTAGGAAACACAAGGCAAAGGGCTATTTTATCACGATTACACAGTAGTTTACTTTTTTTTATGTACAAATAAAGATCACACAAAAACTTGTAGGTATAAAATTGAAAAAAGCAATGACAGAGCTTACAAAAACCATACAATCCCCTCTTTTAGGAGTAGATGGAAAACATGGTTAACACATCATAGAGCCTCCGCCTATTTAAGAGATTGCAATATTTAATTCTCGCTTGATTGTTTGAAAACATTTATTCTTAGTATTAAACGGTATGCAGGTGTAGTACCATGACTATTTCATTAGTTCTTAGTGGTTCTGTTTTTGTTTATTTTTACTTTTATCTTTTATTTATTTATTTATTTATATTGTTACTTCTTATTTAGTACAGGCTTTACTATTATTTATCGTGATGTCCTACCAGTCCTACAGTTAGAACCCAGATGGGGTAGGCTGGTCCAGGTCATCATGTCTACAAGAAAGGCCTTTACTGTTCTTTTTATGTCTTTGCTGTTTTATTTGTAATACAACTCTGCTCTTTATGCGTTTGTTATGCGACTGTACTGTACTAAAGCTTCCTTTACCTTAATGCAGTGCTGTTTTCATGTCCTTATTGTTAGTTTTTGCTTTGATGTTGCTGTAATTCCTCTCTGATCTCCACACTTCCTGGTTGTCTGTTTCCTAATAACCACAGTACTGGGAGATGTCTCACTGTGGTCACTAATCAAGGAGGTGTGTGTAAAACCCCACAGCACCAATCCAGTTTGGTTTTACAAACCATCACTGTCCTCTATTGGCTCTCTGCCTCTGTACATCAGAGAGACAGGAAACAACAGCAAAAACGAAACTGAAAGTGCAGGCACATTATGTGATTGATTTTCATCTATTTTTAATCATTTTTAAAAGGAATTAGTTAACTATTATGTCTCTATACCCTGTACACAGTCATTTCAGCAAAAAAAAAATGTTTTCCTTTACAACTCCTTTAACAAAATATGCTGTTCCGCCAGCTTTTCATATAGCGTGACACAGATAATCACAGATGCATGCATGATATTAAGTTCTGATACTAAATATTCCAAGTTTTAGCTGTAGTATATATGACTTATGTGTAAAGAAATTGCCAATCCCCTTGAAGCAACTTGACCTTTTAAGGACTTGGTCAGTTTGACGTTCCTTTGGTATCAAATCAGCTAAGGTAACCAGAATATTGGTGGCTTCAGATATTGTGAGACAACTTTAATAAGGAAAAAGGAAATTTGCAATTTCCCCATCAAGGGCAAACCAGGTTGTCCTCAGAAGAAAGTTATTTCACCCTTATCTGGATTTTCTACAATCCTCTGCAACACCACACAGGTTTACTGGGAATATTGGTCCTGCAGCATATGCTGTGAAACTTCTTCTCTCTGCTTCCTGTGACACTAATTACCTTCAGACTTTAATCTGATTGGTTGCTTTCATCTGAATGGTCACATAGTAGTTATTGGTATGTAGAAGCATTAGGCCTGGTACACACCTAATGGTCTTGCTGGAAAACTAGCATTTGATGAACAATTGCAGCCAATGGTCCCAGTGCGACTAATGTAGACTAATGGGGAGTCCCCTTGTCAGAATAAAATTGCACAACGGCAAAGATCCCTGCATAACACATTGCTGTGTTGCGGTAATGTGTCAGGTTTTTTTGTTTCTTTTTTTTTTTTTACGTTTAACCCACTGGGTAAAAAATAAATAAATGTGTATACCCAACTTCAGGCTCTATGCATATGAGCTATTGGATGATAGATTGGATCACAAGCAGATTTTAAGTACAGATAATGAGGACAGCTATCCTACAGCATTGACTGATTAAAAATGTAACTCTGGTTCCAACCATGTCATTCTGTATAAAGCCTAAAGCTGACTGTAGACATTAGTGGTGGTAGGATGTCTGGACAAGCATCTCAGAAGTATGCATACTTCTGTATGTGGATGCCTGTGGGTATACAGCATATACCCATTACAATTTAGCCATTCTATTACACTGCAAAGATGTAGCTATAAGATAACACATAAAACAATACTGAATAATAAAACTGCAGGTTCTCGTGAAAATTGATTGCAAAAAAGCATAAAATCTAGAAATAATTAGTAGCCTTAAAATATAAAAGACTGAATCACTACTGGAAATATTTATCGGCAAATCTCTAAGTATTTATAGTAGGATACACGAGACAATGATCTTAATATAAAATATTTGAAGCTCCTTATATATGTATATTAAACATTCAAAGTTTTTTTAAACAGTGTAATTGTAACTCTTATGCTGGGCCCAGACTTCCAGAGAGACATAAACTAAGCAATGAAATGAAAACAGTACAAAACAAAATATTATGTGTTGCTCTGTTAAGAATGTTGATGCTTAGTAACAGCAAAAAAGGATATCCAGTGTGGAAATTGCTGTAAACGCTAAATATAAAATTGAGTTTTTTGCTAGAAAATTACGTATAACCCCCAAACATTATATATCTTTTTTTAGCAGAGACCCAAGTGAATAAAATGGCAATCGTTGCAATTTTTAATGACACAGTATTTGCGCAGCAGTTTTTCAAATGCAATTTTTTTGGAACAAAATACATTTTAATGAATAAAAAAAAAAACTGAAAAAAAGAAAGATGATGTTACCTAACATAGATACCTAACATGTCACACTTTGTGCACGTTTGTGGAATGGTGACAAACTACAGTACCTAAAAATCTTCATAGGTGACACTTATATGACAATATATTTCAGCTTACTAATCTTTAGATATAGTGGTTGCATTGGTGTTCTTTTTAGGCTACAGTGGGAGCCATTCTGCAGGTCCGGCAGACCCGATGTTGCACCCGGCAATCGTTCCCTAGAGAGGCAGAATGGCGGTCTGCCTATGTAAACAAGGCCAATCGGCATTCTATCAGAAGGAAACATGGAGAACCTGTCTTCCCTCAGTAAAAGCATCCCCCACACAGTAGGAAAGCACTCCCATGGGAACACATTTAACCCTTTGATCGCCCCTGATGTTAACCTTTTCCCAACCAGTGTCATTAGTACAGTAACAGTGCATTTTTTCTAGCACTGATCACTGTATCAGTGTCACTGGTTCCGAAAAAGTGACAGATTTGTCCACCACAATGTCACAGTCCCGCTAAAAAAAAATCCATAAATTGTAGACGGTATAACTTTTGCACTTTTGCACAAACCCAAAAAATATGTAGCAGAATACATATTGGCCTAAATTGATGAATACATTTGATTTTTTTTTACATTTTATAGCAGAAAGACAAATTTATTTATTTATTAAAAAAAAAACAGAGGTGATCAAATACCACCAAAAGAAGGCTCTATTTGTGGGAAAGAAAGGACATCGCATGACTGTGCAATTGTCAGTTAAATTAACGCAGTGCCATATTGCAGAAAATGGCCTAGTCAGGAAGGGGGGTGAAGTGGTTAAGCATAGCATCCATATTACAATGAAAATAATGCCATTTATTTAGTTGGTGTAACTGGTTACATTTATTTACTGTTGTGATGAATGTGAATAACACATGGACAGAAAAGCCAACCATTTTCTTTTAACATTTGTAACAACGGCTTTTCTCAGCAGTGATATTCCCCAATCATAATCACAAGGTGGTTAAGTCAAAGAACGTAATTTATTAAAATATGAAATTCAATTACTTTCAGATGTCACTTCTGATAATTAAAACATTCTTTTTTTTTTTTAAGAGAAATGCTTTCTCCGAAAAAAAGTATAAGACTTGTGTAACAAATAACTGTATAAAATAAAATAATAATATCTTTCTCTTGCTGTCAAAATACAAAATGATGGATGTTCACATCAGAATTTATTTTGAAGGAATATATATATATATATATATATATATATATATATATATATAATATATATATATATATATATTTCAGTTTCAGTTTTCATCTTTTCCCATGGACATGTCATATGCCACCGGGCTCTATTTGGAGATAATACTGTCTTTAGTGACAATGATGTTTTTCATATCACAGGCTATGTTCCATGGTAATTACTATATTATGAAAATTAAAATGATAACGTGCACATGGAGAAAGCACATTTATTTATATGCAGCTGTCAGGAGACTGTGCAATGCACTAATGAAGATCATTTAGGGAAATACAAGACACATTTGTTTTATCAGAGCCACAGAAAATCTTTCAATTTCTCCCCCCCCCCCCACGTAGTTTCTGCATGCCTTACCCTGCAACTGTGTTGTTGGATTTACATACCAGTGCCCAGTGGTGTAGCGTGGGTTGTCTGCGCCTGGGGCAAGGTAAGTCATTTGTGCCCCTAACCCATGGACTTGTAGCAGTTCCTTCCACTAGTACAGTAGTCCTGACCTACCTGACCACTACACAGACCTACCTGAACAATATACTGACACTGACCTACCTAATGACTACACTGACCTACCTGATTACTTTACGGACACCTACACAGACCTACCTGACCACTACACTGACCTACGTGACGTCAACACTGACCTACCTGATCACTACACTGACACCTACACTGACCTACCTGATCACTACACAGACCTACCTGTAGCAGTACCTTCCACTAGTACAGTAGTACTGACCTACCTGACCACTACACAGACCTACCTGATTACTATACTGACACCTACACTGACCTACCTGACCACTACACAGACCTACCTGATTCCTACACGGAGCTACCTGACACCTACACTGCCCTACATGACCACTACACTGCCCCACCTGCCTTCTACAATGACCTACCTGCCACCTACACTGACCTTCCTGCCACTTACACTGACCTACCTGATTCATACACTGACCTACCTGACCACTACACTGACCTACCTTATTCTTATACAGGATTACAGCGCTCTGGTGTCTAGATAAATCGATCAAGAAATAAATCTATATGACCATAATGTTATGCCATCAGGTGAGGGTCCATATTTGTACATAGAAAATAACATAGAGGAAAAAGTCTTAAAATGAGTCCATCAGAAATAATTCCAAGGAACTTGGCCGTCAGTATATCAGGTGTGGAGGTGATTGCAGAGGCTCAGGGCTGCTCTCTCCAAGAGTGAAGTCAGCTCAAACCATAAACAGAGAAAAAAACAAGAACAGAAAGCGCCGCTGAGTGAACTGCATTTAATTAAAATAGCAATAAATATCCAACACTTACATCTAGAAAGAACATTGATTTAGACTGGGGTGCTGGTGTACGATCTATAGAGAAGTCCAGAAACCAGGATGGATGCTGAGGGAGCCGTCAGTAGATGTCATTCAGATGCCTGCGGCGGGGGGGGATTTGAATAGGAAACCTGCGCACGCTCTGAAACGCGTTGTGTCCCTCCTCGGCCACCGTCTCAGCGACGTCACAGACCAGTGGACGAGCTGACAGCTCAGCAACGCTTGTGTGCGGAGGTGGAAGTCGGCTCCTTTCCTTCTTCAAATCCCCCCCCCCGCCGCAGGCATCTGAATGACATCTACTGACGGCTCCATCAGCATCCATCCTGGTTTCTGGACTTCTCTATAGATCGTACACCAGCACCCCAGACTACATCAATGTTCTTTCTTGATGTAAGTGTTGGATATTTATTGCTATTTTAATTAAATGCAGTTCACTCAGCGGCGCTTTCTGTTCTTGTTTTTTACCTGATTCTTACACTGACCTACCTGATCACTACACTGACCTACCTGATTCCTACACAGACCTACACTGCCCTACCTGACTTGTACACTGACCTACTTGCCACCTACACGGACCAACCTGCCACCTACACTGACCTACCTGATTCCTCTATTGACCTACCTGACCACTACACTGACCTACCTGATTCCTACACTGACCTACCTGACCACTACACTGACCTACTTGCCACCTACACGGACCAACCTGCCACCTACACTGACCTACCTGATTCCTCTATTGACCTACCTGACCACTACACTGACCTACCTGATTCCTACACTGACCTACCTGACCACTACACTGACCGATCTGACCACTACACTGACCTACCTGATTCCTGCACTGACCTATAAAATAAAACAGTGCAGCGCAATAATAAATGTCCAAAAATAAATCATAAAATCATAAAGTCCATAAGGTATCCATTAGTGCATGTGAATAAAGCATAAATCCATAGGTAAAGTGATGAACAGAACAAACTGACAGGTGATATAGATCCCTCCACCACAGATAGATTCGCCGGGTAGCGATCACAAGTTCATAAACCATAATGGACACCACACCATGTAAAAACCTCTGCTTTTTACATGGTGTGGAGTTCATTAGGGTTCCTGAACTTGTGATCGCTACCCTGAGTGTGGGCTTTCTGCTTTATGACCTGTTACAGGTTGAGTATATCAAATTTATCTGTGGTGGAGGGATCTAAATCACCTGTCAGTTTGTCCTGTACATCACCTTACCTATGGATTTGTGCTTTATTCACATGCACTAATGGATACCTTGTAGACTTTATGATTTTATGATTTATTTATGGACATTTATTATTGCGTTGCACTGTTTTATTTTATGTGTCTATTTGAGGTATTTATGAGTTAACCTTGAGTGCTAGCTCAACATTCAGTTGTTATTTCATTTTGTATTTTTTTTGTCAGCGCTGAATACTCTTCTATTTATTGTCCTGCACTGACCTATCTGACACCTACACTGACCTACCTGGATCCTTCACTGACCTACCTGGTTCCTTCACTGACCTACCGGTTCCTTCACTAACCTAGCTGGTTCCTACACTGACCTACCTGATTCCTACACTGACCTACCTGACCGGTACACTGACACCTACACTGACCACCTACCTGAATACTATAATGACCTACCTGACCACTCTACTGACCTACCTGGTTCCTACACTGATCTATCTGATTTTTACACTGACCTACCTGACCACTACACTGACACCTACACTGACATAACTGGTTCCTAAACTGACCTAACTGACCCCATAACTGACCACCTACACTGACACCTGCACTGACCTACCTCTCCCCCTCCTCCCCCAACCATGTCCACTTCCCTGGGCCTGGTGGGCCTGCAACACGTCACTCCCCTATTTCTGTCCCCTGAGTCCCATCTGCTATTATGTGGCCTCTGCCAGACACTGCCACAATGAGGACTCGAGGAGATCCGGAGCGGAGAAGAGACACATCATGCCATGTGTAGAGGCAGCCGAACAGCGAGGCGGGATTCCCGAAACAAGTGGCGCTGCGCATGATGCACTGACTGCAACCTTCACCCACAAGCAACCCCCGCCCCAGAGCTGTATATGTTAGTTTCAGCCAATCACAGGGCACCCATGCCCGCCGCTCATCTATCACAGAGCAGGGGTTACAGGCCGTAGCCCCAAGTGGTGTTGATAAAGCAGGGTGGACAGAGTGGCTCTGTGGATGGTGCGCCCCCCCTAAATGTTATGCCCGGGGCCACCCCCATCTGCCCCCTATGCTACGCTACTGCCAGTGCCCACCAGTAAAGAGTCTACCGAAAAAAAAAACGC
Organism: Rana kukunoris; assembly: GCA_029574335.1. NCBI lineage: Eukaryota > Metazoa > Chordata > Amphibia > Anura > Ranidae > Rana > Rana kukunoris. Next base: position 219,725,699 of record CM056051.1, read on the forward strand.
TCATTCTGTAACATTGTCAATTGTCATTTGGTGTTGACTTCTTATCGTGATGTCCTAAGTACAAGACTTATGGTAGCAGTGATCCAGGTGATCGCTGCTTGTTTTTAGTTGGTTAATGGCCTCTAACCCCAGAGCGGCTACATTTATGCATTTCTATGTAAACAGTTTACTGTGCTGAAAGGGTGCTTCCTGCATGTTCCCAGCACAGTAACGAAGTGTCACTAAAAGCTCCTGACTCATACTTGCAGTTGGGAGCTTTCGATCATGTGACTGCTGTGACAGCCAATATCAGTGGTCACGCGATTGGAAAACCCACTTCCACCGCCTGCCATTTCGATCCACTTTAAGGGCCAGGAGGCGGGAAGGGGTTAAAGTTTACACACTGGTTATATTTTTTACTCATTCACTGGCTCTAAAACACAATTTTTACTTTCTTAATTCCAGAATGGAAAAAAGCTATATTTTTTTTTCTTTTATAGTCCAAAAGACTAAACATTAGACATGTGCAGACTGGAATATTTAGTTTCGTTTTTTCCTTTTCGTCTGGAAAATACATTTATTTAGTTGCTCCCGAAAATCGTTTTGATTTATTTCGTTTTTCATTGGAGAAACGTTTTCGTCCGAATATCCAATAATACTTGGTTTCTGTCGAATGGTCAAAGAATATTCGACGGAACTTCGAAAATTTACGCCGAATCGTACATTTCCGGTCGAATATTCCGCCTACAAGAATTCCAATGTTGTATGACTAGTAATAATAATAATAAATAATTATATTATTATTACTAGTCATAGTCAACCAACATTAGAATGTTTCTATAGCCTATGGGCGCAGCATTAAAATGTACGAGTGCAGTAGATCTTCTCCGTTGAATCTGCTTAGCACTTTCGATATACACCATAAGCCTTCTATTCTCTATAATGTTGAATCTTTTCTCTACAATGTCGAAAAGTACCGTATGTGTGTGTATATCAGGTTCGATAGACAGATTGCTATTCATTCACTGTATTCAGTCAGCGTCATGTCTATAGAAAAAATAAATTTGTGGCGCACAATCAGTTTGAGCGAGCAACCTAGTCTAAAATTAAAGTTAAAATAAACATCAATCATTATAAGTCCATATGGTAACAAAATACTCCGGACAGTCCAGTTTCAGCAGTTGGATAAATGAAGGAACTTAGCGGCAGCACCTGAAGCAGAAGCAAGCCTCTAGAAGAGTAAAAAAATATAAGAAAGAGATGCGCCAAACTAAGTGCAGTATGTCGTTTTTAATCAGTAATAAATCGATACAATAAAGTAACTACTCACAAACATGGAGTAATATAGGCATTGGTGTGGCTAAGAGGCCGGGGTCATCATAAGAAGTTCCTCCAAATAAGGTTTTCTTCGTCCCAGGCTTGTGAGCCCTAAGTGTGGTATAGTGGACGCAGGAAAACAGGAAGAGCCGTCTGATGTGGCGTGCGTTCCACCGTGGAGCGCGGCGTATCGTCATCGCCCCGGAAGTGACTCGAGGGACACGGCCAGCCAATCGGATTACGCGTTTCACAGCGTCAGCTGTTTCGTCAGATCCATGGCGTCCGTATGGAACGGACGTGAGTTATACGAGCAGGATAAATGTGATTGGTTGGGAATGACACACCAAACGAAAACAAACAAATTGACAACAAATAACAGCTACATGCCATGGAGAGACATTACTAATAATAAAAAGATTTGATCGCAATTAACAATTAACAGGAAAGGAATGGCAATCCGGAGACATTTGAAAGGGAATAAATAAACAAATGTATAAATCCTGACAGTACTGGAAATAAAAAAATAATAAAGAAAATAAAGAAAAATGGAAGATCTCCGTCTGTCATTACACTAAAAATGTTATTAAAATATTATTTAAAACTAGATATGTTGGAATATTTAAAAATGTATTGAAGATAATATTAAAAATATAAAATGTAAACTATTATGGCCATTCATAAAAAACTGTGTATAAAAAGCGTCATGTCGAATCTCTCTATATCAAATTTTTACCGCAACGAAAACGAAAATAAAGCATTTTTTATGTCGGATCTTCCGGTTTTCGTTTCTTGTGCTTAAAAAAAACAGATTTTCGGACGAAACTGCATTCTAACGAAAACGAATGAACATGTCTACTAAACATTAGCAAACAAAATATTTGAACTTTTGTACTGTGCCATTGGTATGTGTGGAAGAGCCAGAATTCTGACTTTAAGTACGTTTTTTTTCTGGAAAAAAAGGAAATCACTGCGCTAAAACATACATAGGAAAGAAAGGGAGTTAAAACATAATAAAATGTGCTACCCCAGGTGCTGCAATCTACATGTAAACAATAAATACAAGAAATGAACATAAGAAAAAATTTAATCGCGCTACCAAAAAATAGAATAAATATATAAATGACCACAGATCAATAAGTGAGTAAACACAAATTAAAAAAGGGTGACCTATGATGGCCGCTGGACAATAAACGATCACCTAATGGATAATATTAACCACTTAAGGACCGCCGCATGTACATTTACGTCGGCAGAATGGCACCGACAGGCACATCAACGTATATATACGTTGGTGCCTTGGGGGGGATCGGGGGTCCGATCGGACCCCCCCCCCCGTACATGCGGCGGTCCGCGCGGCTGCAGGAGCGATCCGACAAGTGGGGGCGGCTATCCGTTTTCATCCGCCCCCTCCGGATCGCTCCCAGCCAATGCGCGCGCCCGCCTGACCTGTCACTTCCTCCTCCTGTGTAAACACAGGAAGGAGGAAGCGACGTGATCTCTCCCTCGGCGTTTGTTTCAAGCGCCGCTGAGGAGAGATCACTACAGAACAAGTAAGTCCTGCACCAACACTACACTACACACACACATTTAACCCCCGCGATCGCCCCCCCCCCCCTCCCCCCTGTCACAGTGTCACTGAATGCAGTAAGGGCTCATGTATGATTACTGTATTTAGTGTCAGTGTGACAGACAGTGTAACAGTCAGACAGTCAGTAGTGTCAGGGTAGCCCCCCCCACCCCCCCCAATAAAGTTTTAACCCCCTGATCACTGCCCTAGTTAACCCTTTCACTCCCTATTGCCAGCGTCACTAAGCGATCATTTTTCTGATCGCTGTATTAGTGTCGCTGTTCCCGCTAGGTAGCGCCTAATTTTTTTTTAATACAGCGATTTTTTTTTTACTAAAGACATGCGGCTAAATAAATTTTGCACCTGCCTAAATGTTTGACTAAAATTTAGTTTATTGGTTTTTTATTATAACAAAAAGTAAAAAATATTGATTTTTTTTCAAAAATGTCGCTCTATTTTTGTATATAGCGCAAAAACTTCATAAAAATCGCAGAGGCGATCAAATACCACCAAAAGAAAGCTCTATTTGTGGGAAAAAAAGGACGCGAATTTTGTTTGGGAGCCACGTCGCACGACCGCGCAATTGTCTGTTAAAGCGACGCAGTGCCGAATCGCAAAAACCCCTTGGGTCATTTGCCAGCGTATTGGTCCGGGTCTTAAGTGGTTAATGACAAAAACATATGGTGATGAAAATAAATGTCCCTCTACACTTGTTTTGTTTTTTGACCACTTCTATCAACTTGTTGTGACTCAGGAGCACCGGTGTTTATCGTTTCATGGACTTTTTCTCTTTTATATATTAATTAAAATTCAGTAGAGGGACATTAATTTTCATCACCATATGTTTTTGTCATTAATATTATCCATTAGGTGATCGTTTATTGTCCAGCGGCCATCATAGGTCACCCTTTTTTAATTTGTGTTTACTCACTTATTGATCTGTGGTCATTTATATATTTATTCTATTTTTTGGTAGCGCGATTTAATTTTTTCTTACGTTTTTTTTCTACATCACAAACGCATGGAAAGTAGGTTATATGGTTTCCAATGGCATAGTTCATACCAGTTCCAGTAAAAAAAAAAATAGAACATGCTGAATATTTCCTGCACTGTACTGTACTGTAACGCAGTAAAAATGCATCTAAAATGCACCAGAATGCACTGGAACGCATCAAAGAACCAGACCCTAGTTCAGTAAAAAAAAGCATCTGGAATGCATCCGGAAACGCATCAAAAACACACCAAAATGCTCCAAAATGTGTTAAAATTGTTTGATACATTTTAGGATGAGCCAGGGCTTGTCCACAGCTATGCAAATATAGAGCTGAATCTGTGTTGGGTTATTTTACACTGTAAGGCCCCTTTCAGACGTGCGGACCGTATGTCTGCTTTTTCATCCATCCGTTTGCGGATGAAAAAGGGACATACATTGGTCCTGATGTGATTGCGGGTGTCAGCAGAAAAACATCCGCTGACACTCGTAATCACCCGCCTCTGCAAAGATCCGATTTTGCAGACGGAAGAATGTCCTATTTTTTCTTCCGTCTGTGGATCACACGGTTCCGTGTTCATCCGATCTCCCCATAGGGGAGAGCGGAGAAAAGACAGGGCAGTCCCTGCACAGTGTGCGGAGACCGCCCTGTCATCCGACAGTTAGCAGGGATTTACGGAGCGATCCCTGCTGAGTTTACGGACACACTGAGGCGGATCATTACTGATCCGCCCCGAGTGAAAGGGCCCTAAAAGTAAATCACTAAAATAATTTTTCATTGTTTTCTAAAGTTTTCCTAAAGTGCCACTAAGGCATCTATTTATCTAAATTTGCTGTGTGCTTCCCCATCTATTTACACAGCATCACGAATAACCCCTGTAATGTGTCTAACATGTGTATTTCCTATGATCATCAACTCCAAATGCTCTTAGAAATTTTCACAGTGAACATTTTAAAAATAGACCCCTGAGTGTCAATATTTGCACACATTCAGTTACCAGCACATGTATTCTGCTCAATAATGACAGTGAAAAAGGCCATAGCAGCTACAGTATATCAACTGACAATCTTTCAAATGTTCATGGAAATGTGTCTTGTAATTGCCACTCATGAGTTGAGAAAAACCTCTCTGATTAAATCATCTTGATACTTAAAAAAAAAAATGTGACTCTCAAAATTATAAAGAAATCATGTAAAGCATAGTGTTATAATGCATGTCATAAAGCCAGGTTTCCAACTGTCCTCTAATGCCGCGTACACACGGTCGTTTTTTTGCGATGAAAAAAAACCGACGTTTTTTAAAACGTCATTTAAATTGATCGTGTGTGGGCAAAAAAAAATTCCAACATGCTTGAATTTTTTGTGTCGTTTTTCAAAACGTCGTTTTTTGTTTCACAAAAAGTCACCGTGTGTAGCAAAAACGTCGTTCAAAACAACGTTTTTCAACCCGCGCATGCCCAGAAGCTAGTTATGAAGCGAGCTTCAATGGAAAAGAGTGGTGAACGTAACCTTGCTTTTTGTGAAAAAACGATGGTGTGTATGCAAAATTGTCTTTGAAAAGTGACGTTTCAAAAACGTCGTTTTTTACTTCACAGAAAACAACGTTTTTTTTCATCGCAAAAAACGACCGTGTGTACGCGGCATTAGAATCAAACGACTCAAGCAACTCACAGAAGAGGAATTCTGACTCCCAGGGTCCTTTTCGGCTGTTACTCCATGCGTTCAAGTATGTGAAAACACAAAAGAAACCAGGGGCAGCACATGGTGAGAAAAATTACTTATAATTTATTAAAAAACACAAAAATTGCACTTATGAACAATGTAGGCAAAGCAGCATTTTATAAAAACACAAGATTGGGTGAGAAACCCCACTTCTGGGATCACTTCTGGGAAACATGACCATGTCAAAATAGACTCCGTTTCATCATAGATGAGCTGGCCCGTCCATTAGAGGCGTCGCCCCTCTATTCACGCCCCCCCCCTTTATCTACATCCGCCACCCCTATTCATGCGTCTGGCCCCTTTCAGGAAGCCGCACCGCACGCAGGAATTACAGCAGCAGAGGTGTTTTTTTGAAGCACCTGATTAGAGTCAAAGGCTCTAATAGGCCTTAAAATAGGGTGGGCTCGTGGCGCAGAGCATTGCACTACAAGCCCACCCAGGTGTTACAACAGCGAATGAATATTCGCTCCTGAAACACTGATCCTCAGTCCAAGTCCCAACTGGCTGCCGAGGCTCAGACTGCTATTTATCCAGGGATGGGAAACTACACACTCGTACTACATCTGTGGGCTCAAACTGCGATTTATCCCAGAAAACTACATACTGATAGTAGCCCTGTGGGCCAGACTGCTATTTATACAGGGATAGAAGACTGCACACACTTATAGTACCTCTGACATGAATCTGAGACCTGTGCTGTGTCTGGCAATGACTCTTCTGGCTGATCTTTCTGAGATGCTGGACAGCACACTGTCTGATCCACTAGATAACCCTTCCTTGTGCCTTAAATTCAGCTAAACATTGAACTCTTTGCTTCTCCCATGAATTTCATGATTTAAGCCATGTCTCTGCACTTCCTGTTTGCCAGATTATTGTGCTCTCTTCAGCCAGTATACATGCTTCTGTTTGATCCTTACCTGCTTACCTGCTACTGGACCTTGGCTTGCTCGACTCCTGGTGGGGCGATCCTGAGGACCACGACCTAGTACTAACACGCTGCAAAATCCATCTCCAACATCAGGAGCTCTGGTGAACACAGATTAGTACTTAGGCTCTGCACCTCAGGTGGGCCTGCATCATCTGCCAGGGTGACAGCCTGTGTACCTATCTCACTTGCTAAAGCAACTGGTTTTCAAGCCTGACCCCCTGACCATGACAACCTCTGTGGGCTCATAGCTCTAAGGCTTTACCACTGCCCATTTATAATACAACTGCGGGCTCAGTCACTCACATATCTAAGGCAAACACATTGGGGCAGATTCACAGAGAATTAGATTCTCGTAGAGTATCAGAAATACACTACGCCGCCGATTTTTACCTGGCTCTACGTGGAATCCAGGTAGATTTTGTCCAGTAAACGACGGCGGCGTAGTGTATTTCTCCCGTCGCAATCCATCTGCGCGAGTAGGGGGCGTGAAGCATTTAAAATAGGCGCGTTCCCGCGGCGATCGAACTGTGCATGCTCCGTTCGCAAATTTCCCGCCGTGCATTGCGCGAAAACACGTCGTCACGTCGTAGTAGCGTCGTTTACGTACATTCCTATTCCCGAACGAGTTACGTTAAAAAAAAAAAAATATTTTCAAATCGACGCGGGAACGACGGCCATACTTTACATGGGTTACGCACTGTTAGACCAGCAAAAAGCTCCTCTAACATTACGTAGCCAAAAAATGACGTAGGCGATTGCGAGGGACACTCGTACCTTCGTGGATCGCCGTAAAAACTCATGTGCATATCCCGACGCATGAAAACGACGCGAACTCCTCCCAGCGGCCGCAAAAATATCGCAGTGTAGATCCGAAGGCTTACGAGGACGTAAGCCTCTCGGATCGAAGCCCGAAGCCGCCGTATCATGGTTTGAGGATTCAAACTAGTGATACGGCGCGCAAAATTTGAAATTACTCCTGTCTAACACCAGTTAGACAGGCGTAATTGCTTTGTGAATCTGGGCCATTGCCCTTAGCAAAAATAAGGTAGATTCACTTGAAAATGTTTAGTTTTTAACAAACATACTAAAGAGATAAATCACATATTAAAGTGCCACTATTATGAGTAATAACGCTTTTACAGTATTCCAAAGTTGATTAGCAAAATTTTGTTACAGATTGTCAATATTCATCATAAAATAATAAAAGGTACAGCCTTTTTAGTGTTTCATCCAAGTCACCTAATTACTTATTAATTAATGAATGCTTATATAACTCTCCATGTTTTGTAAGATTGGCCCAAAGCTCTTAACAAGTTGTTACTGGAGTTTAATTTTGTTATTAGTTAATTAATGATCTAGGTCAGTTGCTAAGTCTAATAATGGAAAGGGTTAGCAACGAGACATTGCAAGGAAGCTAAAGCCTTAAGTATGAAGGATGAAAGGATTTATATTGTATAACTAGTCTTTTGATCTGTAAATGTGAAGCTGTATGAACAAATATTCAAATGATATTCATAATCCCACAAGTGCTTGGCTTATCAAACGCAAACAGTTAAAAGGCTATTTAAATTCAAAAACTGATTTCTGTTTTATTAAAAAATGTAATGAGATATCCTACATCATTTTTTAATGCTACCATTTGTTTTGTATTTTCCATAGATACAAAGCTGGTTTTGGACCATGTAAGCAAAAAGCACATTAGCCACCATGGTGAACTGCCACCTGGACTATGCTGCACCCACCTTCTTAGATATATTTCCATTTATGGTAAAATTCCAAAGAATGGAGACAGCTTCCAAAAGTTCTAACTCCATTGTTCTATGGCTGAGACGTAAACAGGAAGAGCTGGCCATTCAGGTCATAAACGAAAATGCTGGGACTTCCACAAATACAGAAGAAAAAAATGAAATATCCTTATCTTTTTGGTTCTGTCAGGTCATTCAGGAGGCATTTTAACACTTATGCCACGTACACACCATCAATTTATGCGATGGAAAAAAAAATGACGTTTTCTGTGAAGTAAAAAACAACGTTTTTGAAACTTCAATTTTCAAAAACGACGTTGCCTACACACCATCGGTTTTTCACAATGCTCTAGCAAAGCGAGGTTACATTCACCACTCTTTTCCATTGAAGCTTGCTTCATAACTAGCTTCTGGGCATGCGCGGGTAGAAAAACGTTGTTTTAAACGTTGTTTTTTGCTACACACGGTGATTTTTTGTGAAACAAAAAAACGACGTTTTGAAAAACGACACAAAAAATTGAAGCATGCTTCAATTTTTTTTCCCGTTTTTCACAAGACATAAAACGACGTTTTCCCCTACACACGGTCAATGAAATTGATGTTTTTAAAAACGACATTTTTTTCCATCACATAAAGTGATCGTGTGTACGCGGCATTAGAGAATTTCAAGCTGGTAAAGCTGGCTTTACAGTAGTAGAATTTAATTGAAAAATTATAGTTTTAAGAACATTTGTTCACATTTCTAATCAATAGTGGGGTTAAATAAACAATCATTTTTGACCTCAGTAATGAGAAATTTGAAAGAAGGACGGAAACTTTTTCTCAAATGAATTTCTAACAAAGTAAGTGGTTTACATTCAGAAAAGTCGATTCATTTTAAAATTGAATGTTAAAAGCAAACAACATTTTGAATTACTTTCAAACAGCATTATTCAAGCCCTCAAATGTACTGAGACTTTTTGAATTGTCAGTGATTTATTTATTCTTGACATTTAACAAGTAATGCTATGTTGGTGATTCTCTCCTCTCCAGCCCAGGACTGCATCACAGGTCTCTGTCTGGCTGAAGTCATCTGACACTTCAGAGGCTGAAAAGACATAAAAATTAGGGAGTACATTTTTTGCAGGCATTCTGAACATTCAGTCATGTAAGATCCATTATACAATTTGCACAGAAAAAGCAAGGAATGTGTGAGAGATTAACTGTGGAATCTGAATTTGAATGCAGTGTTTCCTACCTAGCCCTTAGGTTCCTTTAACATGGGCTTTATACCCAGGGGCCAGGAAGGACCTGCCAATCACTTGACCACTGTGGTTGACTATCACAGTAGTCATATTATCTGGATCCAGTCATGCTGGCTCACGATCATTAATAGAGACTAAGAACTGTCCTTGTCACTGTGCTGGAAGTATGCAGTGAGCATGCTTTAAAGTGGTTGTAAACCCTCTCTGAGAACTTTCACCTAAAGGTAAGCCTAGATTAAGGCTTACCTGTAGGTGCTTGCAATATCTCCTAGACCTACATGGTTTAGGAGATATTTGCAATAAATAATGATCAGTCACGGTCTCAGAGCAGCAAAACCTGGAAGGAAGAGGGTGATGGACGCTTCGTGGAGGCGAGGAAATCGGGAACATCGCAGGCTTCGGTTTCAGGTAAGTGACACATAATGGGCTACTATGCGATGCATAGTAGTCCATTATGCTTTACCTTTGCAAGGAAACAAATAGGAAGTAAGCCCATCAGGGTTTACTTCCTCTTTAAGCACAGAAAGTTCTGGTGCCCATGGATGCATATGTATGGCACGGGAGGGGGGGGGGTAATAACCCACCTCTTTGCGGCCACACATACGTGTTACAGGGCAGCAAAAGATTAAATTACATTTTATCAATAAAGATGTCAAAACAAGCACATCACTCAGGTTGTAGAACATGACATCATACATAAGTGCAATAAAAAAAGAAAAGAAAAATATTATACAAAAATGTATCACCAATTATACCACCTAGCCAGCAAAAAAATACCAAACAAATTCAATACAACACTGTTTCAACAATTTGTGTTAAGGTTTTTTGTTGTATATATTTTTTGCAAAAATATGTGGAAGCCACAGTGCCTTGTCAAGGCCCCTCTATGTAGTGTGCTTCCTAAAGCTGGCCATATACGCTGAGATTTTTGAATGAACAAAATCTAATAGATTCCTCCATCCATGCTTTACAGCACAGATAGATGAATCTCCCACAGAGCCTATTGTATTTTAGCAGCTCTCTCTGGTGAACTGTGTATAATAAATGACCAGTCTATATTCTAAGAGAGCTCCCAGCTCGAAACATACAGTGTACTGTATAGCAATGATTAATGGCATGCATGGAGTTTGCCCAAAGATACAGAGGCACACCAAAGAAACATTGGGCCAGATTCAGTAAGAAGTTACGAGGCGTATCTCGAGATACACCGTGTAACTTCTAAGATGCTCCGGCGTATTTTTTTTCTGTATTCAGAAAACAAGATACGGCGGAATTTAGCTAAGATACGAGCGGCATAAGTCTCCTACGCCAGGGGCGTGTACGCTGATTTACGCCTAGAATATGTAAATCAGCGAGACACGCCTATTCATGGATGTACGCCCGGCTCTCGCAGTAAAGATACGCCGTTTACGTAAGGTGTTTTCCACCAAAAAGATGACGCGGCCAATCTTAAGTATGGATGTCGGGACCGCGTCACATTTTTCAAATTTTACATCGTTTGCGTAACTCGTCCGTGAATGGGGCTGGACGTAAATTACGTTCACGTCGAAACCAATGAGTCTTAGCGGCGTAATTTGGAGCATGCGCACTGGGATACGTCCACGGACAGCGCATGCGCTGTTAGTAAAAAACGTCATTTACGTGGGGTCACACTTAATTTAAATAAAACACGCCCACATCAAACACATTTGAATTTGGTGGGCTTACGCCGGCCCATTTACGCTATGCGCCGTATCTTAGCTTTGTGAATACAGCACTTGCCTCTCTAATTTACAGCGGCGTAGCATATCTAAGATACGCTACGCCCACACAGAGATACGCTCTCCATCCTGAATCTAGCCCATAGACCCTCCAGAAACCCAGAAAAGCAAAATGCCAGCTAAAGACCTCCAGTGTGTCTACGCACCAAATCCAGCAAACAAAACAAAAATGTCAACTGCTCTAATCAATTTTTAACTAACTTGTACAATTCAAATTGTACATTGAAATGTCTTTCAACAGAACCAATGAAAAATGTATACTTTTTATAATTATAGAGAAATAAAGTTATAGGCCCAGATTTAGAGAGAATTAGATTCTCGTAGAGTATCAGAAATACACGCCGTTTTTTACCTGGCTCTACGTGGAATCCAGGTAGATTTTGTCCAGTAAACGACGGCGGCGTAGTGTATTTCTCCCGTCGCAATCCATCTGCGCGAGTAGGGGGCGTGAAGCATTTAAAATAGGCGCGTTCCCGCGGCGATCGAACTGCGCATGCTCCGTTCGCAAATTTACCGCCGTGCATTGCGCGAAATCACGTCGTTACGTCGTAGTAGCGTCGTTTACGTACATTCCTATTCCCGAACGAGTTACGTTAAAAAAAAAAAATATTTTCAAATCGACGCGGGAACGACGGCCATACTTTACATGGGTTACGCACTGTTAGACCAGCAAAAAGCTCCTCTAACATTACGTAGCCAAAAAATGACGTAGGAGATTGCGAGAGACACTCGTACCTTCGTGGATCGCCGTAAAAACTAATTTGCATACCCCGACGCATGAAAACGACGCGAACTCCTCCCAGCGGCTGCAAAAATATCGCAGCGTAGATCCGAAGGCTTACGAAGACGTAAGCCTCTCGGATCGAAGCCCGAAGCCTCCGTATGATGGTTTGAGGATTCAAACTAGTGATACGGCGCACGAAATTTGAAATTACTCCTGTCTAACACCAGTTAGACAGGCGTAATTGCTCTATGAATCTGGGCCATAGAGTAGAAATTAATAGGCAGTAGTTGGGAAGTGCAGTTTAACATTAAAATCACCCTTTTCTCCATTGTATGAGTCCACATCCTTTAGGTTTAAGGAGCTCATCATTCAATTCTAGTAGCCAGGATACTTAAAAAAAATTGACATTTCCTTCAATTGACAATAATAGAAAAGGTTCGAAAAGACACTATTTGTAATACTTTAGCTGCATTGTCTCTCTGGCTCCTTAGATTTATCCACTCTGACTTAATCAATAAATATTGTATATCTAATATGTTACTATATGTATAGTGTAAATAGCAACTGCATTTGTAAATTGTACTTATTGTCAGCAAGTTTCCGTAAAAATACATTACTAAACGCTATAAAACCATGAGATTATTATAAAACATGTAATGGAGGAAGCAAAGGTAAATAACGATCCATCAGATTTGAAAATCCTCACTAAGCAATTCTGGTACCATCATCATGCTGTGCATCCTTCTGTCTGGCTGTTTAATAGGGGCCGAGATGGTGTAGTGAAAAGAAAACAACTGAAGCTAGATACACTCAATTTAAGACTATAGACCAGCAAACTGGGGTGGGTGAGTTAGTTGTGCATTTTCCTTCCCCCAGACTATTAGAAAAACATTTAATGGGGTTACCATACGTATAAAATTGGCACAATAAATACAAAATGTATCTTATTTACCATGATATATGTATGTCACATGCAATATGTGGGCAGGACAACTAGATATTTGTGTGGCTGATTCAATGATCACCTTTCAAACATCAGAGCAATACTAATGAGGCAAGACATTGCATTAACAAACATAATTCCATTACAGGTCCCATGAGTGCAGATTATAGAAAGAGTTGACAATCCAATCAAAGATAAATCAGATAAGTTCTCTCTGTTCAGACCTTTTGGCTCCATGCACACTAGTGTTTTTTTTTTAAGCTAAAAAAATGGTGGAAAAAAAACATTGGTAATAGCTGTTTGTAGTAGCATTTTAGCAGCGTTAAGGAGCATTTTTGCAGTAAGGCTCCATGCCCACTAGTGTTTTTTTAAGCTCCTAGAAGCAATAATTAGCATTTCTGGTCTTAAAATTAGCATGTGATATGGAGGGACTTCCTCTTACTTCCTATTTTGGCTATGGAATAGGAAATAAAGTAAATCTTCCCAATAGACATGTCCAATCGTTTTATTACATTTAACACATTTTTCTGAGATTAGAAAATTTGAAAAAACGAAAATTCGAAAATATGATATACAGTTAAACCTTGGATTGCGAGCATAATTCTTTCCGGAAACATGCTTGTAATCCAAACCACTTTTATAACAAAGCAATTTTTAATAGGAAATAATGGAAACTCAAATAATTTGTTCCACAACCATTTTTTCATAGGTTCTTCAGTTTATAGCCCATATAAAATGATTATAGCAATGCGACCAGGTTATATAACCATAAAATGTCCATCCACAAATGGAATCCTCCACAAGGGGATTAGAAGCAAAATCCAGCAGGAGCTACAGAGTATAAAAGAGAGGCACCTCTAAGGCCGCATACACACGACCAAATAAATCCGATCCAATCGGTCTGACAGACCGATTGGATCGGATTTGTCTACTGGGCTATTTTGGTTTGATCGCGTACACACGATCAAACCAAAATCCCCGCCGGCAGACAGCGCGGTGACGTGGCGGTGACGTTGACGCTGCCACGTCACCGCACCAGGAAGTAAAAATCTTCCACGCATGCGTCAAATCCATTCGACCCATGCGCGGGCAGATATGTCCACTGGTTAGTGTACTAACCAGCAGACATGTCGGACGGATGGGTTCCCAGCAGACAGATTTTAAAGCATGCTTTAAAATTTGTCTGCTGGAAAAACCTGTCTGTCCGCCCGTACACACTCTCGAATTTGTCTGCTGAAACAGTCCGTCGGACCGTTTCCAGCAGATAAATTTGATCGTGTGTACGCGGCCTTAGTGTAGCTATATGTTGCTAAATGGCTATCAGTTGTGACATGACGCTACATATGTATCAAGACATCGCTTGTATATCAAGTCAAAATTTATTAAAAACATTATAAAATGTAGTATAAACAGTATAAAAATGCACTGTTTACTGTGAAAATTACAATTGCAGTTTAGGAGTTAACCACTAGGGGGCACTGTACTGGTTAAGTGTGACCTTATATGTGTTTCTAACTGTAGGGGGGCGGGGCTGGACGTGTGACGTCATTGATTGTCTTTTCCTATATCAGGGAACAGACGATCAATGACACTGCCACAGTGAAGAACAGGGAAGGTGTGTTTACACACACCTTTCCCCGTTCTTCAGCTCCGGTGACTGTTCGCGGGACACCGGCGGCGAACAGGTCCGCAGGTCCCGTGGGCGCAGTCATGGAGCTTAGGACCGGGTCGCGAGCGGAGCTTAGGACCCCACGGCTGGGCTTAAAGAGTCACGTACAGGTACGTGATTGTGCCCAGCTGTGCCATTCTGCCGACGTATATCGGCGTGAAGGGGTCCTTAAGTGGTTAAACCAAGTTACTCTCAAACCAAGGTTTTACTGTATTAACGAACTAATAATAACTTAACTATTACTAACTATTAACATATAGGTATTGAAATTTCCTTTTAAATTTGACTGTAAATTGAACATAACAAATACAAATTTTTCCGAAGTTACGAATTATCCAAAATAGCGAATGCCGTATCTAAACGAATGGAATGTAACACATTAATAATAAGTAACAATAATAATGATAAAAACTTTTTATTTTTATTATTTATTCATTCAATTCAATTTGTTTAGATGCGGTATTTGTTATTTCAGATAATTTGTAACTTTGGATTAATTTGTATTCGTTACGTTCACTAACAGCCAAATTTGAAAAGAAATCCCGATACCTACAATTTAATAGTTAGATATTATTAGTTAGTTATCATTTTGAATTTCTGTATTTTTTTATTCATGAATTGCAATCATAATATATGACCCGAAAAATAAAAATAAAAAGGAATAAAACAAAAACAAAAATGAATGAATTTTTCGGCAGTGCATATTTCTACTCCCCAAAGGAATACAGATGGCAAAACAACAACTTAAAAAGATGTTATAACTCTCCAGTACTCAAACCTAAAATAAAATGTGTAAGAGGAGGAGGTTCCAACTGGGGCTCACTTGAATCTTGGCCTAGAATAATAAAGTTCTACAAGCTGTGGACCTTTACGGTGCACTGCCAGCTGTGTTTCCCTGGATGCGCTGACATTTTGGGGTGAGGAAGAGCCCCCGCTCTGCACCTGGTCAACCGAGGGATAAATCCATATGAGACTTTAAAGCAACAGGAGTTTTAACTTTTAATTTTTAATGTTAACGTTTATTTTTGGGCTGTTACTGATTAAAATGTTTGTGTTTGATTAATCGTTTTTTTTAATCGATTAATCGACTAATTTCGATTAATTATAACGCATATACAAATCCAACTACTTTTAGCTGATCTCCTTGCAGGCCGATTCCCAGTGCAGCTTCCAACCACTGGAAAAATGGATAGCAGGATACAAAAAACACACAAAGCAGCGCTCGATTGGAATAGCATTAAAACTTTTATAGTCTTCAAGTAGGTAACCAAATAAATATTGCACTGGAGATAAAATCGATGTAGCTACAGAAAATGTAAAAATGGTGGGAGTAATACCAAACGGTACCAAAAGCAGTCATAAAAACATGTAGCTAAGTATGATACTGGTATAAAAATGTGTACAACGATACCACTGCTGAATCCAGATGAGGAGAGGTTAACATCAGTCCGTCGGCATGTAGCTGTCCCGTGAAGGGAACTATCACAACTCCCAGTGGATGGTTGTAGAATCCCAGGTTAATAGAGGGAAGTGATAGAGGGAAGTGTAACAGCCCTTTCGTGTGGCAGATAGTAAGATCCCGCCGGCATGCAGATATGAAGGCACAGCAAAGGCGACCTTTAGATGAAGACGGCAAGCCCCGCTGGTGTCCGTGATGTCACCGGATCTCCGACGGAACTCCCTGAAGGCCCGGAAGCCCGCGGAGAGGTGAGTACCAATCAAAAGAATTTTGATTGATCAAAAAAATTTTGATCGATCAAAATAATGAAAGATTAATCGAGGAATTAATAGTTAATTTCCACAGCCCTAGTTTATTTATAAACCAATAAAACAATTCTAACAAAACACTTTCAATAGTATATCCAACAGACCAAAACATAGCCAGAGAAGTTCATTGTTATGGTTTACATACACTTTAAATGTTTTTATTTTATAGTGCTTATGCTTTGCATCTGGAGACATTCATTATAGAGGAGACACGATACAGGAGTCCTGCAATAAACTGTATATACTGTATTAAACATGAACACATCACAAAAAAAGTACAAACATACCATTATAAAAGGAAACAATTCAAATTGTCTCACCTAATGTTCACCACTGTATGCTACAGGATGGACACATTTTTCCAGTTATTTCCAAGTAGATTTTCATTTCTCCTCCTTATCTCTTTACTTCCCCTCTCACTATTCGGTGCCCTTTAGCTTGTTTTGTGCTGCCTTCAATAGTGCCTGCTCTTGGGTGTATCATTATTTGTCTCTCGGCTTGTATGTGATAAGAAAACACAGTTTTCCTTTAGTCATTTAAATAATTTTTCCATTAGGATGTTAGGTCACTGGAAAGAGTTTGTGGTGCGTTAAAAAAAAAAAAAAGTCCTCCTTGCTGCATCTTTTGATGTAGTTTTCGGAAAAACACAGTACATAAAGTTTAATGGCAAGGCATGCCCACAACCATTGTCGAGTATACAACACAGTAAAATGCTCCTAAAATATGAAGATGTAAACCACAATCCTCATATGGTTGTAAACCTCTGGCAAAATACAGGCATACCCCACTTTTAAGTACACAATGGGGTTTATTTACTATTTACTCTTTTTTGCATAGAAACCAATGAGCTTCCAGGTTTTATTACCAGGCTCAATTGAACAAGCTGGGCTAGGAAGCTCATTGGTTTCTATGCAGAAGTGAGCCTAATTTTGCACTTTCCAGCTTTAGTAAATAAACCCTATTGTGTACTTAAAAGTGGGGTATGCCTGTATATGAACAAAGCACGTCCCTCTATATTGTGTACATGTCCCAATCCAGAGCTCTGAGGCGCCGTACACACGGCAGAGAACCTCGACGGGCAGAACACATCGTTCCGCCCGTCGAGGTTCTCTCCCGGCCGTCGAATTCGGCGACCCGCCTGTCGGGAATGGCAACCAGCCATTCTTCCAGGCGGGCCGTCGAGGAAATAGAGAGCGTGCTCTCTATTTCGGCTCGACGGGCTTCCCGACGGGAAGCTCGCTGAGACCGTACACACGGCCGAGGTCCTCGCTGTAATGTGCATTCCAGCGAGGTTCTCGCTGGTTTTCAGCGAGAACCTCGGTCGTGTGTACGCCGCCTGAGTGTTATTTCTCTATGCTGCTTCTTTCCTCTATTATCTGCATGACAAGTTTTCCTGTCAAGAGGTAAAAAAGTGTCAGGGAGGGGAGCTCCTGTGTGCTCTGTGAAGGGGGGGGGGGGTCCCACTGGGGTGTGAAGTGTCTAACTTAAAGGGGCACTAAAGGAAAAAAAATTTGCTGAAATGACTGTTTACAGGGTATATTATAGAGACATAAAAGTTAACTGATTCCTTTTAAAAATGATTAAAAATAGATAAAAATCAATCATATAATGTGCCTCTAGTTTCACTTTCGTTTTTAAACTGGTTTCATGTTTCTGTGAAGTACAGAAGACACACAGAACAAAAACAAACAAATCCAGGGCAGTGTTTTGTTTTTAAAATGAATCTGATTGGCTCTGAGGAGTTTTAGACACACAGCTTAGACCACAGTGAAAATCTGCCATGAGATTTTTCATAAGGAGCCAGACAAGCAGGAAGTGTGGAGATCAGAGCAGAATTACAGCAACTTCAAAGCAAAAACGAACAATGAGAACATGAAAACACCACTGCATTAAGGTAAAGGAAGCCATTTAGCTAAAAATTTCCTTTAGTGACCCTTTAAGTTCCCTACCCCCTGCTTTCTGAAAGCTCAAGCAAGCTATATAAATTCTAGGGTTTTAACGGCCGTAGAGAAGAAAGGGTCGCAGATAAACAGGTACAAAGTATGAACGAGGATTTGTTTAATCTTTGAATATTATCAGAGGTCAAACACTTCACTGGGTATATGTAAGGATTTACAACCACTGTATTGCTAATCATGACCAATTAACACAACTCTGAACCTTATAACATATGTAAATACCAAAACAAATATTAAATATAATGCAGCTTAATAGTCCTTGAGCCTGGGTTCACACTGATGCAAATTTGTAGTGGGTTTGATGCACTTAGGGACACACAGATTTGCAGGTCATGTAAAAAGCATAGTATTCCATTGCTTTGGTTCACATCTATGCTTTGCGAATTTGGGTGCGATAAAAAAAAAGGGTCCTGTGCGTGTTGACTGCGGGTGCGATGCGAATTCCTATGATGCAGTGCAAATTTTATCTTCATAGGCTTCAATTGAACTTGCAGTAAACTCACAGCACATAGTTTACATCTCTGCAAATCGATCACTGTCTCCCTCCTGAAAATTTGCAGTAAAATCGCGGTAAATCGCTGTAAATTTTCACCTGTCCATTTTAAAACACAATGCTAATTCACACACCGCACAGGACAAAAACATTTATGCAGTATATTGCATCACAGTAATGTCGAAGTTGCATTCATTTTCTTTTTTCAGGCTTTTTTCCTCTATTTTTTCACCTGGTAATCCTGTGCATAACACACTTCTCCAGTGCATACAGTATATGGAGGAAGCTATGTTTGCCACACATAGAAAAAAAAATTCAAACATGTCTGATTATTTTCATCTTTATTACTTCGGGATCATAGAATTAGTAGTAGGTAAAATTGGTTTTAGTGGCGCTCACAGGAAGTGAAAATCAGGTATTTTCTCTACTTGTTAATAATGTCCTTAGCCTGAAAAGGGGTGCTTTTGATAAATTTTCTTAAAATCTTATTTTATTTTATTAAAATGTATCTTTTTTTATTTAGTATTTTATTTAACTTTATTGCTATCACAAGAGGCCTAAGATAGACCCTTCTCAGTTCAGTAAAAGTGTTTGAGTGGCTAGGTGAAAGTGCTAACCACTACACCACTGTGCTGCCCATTTCTTAAGTGTTGTCAGATGAAAAGATATAATAAAATATTTACAAAAATGTGGGCGGTGTACTCACCTTTGTGAAATAGTGTACATACAGTGGGCAGCAAGTGGTTAAATATTAAAGTCCAACTCAAGGCAAAAATTTACTTTAAATAGTGCATTGTGCATCAATTACTCTACACCTCCGTCTTTATTTCAAACACGAGTTCCTAAGCTATCCTGCAGTGTAATATATCAAAGTCACAGTTTCCTCTATGAACAAAGCTAATATCCTGCCCTGGAGTACTAGACAATTCTCCCTGCTGATTGTCATATTCAGCATTGGGCTGCTCACCCCATCCCTGTGGGTTTATCTGCCTCTGGAGCCTACAGTGCATCTGGAAAGTATTCACAGCGCTTCACTTTTTCCACATTTTGTTATGTTACAGCCATATTCCAAAATGGATTAAGTTCATTATTTTCCTCAAAACTCTACAAACAATACCTCATAATAAGAACATGAAAGACGTTTTTTTTTTTTGAAATTTTTTGCAAATTTATTAAAAATAAAAAAGGAAAAAAACCTATGTACATAAGTATTCACAGCCTTTTCCATGACACTTTCAGCTCAGGTGCATCCTGTTTCCACAATAATCCATGAAATGTTTCTGAGCCTAGGTTCACATTGGAGCGATTTGTCATGCGATTTGAGAGATCAAATCGCATGACAAGTCGCAGCCTATTGGTGGCAATGGCACTGTTCCAATCGGTGCGACACCGATTTTGCGGCGCCGCACAGATTTGCAAAAGTAGTTCCTGCACTACTTTTGCCGATTTCAGGAGCGATTTCTATAGACATCTGTGTATGAAGCCACACAAATATCTATCAAGTAGCACCTGAAATCGCGCTGACCTTGCTACTTTGAAATCGTGCTACTTCAAGTAAAGTAGCACGATTTCAAAGTAGCATTAGTGTGAACCAGGGCTAAAAATGATTGGAGTTCACCTGTGGTAAATTCCGTTTGGACATGATTTGGAAAGGCACACACCTGTCTATATAAATCCCCACAGTTAACAGTGCATGTCAGAGCACAAACCAAGCCCTGAAGCCAAAAGGAATTGTCTGTAGACCTCAGAGACAGGATTATATGGAAGCACAGATCTGGGGAAGGGTACAGAAAACATTTCCGCAGCATTGAAGGTCCCAATGAACACAGTGGCCTCCATCATCTGTAGCTGGAAGAAGTTTGAAACCACCAAGACTCTTCATAGAGCGGGCCGCCGGCCAAACTGAGCGATCGGTAGGAGAAGTCAGGGAGGTGATCGAGAACTGATGGTCACTCTGAGAGAGCTCCAGCATTCCTCTGTGGAGAGAAGTGAACCTTCCAGAAGAACAATCTCTGCAGCACTCTGCCAATCAGGCCTGTATGGTAGAGTGGCCGGATGAAAGCCACTTCTCAGTAAAAGGCACTTGACAGCCTGCCTGGAGTTTGCCAAAAGGCACCCGAAGGACTCTTAGACTATGAGAAACAAAATTCTCTGGTCTGATGAAAAAAAGTTTGAACTCTTTGGCCTGAATGGCAAGCGTCATGTCTGGAGGAAACCAGGCACCGCTCATCACCTGGCCAATACCGTTCCCTACAGTAAAGCATGGCGGTGGCAACATCATGCTGGGGGGGGGTGTTTTTCAGCGGCAGGAACTGGGAGTCTAGTCAGGATTGGGGGAAAGATGAATGCAGCAATGTACAGAGACATCCTTTGATAAAAACCTGCTCCAGAGCGCTCTGGGCCACAGACTGGGGCTAAGATTCATCTTCCAACAGGACAACAGCCCTAAGCACACAGCCAAGATAACAAAGGAGTGGCTACAGGACAACTCTGTGAATGTCCTTGAGTGGCCCAGCCAGAGCCCAGACTTGAACCCGATCGAACATCTCTGGAAAGATTTGAAAATGTCTGTGCACCAACCCTCCCCATCCAACCTGATGGAGCCTGAGTGGTCCTGCAAAGAAGAATGGGTGAACTTGCCCAAAAATAGGTGTGCCAAGCTTGTAGCATCATACTCAAAAAGATGTGAGACTGTAATTGGTGCCAAAGGTGCTTCAACAAAGTATTGAGCAAAGGCTGTGAATACTTATGTACATGGGATTTTATTCCTTTTTTATTTTAATAAATTTGCAAAGATTTCAAACAAACTTTTTGTAATGTCCCAGCTGTGTGTGTGTTGCTGTTTAGAGACACAGCTTAACATCAAGTATAACCGAATCCCAATGAAAGATGCGCTTGTTAATGAACTGATGCAGTCTTTACTGAGATATCATTCACAGGAATGTGTACAATAGCATGTGAAAATGTGTGATATGATTTGATTTGGTAAAACTGTAAAACAAACATAAAAAGACAAATGTAAGCATGGCTATTCAAGCAACATACATTCTACATAGCTAATACAAAGGATTGGGCCTAACATGTGCTTGCTTGCTACAGACTGAAACACACATTATACTAGCTGTGCCTAGCATCCCTCTATATAAGCTGAACTAGCAAACCCCTTTACTTACAGGCTTTGGTGTTCATCAGCTTTGCAACCTGTAATAGCTTCTAAGAAGTCCTGAGGATGTGCTCACTTCTGTAGCTGGAGTTGAAAAGAAAGGATATGTGCATGCTCTATAGGAGTACAGGGAAAACCCGCCTCTAGGCTTCAAGAACATGGAGGGTCTTAAAGGAACAGACACTGCCGAGTGCCATGCATATAATATATACTGTGAAGGCAGCACACTCCCCACCTGGCATACTTTTTGTTATGCCACTAACTTTTGGACAGAAGTAAAACTACTTCAGAAATTGGCCTAGCATACACCTTGGGAATGCCTTGTCTAACAATTCTAACTTCTACCTTTCTAACTCTAGCATCACTACTAGGATCAGTTCCCACAATGAGTCCAATGGGCCATTCGTTCCTGTGGGCCTGAGTGTCTTTTAATAAGACAATGTCTCCAACTTGTAAGTTGGGCTTGTCATCTTGCCATTTCTTGTGTGGCTGGAGTGTCACCAGGAATTCCTGTCTCCACCTCTTCCAGAAAATGTCCGCAAGACTTTGAACTTGTCTCCATTGCTTGGTGTACAAGTCCTTGAGGTCAAAGTCTCCTGTGGGAGCTGTCATTGGTTCCATCTTCTGTGTCAGCAGCATTGCGGGTGTCAAGACTGACGGCATCTCCGGATCTGTAGACACTGGAACTAAAGGTCTGGCGTTCATAATGGCCACGACTTCAGCCATTAGTGTAGTCAAAGCTTCATGAGTGAGGCGAGTAGACCCAACCTTCAGGAGCATGGCGTCCAGAATACGACCAGCTACTCCAATCATCCTTTCCCAGGCTACTCCCATATGAGATGCGTGTGGAGGATTAAAAGTCCAAGTGCATCCTTGATCTTGAAGATAGGAACTTGTTTCGGAGTCTGTAGAAATGATCTTCAATTCCTTGCAGGCCCCAATAAAGTTTGTGCCGCGGTCTGAACGAATCAATTTCGCTGGTCCTCTGATGGAGAAGAATCTTCTCAAGGCATTGATGAAACTTGAAGTGGATAAAGATTCAATCACTTCAATATGAACTGCTCTAGTACTCTGACAAGAGAACAGAACAGCCCAACGTTTACTTTTGGCACTGCCTCCTCTGGTCTTGCGAGAAGAGATGTTCCATGGTCCAAAGACGTCTAGACCTACGTGAGTGAACGGAGGATCTGAAGCAAGTCTGTCTGCAGGTAAGTTTGACATCTTCTGAACTTCAAGTTTCCCTCTAATCTTCTTACAGGTAACGCATTTGCTGATCACGCTGGAGACTAGTCTCTTACCTCCTATGATCCACAATCCTGCTGACCGTACTGCTCCTTCAGTGAAGTGTCGTCCTTGATGTGCCACTTGCTCGTGATAGTGTCTTACCAGAAGAAGAGCGATGTGATGATTCTTGGGTATGATGAAGGGATGTCTCTCTTGGATAGTCATATCTGCTGCCGACAAACGACCTCCTATTCTTAGTACTCCTTCTTCGTCGAGGATAGGGTTTAACTTCTTGAGCGAACTCTGTCGAGAAATCTCTTCCTTTTTCAGAAGGCTTTGAATTTCTTCTTTAAAGACTTCCTGCTGTACGCATTTGATGATCACGACCTTGGCTTGTTCAAGATGGTCGCTGCTACGCTGATCAGTATTAGTAGCTCTGCAGGAGTGTCTGGCTAGACAGATAAGTTTTCCGATTGCACGTGTCAGCGACTTCCAATTGGAAAACCTCTCAAATCTATGGGTGCCCAAACTGTATCTGGTAACTAAAGTCTTACAAACTATAACTTGAGGTCTTACCTCTTTGTCTTGATCTGGTTCTATGAGCTGAAAGGTCTCTACCTGGGTAGTCTCTTTGGATTCTGGCTTACCAAGAAACGATGGACCTACGAACCAGTTTGTTTGCTTGAGTACAGCAGCTGACACCAATCTTGTCCCATGATCTGCTGGGTTCTTGTCGGTGCTGATGTGATGCCACTGATCTGGACTTGTAGATTTTCTGATACGTGTCACTCTGTTGGTCACATATGTGTAAAATCTTTTTGAAGCATTGTGAATATATCCTAGCACAATCTTGCTGTCCGTATAAAAGTTCACTGCATGGATCTCAATGTCTAGTTCAGTCGTAATCATGTCTGCTATCTCTACCGCTAAGACAGCAGCACAAAGTTCTAGACGTGGGACAGTGTGAGCAGGTCTGGGAGCTAGTTTAGATTTTCCCATGATGAACCCAACATGGCTTTGTCCCTCAGTGTCTATTACTCTAAGGTAAGTTACAGCTGCGATAGCTATAGTGGAAGCGTCAGAGAATATGCATAATTCTCTTCTCTTTGTAGCAGACAAAGAAACAGGTACGTATGGTCTTGGGATGTTGAGTTGTTCAAGCTCTAACAATGAGTCTTTCCATAACTTCCACTGCATTTGCTTCTCTTCAGGGAGAGGTACGTCCCAGTCAATTTGTTCTTGCTCGGTAGTGATCTGTCTCAAAAGAGCTTTGCCTTGCATGATGATGGGTGCTACGAATCCCAGGGGGTCATAAAGACTGTTGACTGTAGATAGAATACCTCTTTTCGTGAATGGTTTCTCTTCTCTGGAGACCCTGAAGGTGAAACTATCGGTCTTTAGGTCCCAACTAAGCCCAAGACTTCTTTGCAAAGGTGGTGATTCTGTCCCTAGATCTAAGTCTTTAAGATCTTTAGCACGGTCTTCCATTGGAAATGCTTCCATGACTCTGTTGCTGTTGGAAGCTACCTTGTTCAATCTTATGTTGGATTCTGCCAACATTTCTTTTGTACTTTTTAGGATGCTAATAGCTTCTTCGTTACTGGAGAAAGAGGCAAGTCCATCGTCCACGTAGAAGTTCTTCATGACGAACTGTTTGGCTTCTTGGCCATGTCTTTCACCTTGCTGTGCTGCTCGTTTCAGGTTGTAGATAGCTACAGCTGGGGAAGGGCTGTTTCCAAACACATGTACCTTCATCCTGTACTCTATGATGTCTCTGTTAAAGTCATTGTCTGCATACCACAGGAACCTTAAGTAGTCTCTGTGATCTTCTCGAACGAAGAAACAGTAGAACATCTGTTGTACGTCTGCTGTTACTGCTACGAGTTCTTTTCTGAACCTGATGAGTACTCCAAGGAGTGTATTATTCAGGTCAGGTCCGCTGAGAAGGACATCATTTAGTGAGATGCCTTCGTGCTTCGCACTAGAGTCAAATACTACACGTATCTGACCTGGTTTCTGAGGATGATACACCCCAAATATTGGTAAGTACCAGTGTTCTTGGTTTTCTTGTAGTGGTGGCGCCTCTTCTGCCTGCTCGTTGTCAAAAATCTTTTGCATAAAGGCTTGGAAGTGTTTCTTCATATGTGGCTTTCTTTGTAGAGTGCGCTGCAACAAACTGAAGCGTTTCTCTGCTTGTACCCTGTTGTTAGGAAGGCGATGGCGTGGTGACCGGAAGGGTAGAGGGGCTACCCAGCTGCCTGACTTGTCTCTGTAGACTTCTCTGTCCATGATCTCGAGGAAGAAGGTATCTTCTACCGAGGGTGCTGGCTTGTCGTCGTCTCTTGTTCTTTCAAACACCTTACAACCCAGTTCATCTGTATTTCCAGTTGAGGCTAAGTCTTCCATGCACCTCTGGATACTCCGATGATGTGTTGGATTATCTAATTTCTCTTTAATGTGTAAACTGTTGGTACATGGGCAAAGACACGAGGTACGACCATTCTGCAACAGGTGTGTTCTGTAGACATTTACTTTTGCTGGCTTGTGCAGTCCGTCTAGACATACTTCTCCAACGATGACCCATCCGAGATCAAGGCGTTGTGCAAATGGTGCATTGTGTGGCCCATTGTACTGTTCTCTGACTTTGTGCACTCTGAGGATATCTCTCCCAAGTAGAAGGGTGATTGCAGCATCTGGATCTAGTGCTGGTATCTGGTCTGCTATTTGCACCAGATGAGGGTGATGACGAGCAACTTCAGGTGTGGGAATCTCTGACCTGTCGTCTGGTATCTCATCACATTCTATGAGGGTAGGAAGAGTCACCTTTGTCTTTCCATCTAATGACTCGATGATGTAGTTGTTTGCTCTTCTTCCTATTGTCTCTACAACTCCAGAGCAAGTCTTCAAGGTGTATGGGGTTGGGGTTCCTTTGTCACCGAAGAGGTCAAAGAATTCTGTTTTTGCCAGCGATCTGTTACTCTGTTCATCCAAGACTGTGTACATCTTGATTGCCTTTTCTCTGAAACCTGCTGGATACACCTTGACTAAGCATATCTTGGAGCATGATCTTGAGCGGCCCTGTTCTGTACAGATCTCAGTGCACTTTGAGGTTACTGCTGGCGTTGAACTTTCGCCTTGCTCCCCACCATGATCTTCTTGAGTTACCGGAGCTTCTTGTTTCCATGGTGGTGGTCCCGGGTGCAGTGTTGACAAGTGTTTGTCACTGTTACACTCTGTGCATCGTATTGTTTTTGTACAGTCTTTTGCAATATGCTGAATTGAAGCGCAGCATCTGAAACAAATGCGATTGTCTTTAAGATAAGCTTTGCGCTCTTCTAATGTCTTACTTCTGAAATTGCGACATTTTCTTAGTGGATGAGGCTTGTTGTGGATAGGACATATTTTGTCTGGCTCTTCAACTTTCTTACTTGTGTTGTCTTCCTGATTGGCTGCAGATTCAGGTGGAACTTCTGTCTTCCTTACAGAAACTGTTGGTCTGCGTTCTTTGTAAAGCCCTGGAGGTTTCTGCTCTACCTTTGGGAAGCTCGCTGTTCTCTTGTTCAGGAAAGCAAAGCTTGGGTCATTGCGTATTTCAGCTTGGTCTTCTATGAATTCAGCGAAGAAGGCGAACGGTGGAAATGCAACTCGATGATCTTTCTTGTATCTTGAAGCTTGAGCTACCCACCTTTCTTGCAAGTTGTAAGGAAGTTTCTCGATTATGGGCTCAACTCCACGTGCTGTATCCAGATATGAGAGACCTGGCAGATATCCACTAGACTTAGCGACTTCTATTTCTAAGAGTAGGTCTCCCAAACCTCTCAGCTTTTGGTAATCCTTGTTTGTTATTCTTGGATAGTTTTCTATCCTTTTCAGAAGAGCATCTTCAATCACTTCAGGTGATCCATAGCATTGTTCTAACCTCCGCCACACCATTGCAAGTCCTGCAGTTGGGTCATGAACATGTACTGATCTGATTCTTTGGGCTTGTTCAGTGGACTCTGGTCCTAGCCATTTGACGAGCTGGTCAAGCCTTCCTTTATCTGTCAGCGTTAAGTCTTGGGTACCGCTCAGGAAAGATGACTTCCAGGCCCAGTAGTTTTCCGGACGGTCATCGAATTTCATGAGACCAGCGCTCACTATCTCACGGGTCATCAGATGATTTACCATTTCTATAGCACTTGTTGCATCTGGCGAATACTTCTTGGGTGTACACTCAGGGTATGGATGAGGTTGGTAAGGCTGATAAGGCGCTTGACAGAATACACTTTGTTTAGGTGTTGGTTCTCGTCTGTTGTAAGTCTTTCTGTTATAGTCCGGACTTGTATTTGCTTGAGGAGAGAGTATGCAAGCATCCGTTTGTCCTCTTGGAGGGTTGGCAGATTGGTCTCTGCGCATGCGACCATTTGACTTCCTACACTGAGGTTCTGATCCAGTCTTGCAATGTTGCGTAATATTGAAGTTGTTTATTGCTGGTGGAATCGATGAAGACCTAGGTGCATCATTGGGCTGCTGGTCAGTGTACATGGTTGCTTGTGACTGTACGTACTCACGGGTGCGTTGGATTGCGCTGTGGGATGACATCTGGTTTTCTATGCCATTGAATTGAGCTTCAGCAGCTCTTCCGAAAACTTCTGCTTCGGCTAAGGCTGCTGCAGCGTTTTTCTGCTGTTTGAGTAAGTGTAAAGATGCTTCCACTTCTGCTTTTCTTGTGAGTGTTTCAGATTCACGTCTTGCTAATTCTCTCATCAATTCAGCTTCCTGCTCTGCATAAGAAGCCATGGCACAAGCTGCCTCTGCTTTTGCTCTTGCCTTAGTCGCTTTGTCGCTAACCGATGACAGACTGGTGATGCTTGAATGTCTAGAACTAGTACGTTTAAATCTTGCTGAATTGGCGCTAGCTGAAGTAAGATTTGTTTGACTGGACGCTCTAGACAGTGTTGCGCATCTAGACTTGGTTCTTGGCAAGCAGTGTGTGTCTTCCTCCTTATAGTAGCATTGAGGGTTAACAGTCAGAGAGTTAGTCTCTGTGTTCTCCATCTTGTTTTAGCTGGCAGCGTGGATAATGACACAGGCAATATCAGTGTTATAGTGAGTGAGAGAAATTAGTTTCACTTTCATTTGCATGTGGCTGAAAGGATTTGTCCTTTTATTGTTGAGGACGATTCAAAGCTGTTTAGTTGCTTCTGACAACGTTTTAAAGCCTTTTTACTGTAATGTCCCAGCTGTGTGTGTGTTGCTGTTTAGAGACACAGCTTAACATCAAGTATAACCGAATCCCAATGAAAGATGCGCTTGTTAATGAACTGATGCAGTCTTTACTGAGATATCATTCACAGGAATGTGTACAATAGCATGTGAAAATGTGTGATATGATTTGATTTGGTAAAACTGTAAAACAAACATAAAAAGACAAATGTAAGCATGGCTATTCAAGCAACATACATTCTACATAGCTAATACAAAGGATTGGGCCTAACATGTGCTTGCTTGCTACAGACTGAAACACACATTATACTAGCTGTGCCTAGCATCCCTCTATATAAGCTGAACTAGCAAACCCCTTTACTTACAGGCTTTGGTGTTCATCAGCTTTGCAACCTGTAATAGCTTCTAAGAAGTCCTGAGGATGTGCTCACTTCTGTAGCTGGAGTTGAAAAGAAAGGATATGTGCATGCTCTATAGGAGTACAGGGAAAACCCGCCTCTAGGCTTCAAGAACATGAAGGGTCTTAAAGGAACAGACACTGCCGAGTGCCATGCATATAATATATACTGTGAAGGCAGCACACTTTTTTCATGTTGTCATTATGGGGTATTGTTTGTAGAATTTTGAGGAAAATAATTAATTTAATCCATTTTGAAATAGGGCTGTAACATAACAAAATGTGGAAAAGGTGAAGTACTGTGAATACTTTCCAGATGCACTGTATAAGAGAAGACCTGGCCACTGGAAACGTCACCTTCACCAATAGCTGATACCCAGCAGTGATGTGGACATCTACAGAAGGACCCCATGACATAAAAACAAGGATTGTGTTTTCAGGTGGGCATTTGAATAGGTTAGTTTAGTTAGTTGGGGGTTGCTGATATTCCACAATTGGGCTTTAACATATCTATATAGTGCAAACTGCTGGATACAGAATATAAAAGGATAGCAAAATAAAAACCTAAAATTTATGTCAAGCAATCAGCAAAATGTAAAGAAGTATAACCTAAAATTCTACAAATGTGGAAAAGTAGACATACTTTTATTTAAAAATTCTATGTAATGAAACAGCACATAACTGTTCATAATTTATTTTGTATCAGTCATTTTAACTAATAAAAAGGTCATTTTTTCATGGAATATATCTTTATTTTTTTAAACATGTCAGAATGTTGCTCACTAATCTTCCACTTCCTATAAAGCTGTTTGTAGATCCCTCAAACAATTTTCCGTCTGATTTTGCCAAACAGTCTGGGTAATATTTCCCTGTATAAATATTTATACCAGATAACTTTCTGCACGATTGGCATTTAGAAAGGTTTTTCTCTGTTACTTCATAAAGGGTCATGCTATGAAATGTAATATACTGTAACACACTTTCTGTTTCACTATATTCATTGAAAAGTTTTTCCAAAGAGGACACAAATTAGAGGCAAAGCATGACATCAAGAATAAGGTCAATAACACAGGTGGAACATATCAAAACATCAAGGATTCAAATAGTATGTCACCAGTCATCTTCAATACAAAGGGTTGTCATATGAAATATAAGTTCAACATAAAGATAAATGTTCTGATAAAACATACAACAATCCTAATCCCATTAGGGGATATTTTACAAACTATACTTCTCCACCACCCACCAGCTAGGCAGCGTGGGTCCTGAGTATACAATGTGCACTACAAAAAGTGTGAAAATGGAAAGAAAAAACAAAAAATGCAAAGGAAACAAGATGGAAGAAAAAAGACTAACTAAAGTGTCATCTATTTTATTGCACATCACCTTCAGCTTCGAGACGCAATAGACACCAAACAGTCTGAACTGAAACGTAAGTTTAATATTATCTTTGAGAATGCAGTTTTGGTATTTTATAGTCAACAATTATAATAATGTTTCATCAATTTGTGTTTTTCCATGTTTTTAGGCACATCTAAATACTAGAACACGTTTTTAATACATGCAACTTATCCGTCTAGTTTTTACCTTTTTTACTCAATGATCGTGCCAATACCACACTGCCTTTCCAATGGTGACCACACTCAATCATCTTAAGGCCCATACACACGATCGGATTTTCCGACAACAATGGTCCGATGGACGTGTTTTATCGGACAGTCCGACCATCTGTATGCTCCATCGGACAATTGTCGGAATTTCCGACAACAAATGTTTGCTGTGCATGCTCTCAAATTTTCTGACAAAACATGTGTTCCGTTGGATCATCAGATCGTGTGTACACAAAACCATCGTCCTAAAATCCAAAGTACAAACACAATGCTCTGAACCAATGTTAAACATCAGACAACAATAGCAGAAGTTGCCCAAAGGGTGGCAGTAAGGAGCTGAAAAATCATGTGGTTTGGTAAATGTTGGCTGAAAATGTTGTGCCGTGTGTATGCATACCAAGTTCATGGACAAAAATCCACGGAAAAGTAAGATGGAAGTCCGATCATGTGTACAAGGCTTTACTGCCTCTATGGAGAGGCAGTGTTGTCACCTTAAGACAGGACTTGAGGACACCACCTTCTCTACTCAGTAACATAGAAGAAGGTGTTTGTAGTCCATAGAGGTAGCTTGTGTAGCACCCTGATGTTTAGGCAGGGTTGCTCCTAAAGTTTCTTTGGCTCATTGTTAGGGATCAATTGAGTTCACCCTAAGTCTGGAATTACTGCACTTCTCTCTTCTGCCGGGTACCTAGGTGGCCGGAGACATTAGATAACACAAGGCCAAAGCAAGGAGATATTAGGAGTATGTGGGGTATCTCGGGCCAATGGGCAGGGGTTTTCCTAAATCCCTTGGCCTGCTGGGAGAACCTATATATTTGGGTGGAGTCAGGTGATCACTGTTCTGTGCCACCTGGATGGCTGTCTGGGTGAACATGTGTTGTATTGTCCTGGCTGCTAGGCTGGAGTTTGGGCCTATCCAAGGCACATCTGGCTGCTAGGCTGTCTGAGGGCCTACAAAGCAAGGAAGCAGCGTAGGGTTGGGACTGCAGCTTGCAGTCCAACCAGAAGTGATGGTTCTGCAGGCCAGAGAACCTGTCGTGGTCAGAGGTAGAGGGGAAGCTGTCTCCACTAAGGAACCAATCACCTTATTACCAGGGACCAAAGTGAGTAGCTGAAGCAAGTACCAGAGCAGTATTCTCAAGAAACCCGGAACGTTGAAGAATCTGGAAACTTTAGTGGGTATTATGTCAGGGACCCAGCCAGCGGAGGTGACACTTGCAGAGCAGCCCTGTGTATCAAGTCAGGAACCGAGCAGGCCAGTGGGGTGAAGCTTGAGAAGTATCTGGAGTGCCAAGCTAGGGACCCAGCAGAGAAGCAAAGGTGACGCTTTATGAAGATACTTAAATGAAAATTGGAAAAGCTCAAGGGATTCGATGGGAATGAATAAGCAAATCTAGTGAGAGAGTCTGGGAGCTCAGTGGGTTGAAAACCTACAAGAAGTGACTGTAGAGAAAGTAAAGGAGTTTGTTACAACTTGTGTTAGCAACTGTTCTAAGACTGTTGCCATATAAGTTAGCATTCTTACGCATGCAGATGTGGTGTCTTGTTGGATGCCTTTTCCTGCATGGCTCCCCTGATAGACATGTGACAAACCCTGACCCATAGACGCACAATGTGCAGGGCCCAAATGTATAATGTCCTCAAATACATACAGGTATATATATTTAAACTACATAGCATGAAAGTGTGCACTTTGAGGTGTAACAGTTACACATAAATGTTTTTAACCACTTCAGTGTCCTTTTTTCCCACAAATAGAGCTTTCTTTTGGTGGTATTTGATCACCTCTGCGGTTTTTATTTTTTGCACTATAAACAAAAATATCCCCCAAAACTATATAAAAAGACAATTTTTCTCCTCAGTTTAGGCCGATGCGTATTCTTCTACATATTTTTCGTAAAAAAATTGCAATAAGTGTTTATTGATTGGTTTGCGCAAAAGTTATAGCATCTACAAAATCGGCGATAGTTTTATGGCATTTTTTTTTTACTAGTATTGGCGGCGATCAGCATTTTTTTATCAGTACTGCGACCTTATGGTGGACACTTTTGACACATTTTTGAGACCATTGGCATTTTTATAGTGATCAGTGGTATAAAAATGCATTGATTACTGTAAAAATGTCACTGGCAGGGAAGGGGTTAACACTAGGGGGTGGGGAAGGGGTTAATTATGTTCCCTAGGTGTGTTCTAACTGAAGAGGGGTGGGACTGACTAGGAGAAATGACAGATCGCTGTTCATACATTGTATGAACAGACAATCAGTAATTTCTCCCCCTGACAGGACCGGGAGCTGTTTGTTTACACACACAGCTCCCAGTTCACGCTCTGTAACGAGCGATCACGGGTGCCTGGTGGTGATCGCGCCCGCCGTGTGCGCCCCTAGTGGCTGAAATGCAAGATTACGTAATATTACATGATTTTGCGCCGCCGAGCCGACCTGCCGCCGTAAAACTGCGGCAGCTGGTCGGCAAGCAGTTAATAGAAAAACATGTACCATGAGAACTGAATAAGTACTGTATATATTGGTGTGTAACACTCACTTTTTTACCCTTAAAATTGAGGGTAAACTGTGCCTGCGTGTTATACACAGGAGGCTGTGGAAAGTTTTTTTCCTGAAACTTTACTCTTAAAGTTAGGGTGCGTGTTATACGCCTGTGCGCGTTATACGCCGATAAATACGTAATATATGTACAGGATATTGAATTTTGTTTGCTTTAGTAATCAAAGTGAATTCAGATTGTCTTGGGATGCTACAGGTCACAGAATGCCTGTTATTTAAAGTGTTGTATGTGGTTAGCTCACACAATGTCATCCACGTCTGTGTTGGCTGCTGAGGTTAGCTGTTTTGAAAGCCACAGAGGAAAATTCTATTTATGCTGTGAATTCAAATTTACTTAACTGTAAATCTATTTAGAGACAGGGGAAATTCTCAAGTGCATATTTTTTTACAATGTATTTGTATAATTATATGTTATGTATTTTTAAGTATTAGATGCAGATATTAAAGGTAAAGTATAATATACTTGAATTACCGTATATGACAGGATTTTATCTTGCTTTACCTTCCATATACTCCATGGACCTGAACCTACTGTGATGCTGGGCAATTTATGTCAATTTACCAATAAGTGTGTAGTGTAAGAAAGATAGATAGATAGATAGATAGATAGATAGATAGATAGATAGATAGATAGATAGATAGATAGATAGATAGATAGATAGATAGATAGAACTATTATTTTCATTATTTCAATTTTCAAACTATGTTGGTTGAAACAAATCATCACATCAAATCACACACTGAATGTCACTGGTTGTTAGGAGGATGTCAACTGTAAAGCTGACATGGTCCTTAACTACCAGTGAAAGGTGAGAAAACATGCCGCCCTGCTACACATCATACAGAGGAAGGCACTCTGCGTGTCTCTGTATGTCAAATTGAGGTAGATCTTAATTACCAGTTCCATTGTCTACAAACTAGAGGCATTTGTTTTTGAATATGGCACATTAATAGCTCCACTGTGTAAAAGTGGTGCTATTAAGAACTACCTGAATCTGCTACATTTCAAAATAGGACAAATTGAGAAAACGTTACCGGTACCAGTGAAGGACAATCACAACGTAATTCAAAAAATTATCTTTATTACAATTTTTTTTTTTTACACATTCTAAATAAAATCAAAGTTGTATGGCTCTGATCAATTTGATCAAGTTAGTAATTAGGCAATAAATCTCTGTTACTATTGTGTCAAGAGGTCGACGCGTTTCACATATGTGCTTCCTCAGGACCTTAATTCATTGACTATACAGTAGACAGAGATCCTATTTAAAAAAAGAACATTGCAACATATAAACTTCCATTTGCCATCCAAATATATAGAGATAAGCATGCATTGAGTACCACTTACACAGGCCCGTCGGAACAAGACAGGCAAAGCAAGCAACTGCTTGGGGCCTCGAGCTGGCCTGGGGCCCCCAAGCAGGAGCCCGCATGCCTGTCCACTCTGACCACGTGTCCCGGACAATATAGGGTCCCGGAATATAATGAGGACAGATACAGCCATGACTAATGACTGGTTGCTAGGGCCACCCCCCCCGACTCGCATCTAGCAACGAGTTGCGTCACTTGTCAGGACGCAGAGTCTCCGTCAGAAAGAACGCGTATACCCAGTGCTGCCCTGCGCTAGCCTCCGAGATCACCTGACCCACCTCCTCTCCTCCATCTGCGCGGGCAGCCGAGAGAGCAGCAGCGTCTGTGTAGTAACAGTGTCCTCCAGATCCAGTGCTCACTGTTCAGTTTCCCGAGTGTCAGCACATGCCCAACTTCTCCTCACTTCCGCGGCCCGGGCCGAGCCACCCAACTGCCTGCAGCCTGCTGGACCAGGGAGGGAACAAACATCATAGACCGGCACTCAATCAATGGTTCACTCCCAGCACAGCCACACACACAAGACAAGACTCTGGCAGCCAGCTGGAAGGTAAGCAAATTTATTTGGAGCAGCCAGGTCAGGTGACAAGTCGGGGAAAGTACAGTAATGAGGCTGACAAACTGTCCCTCTGTCCACCCCACGGTCCCCCTGTACACCCCACAGTCTCCCTGTCCACCCCACGGTCTCCCTGTCCACCCCACGGTACCCCTGTCCATCCCACGGTCCCCCTGTGCACCCCACCGTCTCCCTGTCCACCCCACGGTCCCCCTGTCCAGCCCACGGTCTCCCTGTCCGCCCCAGAGTCTTCCTGTCCACCCCACGGTCCCCCTGTCCATCCCACGGTCCCCCTGTCCACTCCACGGTCCCCCTGTCCACTCCACGGTCCCCCTGTCCATTCCACAGTCCCCCTGTCCATCCCACGGCCCCCCTGTCCACTCCATGGCCCTCCTGTCCACTCCACGGCCCCCCTGTCCACTCCACGGCCCCTCTGTCCACTCTACGGACCCCCTGTCCATCCCACGGCCCCCTGTCCATCCCACAGTCCCCCTGTCCACCTGCTGTGGGGGGAACTCTGATGGAGACACCACCTGCTGTGGGAGGGGGGCTCTGATGGGGACACCACCTGCTGTGGGGGGGGACTCTGATGGAGACACCACCTGCTGTGGGGGGTTACTGATGGGGACACTACCTGATGTGGGGTGGGCTCTGATGGGGACATCTGCTTTTGGGTGGGAGGGGAGGGGGGAGTAATAAGTATGTTGGATTTAGTTATTGTGCACTTTTTTTATGTATATTAATTGATTTTATGGTACAGTGGTGTTTTTTGCAAATGTTCAATTGTTAAAAATGTTCAAATTTTATGCACATTATATGCAACAGCAGTATTTGCACTGTTAACCTTTTTTATTTATATAATGTACGGGTGAACTTAAACTGTATACCTATGCTGTGGTTCTTGTAGGCTTTACATGCGTGCGGGGGGGGGTTCTGGAGTTTGGGGGCCTCCATGTCCAGTTTGCTTGGGGCCCCCAAATTCCTTCAAACGGCCCGCACTTACATATGGACTTGTTCATGTTACAATGTCTCAGGTGTGAATGGGGAGAAAGTGTGTTAAATTTGGTGTTATCACTCTCACTCTCTCATACTGGTCACTGGAAATTCAACATAGCACCTCATGGCAAAGAACTCTACAATTTTTGTGAAATTCTGGTGAACTCTATGCTCAAGAGGGTTAAGGCAGTGCTGAAAATTAATGGTGGCCACATAAAATATTGACACTTTGGTCCTAATTTGGACATTTTCACTTAGGGGTGTACTCAGTTGTGTTGCCAGCGGTTTAGACATTAATGGCTGTGTGTTGAGTTATTTTGAGGGGACAGCTAATTTTACACTGTTATACAAGCTGTATACTCACTACTTTACATTGTAGCAAAGTGTAATTTCTTCAGTGTTGTGACATGAAAAGACATAACAAAATATTTACAAACATGTGAGGGGTGTACTCACTTTTGTGAGATACTTTCTATATATATATATATATATATATATATATATATATATATATATATATATATATATATATATATATCTTGGAAGTGTTAATAAGTTATTATGCTGTATATGATAAGTTCCATTCATGAACTCCTAAGAGAACTCTATGATCTCAAAGCAACAATACCGTTTTGTTAACAGTTGCATATAAAGCATTTGGATTGAAATAGGAAGACAGCCCAGAGAATTGTATAGATCACAATCACAGCATGGCCTATGTTGACAGAGCATTTAACAATGTTAGGGTTATTAGTCAAAGAATTTATTGGCCTCTCAGCCTTGTGATGCCTGTTATTAGAAAGTAGACTATGTTTGACTGGGACCTTTGTGTCAGTGAATATACTGTACATAATGTTCTTTTGAGCTGTTTGACACAACTTATTAGCCTAAAAGATTTATCTTTTAATTCTACTATCTATCTATCTATCTATCTATCTATCTATCTATCTATCTATCTATCTATATCTGTCTGTCTGTCTGTCTGTCTGTCTGTCTGTCTATCTATCTATCTATCTATCTATATCTGTCTATCTATCTATCTATCTATCTATCTATCTATCTATCTATCTATCTATCTATCTATCTATCTATCTATCTATCATGTATAATAACAAGAGTATTTCATTTATTTTTATATTCATTTTTAAATGTACACTGTAAACATTTAGCAGTGGCTGATTGGTTGCTAAATGCAACAAATTATTTTCAGTATACATAGATCAGTTAATTTACTAAAGAATTAGGTTACATAATTACAAACCTTTTTAGGCATGAATAAGCCTCGCTAAGGCAACGGCGGATCCAGGGGGGGGGGGCAACGGGGCAAACCCCTCTTTCTTTATTTTATTTTTTTATAAAAAAAATATATTTTTTTAACATATTTTTCTTTTATTTTTTATTAAACGGCCAATTATTTTTCTTTTATTTTTTTTTTAGAAGTCTGGAGGTCCCCAGGGTCCCGGAGGCCGCCAGAGCCCCGTATGGCAACCCCCCCTTTTTTTATTTATTTTAATAAAAAAAATATATTTTTTTATTTTATTTTTTTATTAACCACTTAAGACCCGGACCAATACGCTGGCAAATGACCCAAGAGGTTTTTGCGATTCGGCACTGCGTCGCTTTAACAGACAATTGCGCGGTCGTGCGACGTGGCTCCCAAACAAAATGTGCGTCCTTTTTTTCCCACAAATAGAGCTTTCTTTTGGTGGTATTTGATCACCTCTGCGGTTTTTTTTTTTTGCGCTATAAACAAAAATAGAGCGACAATTTAAAAAAAAATGCAATATTTTTTACTTTTTGCTATAATAAATATCCCCCAAAAATATATAAAAAAACTTTTTTTTTCCTCAGTTTAGGCCGATACGTATTCTTCTACATATTTTTGGTAAAAAAAATCGCAATAAGCGTTTATCGGTTGGTTTTCGCAAAATTTATAGCGTTTACAAAATAAGGGATAGTTTTATTGCATTTTTATTAATTATTTTTTTTTTACTACCAATAGCGGCGATCAGCGATTTTTTTC
The DNA here is from genome assembly GCA_029574335.1 of Rana kukunoris. Lineage (NCBI taxonomy): Eukaryota > Metazoa > Chordata > Amphibia > Anura > Ranidae > Rana > Rana kukunoris. The sequence continues at coordinate 219,763,611 of CM056051.1, forward strand.
GTGACTGCGACAATATGGCGGACACTTCGGACAATTTTGACACATTTTTGGGACAATTGTCATTTTCACAGCAAAAAATGCATTTAAATTGCATTGTTTACTGTGGAAATGACAGTTGCAGTTTGGGAGTTAACCACAGGTGGCGCTGTAGGGAATGTGTGCCCTAATGTGTGTGTTTACAACTGTAGGGGGGTGTGGCTGTAGGTGTGACGTCATCGATCGCGTCCCCCTATTACAGGGATGACGCGATCGATGCTCCGGCCACAGAGAAGCACGGGGAAGCCGTGTGTACACACGGCTCTCCCCGTTCTTCCGCTCCAGGGACGGATCGCCGCACTGCAGCGGCGATCGGGTCTGCGAATCCCGCGGTCCCGGAGCTTCGGACCGGGTCGCGGGCGCGCGCCCGCGACCCACGGCTTGGTACTAAAACCAACGTATATATACGTTGATGTGCCCAGCCGTGCCATTCTGCCGACGTAAATGTGCAGTAGGCGGTCCTTAAGCGGTTAAAGGGACATTTTTTTTTTTTTAGGGGTCTGGAGGTCCTCAGGGGCCCATAGATCCCCAGGGCCCAGGGCCCCAGGTGACCACCCCCCTTTTTTTTATAAAATTTGTGTATATATATATATATATATATATATAAAATTATTATTATTATTATTATTGTTAGTATTATTATTAAAGGGCACAGAGGTCCCCAGGGTCCCCGGAGGACAACCCTCCTTTTTTTTATAATTTTTTTTTATTTTTTTTTTATATTTTATTTATTTTTTTCTCTTTTTTTATATATAGATATATTTTTATTAAAGGGCTCAGAGGTCCCCAGGGCCCCATGTGTCAAACCCCCTTTTTTTAATAAATGTTTTTTTTTTATTTTTTTTATATATTGTTTTATTTATTTTTTATAACTTTTTTTTTTATCATTTTTTTTAAACTGCTTTGCGGTGCCTGCAGCTGCTGCTGCCGAGTCTGTCACTCTCTCTCTCTCTCATCACCAGGGCTGGTAGGCTGCCTGTCCTGAGGCTGCTTTGAGCTGTTGCTGACTGCAGCACTCCCCTCTCTCCTGCTGACATCGGGCATCTCTGGCTGTGTGTGAGCTGGATCTGTGTTCGGCTGTGCTGCCTGTGCTAGACCTGCTCGTGTGATAGTAGATGGAGATGGAACACTGATTGAATCAGTTTCAGGGATTCTAAATAGACCAGTACTGTGTGCCTACACAGAGGAGACCAACACTGTATGCAGTGAAATAAAAGGTGTTTATTTACAAGGTGAACAAAACAGGTGAAGTCAAACAGTGCACAAATAACAACAAAGCATATATAAGTGAAGGGGAAATGCCGTAATCATAAACCAAAAGCCAAGCCGAGGTCATATACGAGGAGATCACAGAAGAAGCTGCAGACAGGGAATGGGCAGGAAGGTAATGTCCAGGAGAGGGATCAGGTCGGATCAAGTCAAGAAAGGGGACAGCAGGCTCAGGGTCAGATATCAGATCTCAGGATCAGGTTAGTAGACAGATACCAGGGCGAGGATTGATTACACACGCCGGGTATTATAGAGGCGTGCTGATTGCATTCAGGTCACACCTGAACGCAGGAAGGGCTGTGTGCTCCATACTGCCAAGAACTCCCCGCTGGTGGAGGCCAGTACTGCAGCCCAAATAACAGGCAGAATCACCAGCGGGGGGACCTTTCCTGACAATCAGTGTTTTGTCTATCACACAAGCCTGTCTAGGGGGGGACCTTGCTAGAGCACACTGGCCTACCGAACACAGACCTTCAGCTCCTGTTTGTTCCATGACACACGTCGGGAGAGGAGATGCCTGCTGTGTGTGATCGAGGCAATGCCATGGTGAGTGCCGTGCACAGTGTGGCTGCATTCATAGACAAAAGCGGGGCTGCATTGATAGACAAAAGTGGGAATGCATTGATATACAAAAGTGGGGGTGCATTGCATTGCAAAAGTGGGGATGCATTGATATGCAAAAGTGGGGTTGCATTGATATACAAAAGTGGGACTGCATTGATATACAAAGGTGGGGCTGCGTTCATATACACAGTGAGGCTGCAATGATCTCTTGTACCATGTCTTCAGTCTCTGACCATCCCTTGTACCACATCTGCAGTCTCTGACCATCTCTTGTACCACGTCTGCAGTCTCTGACCATCCCTTGTACCACGTCTGCAGTCTCTGACCATCTCCTGTACCACGTCTGCAGTCTCTGACCATCTCTTGTACCACATCTGCAGTCTCTAACCATCTCCTTGTACCACGTCTGCAGTCTCTGACCATCTCTTGTACCATGCCTGCAGTCTCTCACCATCTCCTGTACCACGTCTGCAGTCTCTGACCATCCCTTGTACCACGTCTGCAGTTTTCCTGACCATCTCTTGTACCACGTCTGCAGTTTTCCTGACCATCTCTTGTACCACGTCTGCAGTCTCTGACCATCTCCTTGTACCACGTCTGTAGTCTCTGACCATCTCATTGTACCACGTCTGCAGTCTCTGACCATCTCTTGTACCATGCATGCAGTCTCTGACCATCTCCTGTACCACGTCTGCAGTCTCTGACCATCCCTTGTACCACGTCTGCAGTTTTCCTGACCATCTCTTGTACCATGTCTGCAGTTTCTGACCATCTCTTGTACCATGTCTCCATTCTCTGACCATCTCTTGTATCACGTCTGCAGTCTCTCACCATCTACTGTACCACGTCTGCAGTCTCTCACCATCTCCTGTACCACGTCTGCAGTCTCTCACCATCTCCTGTACCACGTCTGCAGTCTTTCACCATCTCCTGTACCACGTCTGCAGTCTCTCACCATCTCCTGTACCACGTCTGCAGTCTCTCACCATCTCCTGTACCACGTCTGCAGTCTCTGACCATCCCTTGTACCACGTCTGCAGTCTCTCACCATCCCTTGTACCACGTCTGCAGTTTCTGACCATGTCTTGTACCACGTCTGCAGTTTCTGACCATCTCTTGTACCACGTCTGCAGTCTCTGATTATCTCTTGTACCATGTCTGCACTTTCTGACCATCTCTTGTACCATGTCTGCAGTCTCTGATTATCTCTTGTACCATGTCTGCAGTTTCTGACCATCTCTTGTACCATGTCTGCAGTCTCTGACCATCTCTTGTACCATGTCTGCAGTCTCTGACCATTTCCTTGTACCACGTCTGCAGTCTCTGACTATCTCCTTGTACCACGTCTGCAGTCTCTGACCATCTCCTGTACCACGTCTGCAGTCTCTGACCATCTCCTTGTACCACGTCTGCAGTCTCTGACCATCTCCTCTACCACGTCTGCAGTCTCTGACCATCCCTTGTACCATGCCTGCAGTCTCTGACAATCCCTTGTACCACGTCTGCAGTCTCTCACCATCTCCTGTACCATGTCTGCAGTCTCTCACCATCTCTTGTACCACGTCTGCAGTCTCTGACCATCTCTTGTACCACATCTGCAGTCTCTGACCATCTCTTGTACCACGTCTGCAGTCTCTGACCATCTCTTGTACCATGTCTGCAGTCTCTGACCATCTCTTGTACCATATCTGCATTCTCTGACCATCTCTTGTACCATGTCTGCAGTCTCTGACCATCTCTTGTACCATGTCTGCAGTCTCTGACCATTTCCTTGTACCACGTCTGCAGTCTCTGACCATCTCCTGTACCATGTCTGCAGTCTCTGACCATCTCTTGTACCACGTCTGCAGTCCCTGACAATCGTCTACAAACCATGGGATAGATTTATGGCATTTAATTTAAATATTTTTTACTAGTAATGGCGGGGATCATTGATTTTTTAGCAGTACTGCAACATTGCAGCGGACACCTAATTGAGTTCTGTAAGCAACACCTTATTTTCTGGCAGTGCCCCTCCCGAGACTAGACTCTGGATCCGCCCTTGCGCTAAGGAAGGGCGCAAGTGTCAGAGTGCAGACCAGGGATGCCAACTTTCAGTAAATTGGGACCTTTTGTAAAACCCATAATTATTGCATCTGGTAATAAATGTCAGTTACGGACATGCAGTCTACATGTCCGTAATGGACAATCAAGGGCAGATGCAAAAACTACAGATTTTACAAACTGTTCTGTACTGAAAGTTGGCAACCCTGATGCAGACACCACTAGTTTATTTAGGTTTTGTACTGCCCTAGGCCTGACTAAACTCCTGCACCTCCTAATTTAAATATGATCCACCTATTCCTGTCAAGGGCACCCCTTTCCGTTTAAGACCCACCTTGTAATTTTTGAGCAGTAACACTAGTTCTGAGGGCCTAGGGGGGGATCCAATGGATTCCCTTAATTTGCATAGATTTCCTCTCACTTCCTGTTTGGCTATGGGGCAGGAAGTAAAGGGAAATCTCTGCACTGGGACAGGGATGGTAAAAAAATAAACTGACAGGCAGGGTCGCCATCAGGAATTATGGGGCCCCTTACACAGCTTCAGGCATGGGCCCCCTGGAGAACCGGGGGGGGGGGGGCTGCCGTCTGAAATTGAGAAGCGGGGGGGGGGGGGCTGCGGCGAATTAAGAAGTGGGGGGTGGCCTTTACATATTAAAAAAAGGGAGTAGCCATCCGTGGCCCTGGGGCTTTTAAATAAAAGAAAAAAGAGAGAAAACAAATGGTTTAAGAACTTAGTCCGTTGAGATATAGCCCCCAAACGTTATATATATATATATTGATACAGTATATATATATATATATATATATATATATATATATATATATATAAAACAAAAAAAGATTTATAATGGGTATAAAAGGCGCACAAACCCGTATAAATCAAACAAGCGCTTCAGGAAAACTAGCCTAATGATTGAAAAGAAACAGGTCAAAATAAAATAAAAATATATTAAAAAAAATTTTTTTAATCAAAAATAAATTTAAAAAAGAGGGGGTTGCCATCTGGGGCCTCCGGGCCATTGGGGACCTCTAAAAAATATTAAAAGAAAAAAAATTGGCCCTTTGATAAAAAATCAAATAAAAATATATTAAAAAATAAATATTTTTATAAAAAATAAATAAAAAAAGAGAGGGTTGCCATCTGGGGCCCTGGGGACCCCCGGGCCCCTTACAGGTGTAATGCCTGTACCCCCTGATGGCGGTCTTGCTGACAGGGGCCATAACCCTCCCTTACTCTATCCAAAATAGAATATAGTTCTACTTTAAGCACACATTTCTGATAATTTTATGGAGAGGACTAAGAAGATATAACCATGCCAATGGTGCAGCAGAAAACATATCGCACATAAGGAAGGCTTGCGGTCCAGGATGATAGGACAGTCAAAATTAGAAGCAGTGCCACCCCCCAGTTGCAGAATGCCGGCCTCCCACATCCTGGAAGCTGTGTGGGGGAGCTAGACTAATTTGCTTCACAGTCCGCTCCATAAGACTGACACTACACTAACAGTATAGCACAAGCCCACGGGGACTCTTTCTGTGCTGCTCCCATGCAAAGTGCTGCCCTAGGCCTGGGTCTTGTTGGCCTAGGCCAGGATACACCGTTGGCAGACACTGGACATTGCAACTTGAAAGCACTGATGTTGGATGAGCAGTGGTACAGCTGGCGGTACATCATGGATACGCCAAGTCTAGTTATAAGTTGAGTTAAGTCACTAGCTGGGTCCATTGAGCAGGAAGGCAAAAGGCTATAGGCAGAAACAGAGTCAGTTAAAGCACAGCAAAAAGTTGGTGGGAAGAATCTTTGTCAGAGGTCCAGGCCAAGGTTGGTAACATAGGCAGACAAAGGTAATCCAAAAGCAGGTAATGTGAAAGCCGGGGCAATAACAAGGTCAGTATACATTTCAGGATCAGGAACACAGGGGCAATGACTGAAAGACCATTAAACCTGTGCAGAGTTCAGGATTGAATAGCCTGCTTGGCACCAGTGGACGCATGCCCACTCGTACACTGTAATGTTTGTGTGCATGTACATAATCCCTGCACATGTAGTTAGGCTTTTATGCACATTAGCCTAAAGCTTGGCATGATATTCTCGACACTAATGTCAAAAGGAAGACATTTTCCAAGTGAGCCGCAGGTAAGATATACAGCTGACCATAGAAATGAATGGCTGTACACCACAAATTATCTAGGCAAAGGACACACACTTGCCAAGCTCCCAGTTATGTGGACTATGAAGAAACAAAATGCATAAAATGATTGGTTAAACATATCTCAGTACTTTTTTTCATTATTAATTTACCCCTTAAATGTACTTTTCAAAAATGCAAATGCCATAATTTAGTGGTTGGGACTTGGCCTTGATGAACAGATGAAAGCCATACAGTCACTCCTGGCCTAGTCCAATAACTCATAAAGAATGTCAAAAATATAAAAATATATATATATATATATATACCGGGAATTACGAAAAATGTGTATGTAAAAATATAGTTTTACCCAAACCATACACCAGTTGGATCTGCTTTGAGTTTTAATAAGTGGTAGGCTTTGATATTTTTTTTACCTTTGCATACTGCCTAACTATATGATTAATAAATCGCTAAGCCAATCAATGAGAGAAAAATCTGAGTTGTGGCATGATTGTTAAGAATGCTAACAATGATAATTTGACTTTTGAGCTGTTAGAGAGACAAATGTAGCAAGGTGGATTCAAATGTATGATGCAAATGTAGCAAGGTGGATACAAATGTATGATACAAATGTAGCAGGGTGGATACAAATGTATGATACAAATGTAGCAAGGTGGATACAAATGTATGATACAAATGTAGCAAGGTGGATTTTCTTGAAGCCAGGATTCCCCACCCTTGGGAGTGATTTATGCTGTCGCTCATCAGTTTGGCAGGGAGGTGTTTTAAGGAACTGCAAAGTGGAGGAATGGTTGGAGTGGGACCAGAGAAAGAGAGATGTGGAGTACAAAAGGGTAGGCTCGCTTTCCCTTTCTAGGAAAGCTGGAATGCACTTAGTCTCCTCACTAAAAAGTGAACTTAGTGTAGCTTGCTTCTTTTGAAAATGTAAATACTGGTGAACACCTCACCTTCTGTAGCACCTGACAGTGGGATAAGTTATACTTGAATCTGAATACATATTTCACGCTTTACCATATTTTGAAAAATTGTAATGGAAACAATTGACTGTTTAAGGAGTTTTTAAAACGCTGGTCTTTTTTTTTTACCTGCAAGGCAAAGGCATCATGTGCTAGCATGCATTGCATACTAGCACATTACATGGAACTTACCTAAAAATGAAGCCATCGCTGGAGGCCACTTCCATCTTGACCCAACTTGCTTCCAGGTTTGCGGACTTTAATTTGGGCATTTTCACTTAGGGATGTACTCACTTTTGTTGCCAACAAGTTAGACATTAATGGCTGTGTGTTGAGTTATTTTGAGGGGACAGCAAATTTACACTGTTTTACAAGCTCTGCACTCACTACTTTACATTGTAGAAAAGTGTAATTTCTTCAGTGTTGTCACATGAAAGATATAATAAAATATTTACAAAAATGTGAGAGGTGTACTCACTTTTGTGAGATATTGTATATACCGTAAATTTGAGCATCGCTTTATGTATATATTGTACATTCACATCAGTCCCTGCCCTCCAGAAGCTTACAATCTAAGGTCCATAACTCACATCCATACACATTCTAAGGCCAATATAGCCAAGAGCCAACTAACCTACCAGCATGTCTTTGGACTGTGTTGAAGGAATCCAGAGTACCCAGAGGAAACCCACGCAGGCGCAGGAAGAACATGCAAACTTTGGTTGGGATTTGACCCAATGACCATAGTGCTTCTAAGTGCCACTGTGAAAAGTTCAAGAAATGTTTTATAGCATTGTGCCACTCATATGTTTGATGGGGGTTATCAGCATGATTAGGTAGAGTCAGCATAGTGTGAATCACCAATAAAAGTTAACGATGAGACTGCTGGCATAAATGCTGGACTGAGCATGTATTTGTTCTAATGCCGCGTACACACGGTCGTTTTTTGCGATAAAAAAAACGACGTTTTTTAAAACGTCATTTAAATTGATCGTGTGTGGGCAAAACGTCGTTTTTTGTCTTCAAAAAAACGACCAAAAAAAAATTCCAACATGTTTAAATTTTTTGCGTCGTTTTTCAAAACGTCGTTTTTTGTTTCACAAAAAGTCACCGTGTGTAGCAAAAACGTCGTTCAAAACGACGTTTTTCAACCCGCGCATGCCCAGAAGCTAGTTATGAAGCGAGCTTCAATGGAAGAGTGGTGAACGTAACCTTGCTTTTTGTGAAAAAACGATGGTGTGTATGCAAAATTGTCTTTGAAAAGTGACGTTTCAAAAACGTCGTTTTTTACTTCACAGAAAACGTAGTTTTTTTTCATCGCAAAAAACGACCGTGTGTACGCGGCATACGAATCTAACAGTACAGCAAATAACTGGAGATAGCAGAGTTTAGCGTCCACTGAATCCCATTTCAGGGTCCTAATAAGACTTTACCTACTTTTTGGTGCAATATTAGCTCTCCATTAGTGATGAGCGGAATACGCCATATTCGATTTCGCGATATTTCGAAGAATATTCGCGAATATTCGTTAATATCGAATATTCGTGATATTTTTTTGGATAAAATATCACGAATATTCGATATTTACGAATATTCGCTATATTTTATATATAAAAAAAAATGCGAAATTTCGCTGATGCGAAATTTGGGTAATGCGAAATATCGCTAATGCGAAATTTTTCGGTAATGCGAAATTTCGCAATTTTTTTTTTTGTTTTTATAAAATATCACAAATATCACGAAAAAAAAATTGCGAAATTTCGCTTGTGCGAATGCGAAATTGATTGCGAAAAAAATACGAATATTCGAAATAGCGAATATTTGCCGCGATATTCGAGTTATTCGCGAATACTCGAATATGCAATATTCGTAGCGAATATTCGCAATGCGAATATTCGTGAGCAACACTACTCTCCATGTGTGTGGTTCTCTCAACTCAACAACCTACAACTGGCTCAACCCTCTATTGCTCGATAAATATATCCCCACTAAAGGAAACATCAGTGACCAAAAAGGACGACACCACAGCACATTAACCCATGTATTACCAGATATTAACCCTCAAATACACTGCATGGACATAATATATTAAAAAGGCACCTGCTTACACACTTTTTGGTTTGGAGGCTTCTTTGATCACTTTGATTCCAAACTTAGAATAACATGAATTATTAATGTTCCTCTTTACCTTTGCATTGCCTAATACAATTTGAAGAGGATCTCTTAATTAAATAGTACAGACAATTGATTTCATCATTCTATAATTCTAATGAGTTAGTGGTTTTGGTATCATGTATTATTCATTCACTTTTTTGTTGATTAGTTATCATGAATTGTTCTTTATTAGAATCATATTTTATTAATTCTGGGGTTATAATATTTGCCTTTTCATTATTTAATATATTTCAAACTTATTCAAGGAAGTACTTTTAGAATATCTATGATTAATCTGCCTGCAATGATTAGAAGTTACCAAATAGTTTTCCCTCTGGATTATATGAAGCTGATATAGCCACCTAAATTATATAGGAGTGGTCCATATGAATTATGTTTTCTTAACTGTTGTTGTAAAGTGCTGTGAACGCTATATAAATCCGGTATAATAGCAATAACTGTTTTATGGATTATGTATGCTTACACTTTTTTTGTTTCTGTTAAAATGTAAACCGTATAGTATGGATTAGGAGAAGATTAATTTCTATAAGCATACGCTCCACAAAAATAGTATTCATTACAAAGCATTGCATGCCATTGGTGTAATTTCACATTCACAGAACTGCTCCCTTGACCAGCTATAGCAATTCTAACATGACCTGCCTGCTCTGTGTCACTATACATGCTGTCTCATCTCCGACCTCTATCTGTGACCAAATAGGCATCCCTGAGGAAGTCACGTGACCAGTGACTCAACGCGTCGGGTGGAGCCTTGTGACATCAGTTCCGGTGGTGTTTTAACAGAAGTACAGTGAGGAGGCCTGTGTGTCACTACTCCTATTGCTTTTTACTGCGGTTTTTATCCTTGCTTGATGTAAGCAGTTTTTTTACTAAATAAATTTACGTTTAATTTGGCAACATTGCACTATGGCTGTTCTTTGTTTACTTTGAGCGCCATTTATACAAGAAGTGCCATTCCTTGGAGTGAGCTGCTTCCTCTATATGTGGAATTACCCAAAATGTTTTGATGCCAAGTTTTGGACGTAGTTCTTCGTCTTCGCCTGGAACCTGGATGCATTTATAGTTCCATCATCAGGATTTCTTATCTGACTGTCTGACGAGTGTGACCCTTGGGTCATTGTTGGAGGTGAGCAGCCAATTCCTAAATTTAACAGTCAATGCTTGGATAGATGTTTTATCTGTTTTTTCTTCTATCAAGTTATCTCTATGAGATTTTTGCCTTTATATGAACTAACTCCTACCATTGGGCTTTAGTTGGACTTTATTCACATTTATTTATTTATTTGTATGTTTGGATACTCAGCATATTTTTTTCTTTGAGTATATTACTTTATGGCACATTATTGAATAAGTGCACCATTCTCATCTTTTTATTTTACATTTATTATGCAGTGTCTTTCGAGTACACTACTAAGTGGTTGCAGCTAATTCACGGTCACTATACATGTACTATATACATTTTTTTTTTCTGCATTTATTTTCACTATATTCACTGGAGGTTGATCATTTATATTTACCTAAAAAAAATTAGAACATAGTAACGTGCAAGTTTTCTCTTATAACAAATAGGCATTATGCCCTCATTAAGTTTCTGCCTGAACTGCATCTTATGAGGTGAATCACTATAGCAAATAAACCGACAGTAAACTCATTTCAGCCAGCAGTAGTTTTATAATTCAGAGTTCTGGTGGATGTGACAGGTTTAATATGGCTGTGTGTATAATGTGATAATAATCTCAGACTGTTACAGCCAAGGATTTTGTTCAAAGCAATATGATTTTTCCATTAGTGTTTTTAAATCAATGTTTTCGTAAAACCATATTTGTCAAAATGTCACTTGCAATAACCAAAGTTTTAGTGGTGGAGAGTATCTCAATACAACCAGTAAAAAAATTAATTATACGCAGATGGCAACATTAAAGCACATTTGATTTATATAAATAATATCCTATGAGTAATTAAATTAATCTGCATGCATGTCTAGTTAATGCGCCTGAATATTCCCCTAAAAAATAGACAGATTATGTCTTAAAGTAGAACTATAGGCAAAACCTCTTTTTTTTTGGATAGTGTAATGGAGGGTTATACTCCTGTCAGATTTGTTTTATTATTTGCTATCTGTGTCCTATTGCAGAAATTTCCCTTCACTTACTGTCCCATAGCTAATCAGGAAGTGAGAGGAAATCCCTGAAAATTAACGGAATTCCTTGGGGACCCCCCACGTGACCAGAACTAGTATCCTCATTGGAAGGTTTGCCCTCTATTACTTTTCTGGGGAAAACCCAAAATGTGGGATTTTCTTTACTTTTACTTTCTCTTTTATAAAATGTTTATAATTTTAAGAAAGATTTAAAAAGTACAGTGTGTGACCGAAATCAGATATACAGACAGATGCATAATATCGATGACTTACAAGTCAATAGCAGTTGTACGTCAAATGAAGAGACTATTTTTTACTTTCACTTTCAAATACAATGGTAAACAGGACAAATAGAGAGGGTGAATCTAACTAATGGGGACACAGACAGCAATAAAAACTGGCAAGCATTTTAATCCCTCTCCACTCTACCCAAAACTGAAAAAAAAAAGTCTTGCCTTTAGTTATACTTTAAAAACCACCCCTATCAAAAACTATTTATCTGGTCTAGGTGTAGGTTGATGGGAATAATTTGTGGCAAAAATTGCAGTTATATTGCTTACAGACAAAAAATGATTGTTACTTAATCCAGTTGAATTCATTTGATTTAAAGCAGTATTAAACTCAAAAGCAAACATTTGTTATATTGCAACTTGCCAATTCTTTGATTTGATGGCTGTGTTCGTTTTCTTTTTTAGGCTTTCTTTCTTCTATTTTTATTTGGTGATCCAGCCAGCAGATCTGTAGTTTTTCTAAAGCCCAATCTTTCCAGCAGAATGTATCAGTTTGGATGGATGAGACAAACTACTTAATGCCCTGTACACACGATCGGTTCGTCTGATGAAAAGGGACCGATGGATGGTTTTCATCGGACGAACCGATCGTGTGTGGGCCCCATCCATTGGTGGAAAAAAATAGACCCTGTTTTAAATTTTTCCTATGGTTAAAAAAGAACAATGTGGAAATCCATCGGTAAAAATCCATGCATGCTCAGAATCAAGTCGACGCATTGCTCGGAAGCATTGAACTTTTTGAGCATTTTTCTCAGCACGTCGTAGTGTTTTATGTCACCGCGTTGGACACGATCGGATTTTTAACCGATGGTGTGTAGACAAGACTGATGAAAGTCAGCTTCATCGGATATCCGATGAAAAAATCCATCGGATTAGATTCCATCAGACAAGCCGATCGTGTGTACAGTGCAACACACTGGCAGGGATGATTAAAAGGATTTGATTTTATTTATTCATACAAAACCTTTATCCGAAAATACTGGTTTACTGTAACTGCTTGTAAAGTGGGAGCTGGCGTTTGGCTTCAATTTGTTAGTATCTAAATCTGCAAATACATTTAACACTACAACCCCGCCAAGACTGGCAATGCTTTCTGCTGTGCCTCCAGAGTTATGTCTCACTAATAAAGGATGTGTGTTACTTGTTTGGTTTTGCGTTTAATACCACTTTAAGAAATGATTTTGAATTGGTGACAGCAGTAGACCCCCAATGTTTGATGTCAATGGTTAGTCTCTATTGTCCCCCACCCCCTCTCTCAATGATAGGAGTGATCTGCCTACTTTTTTCCGAGAAGTTGGATTGTACCTAATGAACAAAAAAAATACAAAAATATAAAGGTCCAAGGTAAATTAAAACAATGCTGTTGTTGGCACATTATTGTATGATGAAAGTCAGCAGAGTCTAACCTCATCCACTAAGGTAAGGGACAATTCCTTTGGAAACTACAAATTAATTTGCAAACTGAACAGCCAATTTGCCTTTAGTAAATGACACCATGTTGAGGTATGCAGGTGAATAAAGTGTGGAGGGGATGTTGCAGTATCAGGCTACATTTCACCTGTTTGTTTTACCCTTGGCTCTCAGATCTGTATAATACATTATAAATTAAACTTAAAAGCAACTGTTATAGGATACTCCATGTAGAGTGCCATACCAATCTTTGTTCAACCCCTTCGACCTGAGGTATAAAAGGTGCTGGCCAGAGAAGCCCATCCTCATTTCAGTTCTTTGCAAGTCCGTACAAAAGTGGCCACACACTCATGACACCAGTCCTCCAGTTTATTCAGGACATGCACATTGCCTCTAGCCACAGCCCACTGACGCATTTAACCCATGGTCCTAGCCATAGAGATAAAAAACAACTGTGTTTGGTAAAGGGAAATTTTAGCCCAAATAATGATACCTAGACAAACAAATCATTAAATGGACCCCTCATAGAGCTGCATGGACCTGTCAGAAGGTTTTTATATGTAATCAGTATTTATTAAGACAATAATAGAGAAAATCACAAGAACAAAGGACAAGCATGTCCAGCAGGATTCCGCGTTTCAAAGTAAGAGCCTCGCAGGGCCATCAAGCAACCATAAACAAACTTTAAGCAGATTGTGCCGAACATGCACGTACAAACAATAACACAGTCAAACAGGACAGTCATGGCGGCCAATCCCAGAAAGGGCATCAGCGGCCATAGCGATCCCTGGGGCAATGAGGTGATTAAATAGCTAGCTGGGAGACAGCACCTTGTGACATAAGAATAGGTATCATCTAAGGGAGGAAAAAAAAAAAACCCAGAACGGAAACCTCAGATCCCAAGCCCAGGTCCATGACCCACAGTCAGGGCGGAGGGGGGCACCTAGGCCTCCAACTACCACCCTCCACCTCCCACGAGCCAGAGGGGCCAGGGCCGGGGGACCGTGAGAGGCACCCAATCAGGGCTACAGGACCAACGGCGGTCTAGCATTGTGCTCCAGGCAGCTCCCCATAACAACCAGCACATATTGACAAATAAATCCCAGCAGCAGCAAGTCATGTAAAAAGAAAATAAAGAAGAAGGAGGGATTTAAAAGAAAAGAAGAAGGAGAGAGACAAAGGGAAAAGAGAAAAAAAGAAGAGAGAAAAAAAAAAAGGGCCCCCAGAAAAGTGCAGCTAGAAGTGAAAGATAGAAAGAGAGAGGAAGAGAGAAAAGGGGGAATAAAGGGGAGAGCAGAAGAAAGATAGAGAGAAAAATGGTGCGTACCTTAAGGCTAACGGAAAAAGTGTCCACCTCCACGCCGGACGCATCTCTCCAATCCAAGCACAGCCCCAGCCAGTCACTCCAGCAGGAAACCACTAAGAGGGTCAACTCCTCACTTACCGAGAGTCTGTAATCTACGAGCCTTAAGGGAAGGCTCCGCCAGTTCCAGCAGAGCAACGTCTAGGCTAGAGGGGACAAAATTAGGGTCCGAGACATAGTCAGACCACGGTGCCCAAGTTGCTAGGTATTGTTCACGGCGATCACGACAGGTCGCCACCCAATCCTCCGCCTCTCCAATAGCACTCACCCCCCGAATCCAATCCTCGCAGCCAGGGACCTTAGATTGCTTTCAATAGATCGGGAGCAGCCGCCTGGCTGCGTTAAGTAAATGTGGCAGCACACTCCTCTTATAATGACTAAGAGCGGATTGTCGGGACATGGAAGGAGAAAGTGCACCGGAGAGAGGGGAATATCGAGCCCCGTGATCATCAATATCTGGTCTTTCACATCTGCCCAATAGGGCTTAATGAAGGGGCAGTCCCACCATATATGAAGTAGCGTACCCCTGTGTCCACAACCATGCCAACACAACCCCGACTCTGCGGGGTAAATACAAGCCATGTCCACAGGCACACGGTACCAGCGGGACAGAAGTTTAAAATTAGTCTCCTGGGTCTTGGAATCCATAGAGGAAGTGTGAGTTAGGTGGTACAAATGGGTTAATTGCGTGTCCGTAATGACCTGACCCAGATCCATTTCCCATCTCCGTATGTAGGCGGGCGTGGACAGAGGGGTAGCAGAGCCCAACAAGTGATACAGCTCCCAGGTGGGGGATAGGGTCTGCACTAACAAAAAGACGCTCAAATGGGCTGAGGGAGGAGGGATCTCTAATCGTATGGGCGTGTTTCATAAAAAAATGGTGTAGTTGCCTATAGCGCCAAAAATTCACCTGCGGGTCCTGTTGGCCCACAGGAAGGGCCTCATAATCCAAAAGCTTACCGTCCTTCATGAGCTTCCCGCAACAGGCATTACTATCATCTACTCATGACCCAAAAAAGGCCATTTGTTCTCCAGGAGGGAACCGAAGAAAGCCGCCTAGCGGAGCCAAGGGTGAGATAGGGGGGGCCAATTTCAGCAGTCAATTAAGCCTATCCCAGATCGTGAGCGCATGTGTCGTTAGCGGGGAAGTCGTCTCAGATAGTCCCCTATATTCCCGGGGCAGCCATGGTGCGTACAAAAGATTCTTACCAGCAAGGCAGTTTTCCAGGGAGACCCAAAGCTTTGAGTGGGAGTGAAAACGCCAGTTGAGCAGTCGCTGGAGAGCAATCGCTCTGTAGTATTGCCTAACGTCAGGAAACCCCAAACCACCTTCTGTCTTAGGACGCTTCAGCGTTGCAAGTGCTATCCGGGGCTTACGCGCATTCCAGACAGACGCGGTCAAAGAATAGTCTGGGCAAGCGGATCGGCAGCATCTGGAAATAGAAAAGGATACGGGGCAAAATATTAATTTTTATCACATTCGTCCGCCCAAACCAGGTGAAGGCAGTTTTAGTCCACCGAGGAGGTCCGCTTTAATAGCAGCGAGCAGGGGAGGGAAGTTAGCGTGGTATAGGGTGTCATACCTGTCCGTGAGCTGTACTCCCAGGTAGCGCAGGAATGTTCTGGCCCATGAGTAAGGAAAGGCGGTCTGGAGTCTCATCTGTAAACCCGGAGGCAAGGTGATGGGGAGGATCTCAGATTTCCCATAATTTATTTTAAAATTAGATAGGGTCCCGAAATGATTAAGTTCCTTCAGCAGGCACGGCAACAAGGTCAGTGGGTTAACGAGGTGGAAAAGGACATCATCAGCATAAGCTGAAAGCTTATGCTCCGTATCTCCAACCTGCAGACCTCTAATGTTCCCATTGGCCCTGACGGTGCGGAGCAAAGGCTCAAGCACTAGGGCAAAAAGAAGGGGCGATAATGGGGAACCCCTGCCTCGTGCCGTTCCTGATGGGGAAGCGGGAAGAAAGGGCACCATTCACCTTCACCTGTGCACATGGATCAGAGTATAGGGCTAAAATTGAGGCCAGCATGCGAGGACCGAGTCCCAGATGAGCAAGTACTTCTCTCAGATATGACCAGTCAACACAGTCAAATGCCTTCTCGGCATCGGTTGAGAGGATAAGGTAAGGTTGAGGGGGTGTACGGGAGAGAGCCCAATGGATAAGTTGAATCGCTCTCAGGGAATTATCTCTGGCTTCCCTACCCGGAATAAAGCCCGTCTGATCAAGGTGCACAAGCCCAGGCAGCAGATGTTTAAGTCAGAAGGTTTTTTATCCCACCCCGCCACTTTTTCTTTACCTTTATCATATTTTGTCTAGGAAAACGTCATCTGGTTTTGTCGGAAAAGAGACTTTATTTTTGCACTCTTGATTGAAGGAAGAACTGTAGGAAGAACTGTATCTAAGACAAATGTTCCAGATGTTCTGTCACTCCTGCTTGCTTAATTGCTCTGCTTCAGCGTGCCCTACTCCCATTCTTTAGACTTTCTTTTGGTGGTATTTTGTCTGCGATTTTATTTTTTGTATATACAAAAATAGGCGACATTGAAAAAAAATCAATATTTTACTTTTTGTTATAATAAAAAACTAAACTTTGTCAAACATTTAGGCCAAAATTTATTTAGAGGACTCAAGCGGGAACAGCGACACTTACAGCGATCAGAAAAATTGTATTTTAGGGAGTGAAAGGGTTAACAACAGTATGCTTGACACTAACACTAACTGTCTTTTCTATTATTTATTTGCAGTTTTGTTTTTAAGTGTGCTGTTGGTGCAACTTACTTGGATTGCTTCACTTTTCCTCCTTCCTGTGTTTAACAGGAGGAGGAAGTATTCCTTTAGCCGCCCCCTCTTGTCGGACTGAGCCGCGCGGACCGCCGCATTTTGGACCCCGATCCCCCCCAAATTACGTATGTGCCTGTCGGTGCCAGCCAATAATATATGCCAAGGCTGTTGTCAATATTCAATGACTTTATTTATTTAGATTTAATATTATTGCAATTTTATTTGTGGTATGGTTTTTATTGACTGTTACTTGCAACTCTAATGCTGCGTACACACAATCATTTGTTCGGGTTGTAAAAAACAAAGTTTTTTAAAAATGTAATTTAAAATTATTGTGTGTGGGCTTCAGAGCATTTTTCGGGTTCTGAAAAACGACAAAAAAAAAATTCGAACATGCTCTATTTTTTAACGACGTTTTAAACAATGTTGTTTATCGGGTTGTAAAAAATGATCGTGTGTGGGCTTTAACGACGTGAAAAATCTGTGCATGCTCAGAAGCAGGTTATGAGATGGGAGCGCTCGTTCTGGTAAAACTACTCTTGATAATGGAGTAAGCACATTCATCACGCTGTAACAGACAGAAAAGCGCGAATCGTCTTTTACTAACACAAAATCAGCTAAAGCAGCCCCAAGGGTGGTGTCATCTGCATGGAACTTCCCCTTTATAGTGCCATTGTACGTGTTGTACGTCACCGCGCTTCGCTAGAGCATTTTTTTTCACGATCGTGTGTGGGCACCGTCGTTATAATGATGAAGTTGAAAAAAACATTGTTTTTTCTAGAGGCTGAAAAACTTAGTTTTTTACAAGCCGAAAAATGATTGTGTGTACGCGGCATCAGGCCTTAAGCCAGATGTATGTAAGTAAGTATGTAACAATGTAAGTATCTTGACCCAACACATAGGCCTCGTACACACGACCGAGAATCTCGTCGTAAAAGAAACTTAGTTTTCCTCGACGAGGTTTTTGTCAAGCTTGATAAGAATCTTGTCCAACTTTCCTTGCATACACAGTCAAGACAAAATCTTCTTGTTCTCCAATGCAGTGACGTACAACACGTAGGACGGCACTATAAAGGGGAAGTTCGATTCCACTGGCGCCACCTTTGGGGCTTCTTTTGCCAATCTCATGTTACTGTGTGTTAAGTTAAAAATGTTGTGTGTATGTTTTTCGTTAAGTAAACTGTCTTGGATCTCGACGAGGAAACAAGAGAACATGCTCTTTTTTTTCTCGTCCGGAGTCTCAATCTCCTCGTCATGTTTCTCGTAGGGCTGGTTTACGACAAGAAACACGTTCGTGTGTATGCTTAGAAACCCGTGCATGCTCAGAATAAAGTATGAGACGGGAGCGCACATTTGGTAAAAGCAGCGTTCGTAATGGAGATAGCACATTCGTCACGCTGTAACAGACTGAAAAGCGTGAATCAGCTCTCACCAAACTTTTACTTAACACGCAGTAACATGAGCTTAGCAAAAGCAGCCCCAAGGGTGGTGCCAGTGGAATCAAACTTCCCCTTTATAGTGCCGTCCTACGTGTTGTACGTCACCGCGTATGAGAACAAGATTTTGTCTTGACTATGTGTATGCAAGGAAAGCTTGACAAGATTCTCGTCAAGCTTGACAAAAACCTTGTCGAGGAAAACTAAGTTTCTTTTACGATGAGATTATCGGTCGTGTGTACGAGGCCTGTGTGTTGGATCAAGATACTTACATTGTTACATACTTACTTACATACATCTGGCTTCGGAGTATGAAAAAAAAAATGCGTGCTGAGGGTGCCTTTCCAAAAGCAAAACTGACTTTTTTCTAATCTGTTTTTAAAACTACTGACTTATTACTGACCAATTTGGTGCAAAGAAACCTGTAGCTCAAAATAAACTTTTTTTTGTCCAGAATTCTAAAACAATCTGTTTTTTTTTTATGGGTAGCAGATCTGCTTCAACTTCTACTCTAGTTTTTTTATTAGGTTTATTTATTTTTTATTTTTACTATTTAGCTTATTTTCTCTGATTATATAGTGTCAATATACTATGAATAATTGTATAAAGTACACTGAACCATTCACACAAATTATTGTTTCAGAGAAGCTTACACTCTAATACAGGGGTGCCCAACCAGTGGCCCGGGCCACATGTGTCCCACGGAGCCATCTGATGTGGCCCGTAACCTCCTGCTCTGGGATGGAATAGAATAGAATACTGTTATTAAAGGTTAGTTTATTTCCAAAATCATCAGTGTATGTATGGGAAAATCTGTTCTGCAGTGGTTATTGGGCTGCTTTCAAACTGATCCGCAGGTGCAGAGCAGTGCACCTGCGGGTTACCTGCACTGAGCCATAGACTTCTGTTATTACCTGCGAGTTTGGTGAGTCTATTGCAAAGTGCAGGAAAGCCAAAGGTACACTGCGTTGCATCCATGCATCAGTGTGAAAGCAGACTTGGGCCCCTTTCACACAGTCCCACCAATTGGACCCTCTATTCACCTCTAAGTAGCGGCAGACATAAACTGACTTGTGTCCTACCTCCAATCCGATCCGCAAAAAAAATCTGCAAAAAAGGAGTATAGTGGGCTATGTCAATCAGAGCAGACACGGACATGCCATCAACCCGCTCAACTTATTGTGGCCCGCGATTGGTAATCAAGTTGCTAAAGTGGTCCTCACTCTTCAAAAGGTTGGGCACCCCTGCTCTAATATCTCTCAACAACATTCTTTGGTAAGTTTTGTCACTGGAGGACATTTGAGCAACCGGAGGAAATCCATGCAAAGAGGAGAAAAACACAAAGTTCATGCAATGTTCCTGGTGGAAATTGAAACCAGTGCCCCTGTATTGCAAGGTAAAATAGGTAGGCATGTAGCCAGCAATCTAAATTGCCTTTACTGCAATTAATTTGTGTACTCTGACCTATGCTTTCATAGTAAGAAACAAACGCCAACTTAATAAAAGTATAAAAGCATAATAAATCTCTAAACATAATAAAATAAGGTGCATGTCCTCAACGTTTAATGAATTAAAGCCGAACCCAAGCATATAGAAAACAAGACTAATTAATGCAGTAATGAATTCAATAAAAATGCATTTTTAAATGCCAGTAGCAAAAGCACACTAAGATTGATAGAGGGAGGGGTGAACAAGTTAAGAACCAGTTTTGTGTGCTGCTATGCACATTACTAACATGGATCATACTGATAATGGAGTAGAATGATTATCTCTTCAGTTTTCTGTGGCTTTTCCACAGTTCAATAACAGGCTGGGGCAGGGAAATTACCAGGCTGTAATTCATAACTGCATAAGAATACCTCCCAATCATCCCGGAAAGGGTGGGACTGTCCCAAGATTTAAATGAAATGCAGACGTTCCGTCAATCCAGGTTAAATCTCTGGGACCACATGTCATTATGAGTTCCAGCACTGGGCTCCACAAATTCCACTGCTTCAATCTGGCTCTGAACCCCCTGCAGTGCAGCCAGCTTTTCCTCTCCCTTCCCGGCAGCTGTGCTGCAGGGGAATTTACAGTGTATGCACCCAGCCCACCCTCTGCTTTAATTTCTGCCCCCGGTGTGCCCTGCCGCAGCACTGTTGGCTCTCCTCCTCTCTCTCCCACCGGCTTTCAGATGTTGCAGGGCACAAGGATTCAGGATGGAGAGCAGGGCGGCCAAGAAATATGTTACCGGGCACTTCTGTGTTCATTCACAATAACTGAAGCATAGTAAACTGTATTTACTTTGCTTCAGTTTGTGAATGAACAGGAAGCTGCTCAGCACAGAGCACTTCCCATTCAGAGGCAGCTCTAGGCTTTGCGAGGCCTTTAGCAAAATTTAGACGTGAGGCTCCACTCACATCCCCAAAATGTGAAAAAAATTCAAGCAAGAAAAATGGCTGCAGAAAGATGCACAGATCTAACACTCTCCTCACCCATCAGATATATGCAGCTAATATAACATCTAGGACCCAGCAAGGTGACAGCAGAGAACAGAAAAAACAGGGCAGCAACAGAGGTGGTGGCACAACATCCTGGTGATTAATCACAGGCAAATTAGACGGCCGCAAAGCCCCTGTGAGTGTGAGGCCTTAGACGACCGCCTAATTTGCCTAATTAAAGAGCCGCCTCTGTTCCCATTCATTCACTGCCCAGTGCAGCTGAAGCTGCAGAGAAAGGTTAGTAATTCACAGAGTGAATTTCTTTCCTGCAACCACAACTTGACAGACACAGACAGTGTTGATGTGGGAATCGCTCCTGTAGGGCCATTGTCTTCTCCTGGCAGGAGGGCGGGTAAGGGCGGGGGAAGCTGTTGCCGCCGGGAGAAGACAGTGATTACTGCTAGTGGCTATAGAAGCTGCAGGCGATAACCGCAGGTAAAACCCGACATGCTAGTTGTACCCAAGTTGATTGTTGGTACATTCACGGTTTGAATCTTGGCCGGTTCAGCAGGATTCGATCCGTGTATGACCTGCCTCAGGTCAGACTCAGTCCTTTTCTCTGTCTCAGAGGTGAGACATCAGGGGTCTTTTTAGACCCCTGATATTTCACCAAAGTCCCCCAACAAGGCTGTTAAAATAAAAATAAAAAAAATAATTAAGGTTTTTGTGTGCACTTTGGTCTCTGAGGAGCAATCAGCATTCGGTTTGCACTTCAGAGAGCATTTGACAGGCAATAAGGAGGCATTGTATTGCCTCCTCACCACCTTCTTTTAACCCCACACCTTAGATGGGTTGCTTTCGACAGGGGGTATAATTAATACCACAGCTTTGAAACAAAGCACCACGGCCGCAGCATCACAGCCGCAGCATTAATACACCCCCAGGCGCTGCCTCTGCAGCTAAACTGAGTTGCGGTTAAGGGCACTTTCCACTGTGTTACACACGCCACAGATCGCTGCCCCCCTGAAGTGTCTCTCATTCTCAACTTCAAAATTGAGAGGTATGATTTACAGAAAAGCCAAGTCACCAGCCAAGTTGTTTGCTCTGTCACAGCTGCATAAATCTCAGGACTGCCTGGATAGAAATACAAACACTTTAACAGGTAAATCATCTCTCATATAAGCATTTCAATAGTGTATTTGGCGGTTTGCCTGGAGCTAGATTCAATATGATCGCTCAGCTACAGGCTCTAAAAAGCTCATGTAAATGTAGCTCTACAATTTTTATATACGCTGGACTTATCTATACAGGAACAGTGACCTTCTTCCATGAATCTAAGAACTAACGAGGTGTAGATATTTATTCTTTTTTATTATTAATATTATTTTTGCTTTCATTTCTTTTTGCACTTTCTATTTCCCATTGTGTGTTAATATTTTGTAAATATTCCGACTTGTTCCGCAAAGAGTATTTTTAGCCACAATCCTGTTCTTTCAGTAATTTTGAAGTCACACAAAAGGAATCAGTGTGTTACAGAAGGGGATAATGTAAGCTTGAAAAGTAAAGAACAAAAGAATCTTCATAGT
This sequence comes from Rana kukunoris, assembly GCA_029574335.1. NCBI lineage: Eukaryota > Metazoa > Chordata > Amphibia > Anura > Ranidae > Rana > Rana kukunoris. The sequence goes on from CM056051.1 coordinate 219,786,241, forward strand.
TGATGGAAAAAGTGCTAGCTTTTGACTGCCAGCCAAGTCTTGTTCTGGTTTTAAGTCTCACAGAGATCAACCTACAGGAAAACTGTGAGAATTTAAATATCGTTCTCACTCTATTTGTAATGCTGGGCTGCATAAGAAAAAAAATGTTTTTATTGGATTTATATTCATTCAAATGGTAAATTTCTTTATACATACTTAGGTCTAATCCTGACATTCAAGAAATTGAGAATGTTGTCACAACTGTCTGTATTCTTCATGACATAGATTTAACCTCCCTGGCGTTATGATTCTGTCTGGAATTTTGTACCAAAAGCGTTGCAATTGTTTTTCAAGGAAATGTGGTGTTATGTATTATAGGCCTGCAATTCTTAGTAAGTACTTACTTAAATCTATCTAAACAAGAGTCTAATAGGCATCCCGGGTATGATTTTTTTTTTTTTTTTATTAAAAATTATAATATAATAAATAATTATAAAAAATTATAATAAATAATAATATAATTATAGTAAAAATTATTCAATAATGTAATCAAATCAAAATCACTGAAATTTGCTCAGTTGCAGAATTTTTGCTGTCATTATTTTTTTTTTTATGACGAATTTCCCCACAAATCGCTATCGCTAAATTCTGCAAGTGATTATAATTTATTATCGCTGTTTTTTAGCTGCTCTAAAACAATTTTTGCCATAAAGGGACACTTTTGGTTGCTATGGGCAATCTACAGTTTGCAGGGAGAAAGAAAAGTTTTTATTATGTAAAAGAACATGCAGGGCACTGGGCAGACCACTAGGGACATGGGGGGTGTGTATTTTTTACATACAGTACTGTAATCTATAAGATTACATTGTACTGTATGTATAGTGTTTGTTTACATTTTTGAATTTGGCGCCGTTCTCCGTCCCCGTGCGTCGTAACGTCGCAGGGAACGGAGCTCGGCGGCACACGGGGACGCTGTGTGAATCGAGCGAGCACCCGCTCGCTCACACAGCGGGGATGCATCGCTGGATCCACGGAGAAGGTAAGTAAACTCTCTCTGGATTCTGCGAGGCGAGCCCGTGTCTGACACGGGATCAACAATAGTAGCAGCAAATTTTTACCCCGTGTCAGACACGGGAAAAACGCCAGGGAGGTTAACAAGGTTTTGGAAAAGATTTTGGTCCATATTGACATGATAGCATCACACAGTTGCTACAGATTTGTCGGTTGCACATTCATAATGTGAATCTCCCATCCCACCACATTCCAAAGGTGCTCTATTGGATTGAGATCTGGTGACTGTGGAGGCCATTGGAGTACAGTGATCTCATTGTCATGTTCAAGGAACTAATGGTGAGATGATTTGAGCTTTGTGACATGGTGCATTATCCTGCTGGAAGTAGCAATCAGAAGATGGGGACACTGTAGTCATAAAGAGATAGACATGGTCAGAAACAATACTCAGGAAGGCGATAGCGTAAACAATGCTCAATTGGTACTAAGGAGTTCAAAGGGTACAAAGAAAATATCCCCACACCATTACACCATAGTTGATCCAGGAAAAATCTGATTGCCTCTCGGGGGATCAGGAAGGAATTTTTTCCCCTGCTGTAGCAAATTGGATCGTGCTCTGCTGCAGTTTTTTGCCTTCATCTGGATCAGTGTTTCTCAACTCCAGTCCTCACGCCTCACCAACAGGTCAGGTTTTCAGGATTTCCATTATTTTGCACAGGTGATTTGATCAGTTTCACTGCCTTAGTAATTCCCACAGCCTTTTCATCTGAGGGAAATCCTGAAAACATGACCTGTTGGGGGGGCTTGAGGACTGGAATTGAGAAACACTGCTCTGGATCAACTGTGGGTATAGAATTGGGTATATGGGATTGTACGATCATTTTTATTTTATCTACTTTTTATGGTTGAACTAGATGGACTTGTGTCTTTTTTCAACCTGACTAACTATGTAACTATGTAACACTACCAGCCTGAACTGTTGATGGCTGTAGGCCATCTGCTTCAATGTTCGATGTGTTGCACATTCAGAGATGGCGTTCTGCATACCTTGTTTGTAACGAATGGTTATTTGAGTTACTGTTGCCTTTTTACTGTGTTTCCCCGAAAATAAGCCCGGGTCTTATATTAATTTTGACAATCAAAAACACAGTAGGGCTTATTTTTGGGTAGGGCTTGTCATTTCATGTGCTGTCGTCTTGCCCCCTCTCCCTGCCTGCCTGGCAGGAATGCCCAGTGCGAAGTGACTCAAACACGATTGTAAACTCCAAGAATCCTTTCTATTACAGTAGAATATCATGAAAAAGGTGTGTGTTTCTGTATCACATACCTTCTTACAGCACCACTCGGTGCTTCCATAGACGGCTGGAGCTCTCTCCCACGATCCAAGCATTGCAGAGGGAGGGGGGGCAGACATCCCCACCGACAGGCAGGAAAAGAAAACATCAGCTAAGTGCCCCTCGGCACCTTCCATAGCCCGCTGTGATCCAGCTTTGCAGAGGGAGGGGGGCCCCGAGATCCCTGCTGACAAGCAGGAGAAGAAAACATCAGCTGAGTGCCCCTCGGAGCTTCCATAGCCCGCCGCGAACCAGCATTGCAGAGAGAAGGGGGCGGAGATCCCCCCGCTGACAAGCAGGAGAAGGAGATCAGCGGAGTGCTCCTCTGCACTTTCATAGCCTGCGGCGATCCGAGCATTGCAGAGGGAGGGAGGGCGAGATCCCCTGCTGACAGGAAGGGGAAGAGGAGGAGATAAGCTGAACGCCGAGTGTCACTGTATACCGAAGGTATTTGACTACAGAAACACACACACTAGGGCTTATCTTCGGGGTAGGGCTTATATTGCAGCCCTCCTTGAAAATCGGGGTAGGTCTTATTTTTGGGGTAGGTCTTACTTTCGGGGAAACACGGTATCATCTTGAACCAATTGAACCATTCTCCTCTGATTTCTGACATTAACAAGGCGTTTTCATCCAAATAACTCCCGCTCACTGAATATTTTCTCATTTTTTTGACCATTCTCTATAAAACCCTAGGGTTGTGCGTGAAAATCCCAGTAGATTCTCAGTTTTTAAAAATACTCAGACCAGCCCCCATGGCACCAACAACCATGGGTACGTTCAAAGTCACTTAAATACCATTTCTCCCCCATTCTGATGCTTGGTTTGAACTTCAGCAACTTCTCTTCACCATGTCTAGATGCCTAAATGCACTGAGTTGCTGGCATGTGATTGGCTGATTAGCAATTTGTGGCCAATGAGTGTATATGTGTAAAGCGCTGCGTAAATTAACAGCGCTATATGCAAGAAGGGACTATGAGCAGAATGTTAGATTTATCTGTTGCATGTTACACTCATGAATAGTGCCTTACTGTCTCAATACCTGAATATAATGTACCGTATTTCATGTTTTTACAGTATACTCTGTGGCCCGGATTCACATACATCGGCGCATATTTATGCCATCGTAGCGTATCTCTTTTACGCTACGCCGACGCAGCGCAGAGAGGCAAGCATGGAATTCACAAAGCAAATGCTCCCAACTCTGCGCCGGCGTAGCGTATATTTCGTAGGCGTAAGTGGAAGTAGGTGGAAGTGGGCTGGAAGTGGGCGTGATCCATGTTAATGAAGCGTGACCCCATGCAAATGATGGGCCAGGCGCCAGACAAGTACTTAGAACGAACTGCGCATGCGTCGAGACGTGGACGTATCCCCGTTCGCATGCGTGCAACCACATCGAAACAACTGCCTAAGATACGCCGGATCACTGTGTACGCCGTGAACGTAACCTACGCCCAGCCAGACCCACGTCGGCCCATATTCACAGGCGTCCAACGTACAATACGTAGGCTTGTGTTCCTTGGTCCATACCTTTGCATGGGTTGCGCCTCATTTATGGGGAATAACTTTACGCCGAACGTAAAACTTACGCAAACCGCGTAAATCATGCGCCAGGCGCAAGTATGTTTGTGAATCCGCGTATCTCCCTCATTTGCATATTTGAATAGAAAATCAATGGGAGCGCCACATGCGTCCAGCATAAATAGGCGCCCACTCTACGCCGGCGTAGGCAAGTTACGTCGGTGGGATGAAGTCTGTTTTTAGGTGTATCTTAGTTTGTGGGTCCGGCGCAAAGATACGACGGTGCATATTTGTACTCACGCAGCGTATCTAGAGATACGCCAGCGCAAGTGCTTTTTGAATCCGGGCCTGTATGTTTTGTGAGCAAAAGTTCCTAGCTTTTTCACCGATGGATAAAAAAACGATGGGGCCCACACACGATCGGTTTGTCTGATGAAAATGGTCCATGGTCCGATCATGTGTACGCGGCATTAGATGGGGTAAGACTGAGTCTTTAATAAAAGTACTTTTTTTTAACTTCTTTGAACTTTAATCTGCAATTATCAGTGTTTAAAATAGTTTTCTATGTTGTATTTTTTGTGCCTAATTTGATAGGTTATGCAGGGTTCACCAGCTTACCATTGACTACTTGTCTGGATGCATCAATAAAAGGCTAACAATTACCAAAGAACATTCTCTTCTCTGTCTGTTATCATTTTGCAGCACGCACTTCCTGGCATTCAGCATAAGCATGTGCACACAGTCAAGCTTGAATTGTAAAATCACCAGAAGAATGTGCATGACTTAGCATCTTATTGGTATTTAGAAAAAGGCTTGACTCAAGAACCAATTCTAGCACACAGTGTTACTTTCTTTGTGTATAAACATTTGCATTTGTCTTTTTTTAAATCAACCTAATTGGTATTTAGTATTTGAAAACATAGAATGAAAAATTCATGAAACTTTCTGATCTCAGGATGCTACACTGTACAGTTATCATACAGTTGCTTCTGTTACTTCATACATCTGCTGTAATGTTCTGACTTCCAAAAGCAATACAGTGTGTGGTCACTGTGGTTTGTGGTTTTCATAGGTACTCAGGTATTGGGTAACAGATTAGTTTACACTTGTCTAATTCATTTAAGAACTTTTATAACAATCAGCCAGCTTAAAGGGATTGAATAAATGCTAAATTTAATTGGATTGAGATCACAGATTATTGTACAATGTTCTTTAGTTAATCATCTTAAATTACAAATGTGCTCTAAAGTTAAAGTGATTCTAAACACACATTTTTTTACATCCATCTTTCTAAAATATCAAGTTTATTATAGCTCTGTTTTTTTAAGTCTCTAATGCCGCGTACACATGGTCGGAATTTCCGATGGAAAAAGTCTGATGAGAGCTTTTCGGTGGATATTCCGACCGTGTGAATGCCCCATCGGACTTTTTTTGTCAGGATTTCCGACGGACTTAGATAGAGAGCAGGTTCTCAAATCGGAAAATCCATTCGTCTGTATGCATTTCCAATGGGGAAAAAAACATGTATGCTACATGTATGCTAGGAAACAATTTGACGCATTGAACTTCTTTTTCTCACCTCGCTGTAGTGTTGTATGTCACAGCGTTCTTAATGCTTGAAAGTTTAGAGAACTTTTGTGTGACCGTGTGTATGCAAGCCAAGCTTGAGCGGAATTCCATCTGAAAAAACATCCAACTTTTTTCTGACGGAAATCCCGCTCGGGTATATAGGGCATTACTTTTGTTTTCAGGCTTCTTTTTTCGTCTGTGCATGCTCCCAATTTTCTTCTAATGCCCATCACTGCTACCAGTGTAGAGCGAGCAGTGCCATTATTTCTGATCACATGATCCGCTCTATGCATCCTACAGGTCCCATAGCACTGAATAAGACCCCTTTCACACCGGGGCATTTTTTAGGCGCTTTTAGGCTAAAAATAGCGCCTGTAAAGTGCCTGAAAAACGTCTCCCCTGCATTCACAGTGTGAAAGCCTGAGGGCTTTCACACTGAAGCGATGCGCTGGCAGGACATTAAAAAAACTCCTGCAAGCAGCATCTTCGGAGCGCTGAAGGAGCGGTGTATACACCGCTCTTGCCTATTGAAATGAATGGGCAGCGTGGCCGAACCGCCGGCAAAGCGCCACTTTGCGGTTGGATTTAACACTTTTTCAGCCGCTATCGTGGGTTAAAAGTGCCCCACTAGTGGCCGAATACCTCCGCAAAAATGATGGTAAAGCGCCGTTAAAAATAGCTCTGCGTTACTGCTGATGCCGCCCTGCGCTCCAGTGTGAAAGCAGCCTTAGTGTGGCTGTGTAGTCTATTTCAGGGGCCAGCAGGAAAGCATAGTTCCCAACTGTCCCTGATTTCGAAGAACTGCCCCTGATTCGGAAAACAAAGTCCCTCTGTCCCTGTTTTTTCTAGGTGGTACTTTCTGTTTCAATAGTTTTTTCATCCAATTTCTAAATTGCTGCATTCGTCAATTTCAAAAGCCAATATAAAGGAATAGTAGTGGTAAAAAAAAGCACTTGTGGGTTTAACTAATCATTTTTTTTTTTGCTCCTTTAAGGGGGCGTGGCAGGGGGGTTACATTATGTCTGCATACTTTTACTAATAGGTGTCCCTCGTTCCTATCTCAAAAAAGTTGGGAGGTATGTGAAAGGGTGGCTATGTTCACATACAAAAGGAGGGCATGTAGAACGAATGTAGCCACCCTAGAATAAGAAGTCTGAGAACAGCAAAAACAAATTTGCACTTAGAAGATGAAACAAAGGAAGAGGGAGATATGTAGATTCTACTTATTTTTAAATATATTGCATTTATTTTATTTGAAAAAACATGATCTTTGTCCTGTATTAAAAAATAATTACTAATACTGTAGTTGCTGACTTTAAATAAAAGGACATTCATCTGTCCAGGGGTTCAGCCCGTGCTCAACCAAAACGCTTCTTCTTCGGTCTTTGGGTCCACCGCACTGGCATGTAGGAAAGTCAGAGTCCACAAGCTATGGGATGTCTATCTGAAAATGGATCAAAGTGGCTGTCTGTGATTCCTTGCAGCTTCACATCCAGCAGTCCACTGTGCATGTGCGAGCAATGCAGCGCTTTGGGAATGGTCACACCAGCGACATGTCCCAGAAAGTTGCTCGGGGGGGAAAACTTCTAGTGGATCGTTAGGGCGATCCAATGAGAAGTGCAAAAAGGTACCTGTCAAAACCACCTACCTGCTTCTCCCGCCCCAAAAAAAGTGCCAAAAACATAAGAGGGGGGAGATAAAGCAGAACTTTCCCTTTAGGGTGAAGTTTCTCTTTAATGTAACTTTAAATATCTGAAACACATTCTGTATCTACATGGCCCTTAACCTTTTTTTTTTTACAGTTGAATTTCTATGGTGTTACTCTCTACATGTCTTTAGCTGCTATCCACATGTATAGATTAAAATATATTTTTGTATGCAAACAACCCAGGCTCAGCCTGTCCTAGGTCTGGCTCTGAACAAGAAGAAACACTTAGCTACCATGATGCAATAAGAGCTTAGGTGAACTAAGACAGTAGACTTATTTAGAGTATCATAATCTTTAGATAAAAATTTACCACATGTCACTTCTGGCTGGAAATGTGAGACTAAAGTATAACTTCAGCCAAAGAACTAAATATACAGTTTAAATACACACAGTATAATTACTGATTACCTGCCAGAGAATTTGTAGTTTGGGCCAAGGATCCTGTGATATGCACACCTCTGCTAGTCATAATAACACCCTACTATTTCCTAATATACCATTACTACTCCCTGGTTTAGCTCCCTGCTAATTGTACAGGGATGATGATTCCGACTCATTGTTCATTGGTCATGGCTGAAGGCGGAGAAATTCATAAGAAGTCATGAAGCTAAACCAGAATGCTGAATCGCTGAACCAGAAGAGTGTAAAGCTTGTCATACACACAACTCTGTATCCTGGCCTAGGCCAACAAGGCCCAAGCCTAGGGCAGCACTTTGCAGGGGGGCAGCACGGAAAGAAGCCCCGTTGGCTTGCATTACACTGTTAGCGTAGCGCCAGTTTTATGGGGTGGACTGGGAAGAGAGGCAAATTAGTTTAGTGCCCCCATAAAGCGGCCACACTGCTTTTGGTATGCGGGAGGCTGGCATTCCACAACTGTGGCGGGAGCTGCGCTTCTAATTATGACTGTTTTATCATCCTGGACCACAAACCTTCTTCACCGTGCTATGTATTTTCTTCTGCACCATTGGCATGGTTATATCTTCTTACGTGATCTCCATAAAATTATCAGAAATATGTGCCTAAAGTAGAACTATAGGCAACACTTTTTTTTCATTTTGGATAGAGTAAGGGAGGGTTATAGCCCCTGACAGTTTATTTTGTACTATCCCTGTCCCATTGCAGAGATTTCCCTTCACTTTCTGCCCCATAGCCAAACCGGAAGTGAGAGAACATCTTTGCAAATTAAAGGGAACTCCATTGCCGCCACCCCCCTGCCCCCCAGGCCCTTAGAACTAGTGTCCCCAGTCAAAATTTTCACAGTGGGTCTTAAACAGCAAGGGGTGTGGCCTTGACAGGAAGGGGTGGGTCATATTTAAATTAGGGGGTGCAAGAGTTTTGTCAGGCCTAGGGCAGCACAAAACCTAAATTCACTACTGCTCATGCCAGTGGGTTGGATGAAATAAATCTAGCATTCTTCCATCCATGCTAACACTGTGGATGAACAAATTGCCTTTGATGAGCTATTATAAACAATGGTGGCAGCAGAGCAAAACATTGCTTGAATTTTGACCAAGCCAGCAGGTGTTATCCAAAATTTGAGCAGTGTCTGGCCAACTTAGGTGTGTCATCTGCATCATCTGTGGATTTGCATTGTCTCAAGACGGTGAAAATAACAAGACTGACTAAATAAAAATACATATATATCAACTTTGTATACTCAGAGATCTAATGCTGGGTATTCTGTGGAGACTGTGGTTAATGAAGGAGCAGTGGTGGATTACTGGAGAGGTTAGTATAGTTAGGTATTCAGGGATTAACCAAGTCAAAAATGTTGCTGACTTTGTGGGCACACAATGAGAAGAGAATCAGTAAAAAAGTATACATTTTGTTACAACATAGGCCCCTTTCACAAGTGCGGACCGTGGGGTAGATTCACATAGATCAGCAGATCTTTAGATCCGCGTGATCTATCTTATTTACGATCCGCCAGCGCCAGTTTTTGAGGCAAGTGCTGTATTCAGAAAGCACTTGCCTCGTAAGTTGCCCTGGTGGATTGTAAATCCCCCGGCGGAATGCAAATTCTGCGGCTAGGGGGAGTTTACTATTTAAATCAGGCGCGTCCTCGCTCCGATCGTACTGCGCATGCGCCGCCGGCTAAATTTCCCAGCGTGCATTGCTCCAAATGACGTCGTAAGGACGTCATTGGTTTCGACGTTAATGCAATTTACGTATAGCCGTATTCGCGAACGACTTACGTAAACGACGTAAAAATTTCAAAACTCGACGCGGTAACGACGGCCATACTTAACATAGGATACGCCGCACTTACCCCTCATATAGCAGGGGTAACTATCCGCCGGAAAAAGACGAACTCAAACGACGTAAAAAAAACGGCCGGGCGCTCGTTTCTGAATCGGCGGTTCTCTTCATTTACATAGACGTCGCGTAGAAAAATGGAAGCGCCAACTAGCGGCAGGCGGGATATTGCAGCCTAAGATCCGACAGTGTAAGTCACTTACACCTGTCGGCTCTAAGGGAGATCTATGAGGAACCTGATTCGATGAATCAGCCACATAGATCTGATCGTCGGTTCTCCGTTTGCGGATGAAAAAGGGACATACATTGGTCCCTATGTGATTGTGGGTGTCAGCGGATAAATATCGCCTCTGCAAAGATCCAATTTTGCAGACAGAAGAAGATCCAATTTTTTCTTTCGTCTGAGGATCGGATCGGATAAACACGGACACCCGGTCCGTGTTCATCCGATCCCCCCATAGGGGAGAGCGGAGAAAAGACAGAGCGGTCCCTGCACAGTGTGCAGGGACCACCCTGTTATCCGCTGGCTGAACGGGGATCTACGGAGCAATCCCCGCTGAGCTTACGAAGCACACGGAGGCGGATCATTACTGATCCGCCCCGTGTGAAAGGGGCCATAGTTAAAAAACATATAAACAACATGCAAACAACACCCTGTATGGACACAGTTACCAGTTACCCAATAATGCAGTTATAGAGGACTGGACCGATGGTACTAAATGTATTTAATAATGTATCAAGGTAATAGAAGAATTTCTGCTCCAGTAATGCCTCCAAAAACTTGCTCGTTAAGGTGTTTCACTAAAATATTAGCTTCCTCAGGACAGATACTGGGTAAGTGCTGGTAAACGTGTGGCTCCGGGTATGGGAGAACTTGACCACACATACGCAATTTAGTTTTTTCGGTTGTCTGTTAGTTTGGTCAAGTTCTCCCATACCCTGAGCCACAAGTTTATTAGCACTTACCCAGTATCTGTCCTGAGGAAGCTAATATTTTAGTGAAACGCGTCGACGAGCACGTTTTTGAAGGCATTACTGGATCAGGAATTCTTCTCTTACTCTGATACAGTATTAGAAACATTTTTGTACCGTAGGTCCAATCCTCAATAACTGCATTATTGGGCAACTGGTGTCCATACAGGGTGTTGTTTGTATGTTGTTTATATGTTGTAATAAAATGTATACTTTTGTACTGATTCTCCCTCTCTTGTGCCCACAAAGTCTGCTTATTTTTTGACTTGGTCAATCCTCAAATATATATATTTTGGATGTTGGCATGATGAGGGTCCACCTTTCTAGTATAGTTAGGTCAAGAACGGGTTATTCAGCGTACTGTCAGTTAAAATATACCACCATAAATAAGCTAATATAAGTAAATTCAGTAAATTTGCATTTACTTTTCATAGATGTTTACTATGCAAAAGAAATGCATAGCTAAATGGTATTTTTTTTATATATATTAGCATAATATCATTTAGAAATGCAGGTAATCTGCCAGGCAGCAAAACACCTAAGTTCCCTCAGAATCTTAAAAGGATTAGCTTTACTGTCCTGAAACCAATGTGCATCCCAAGACAAGTTGATGTAGCTCCCTTCTGTGCTTCATTTGGAGGGACTGTCATGCTTTTGGAACCAAATCACTTTACCTCCTCCTTTCTCAGTTGTCTCTTATTTTGGTCTGTCATATAAAATGTATTTCACTACAATAAACCTTTCATACAAACTCAAAATTATAGCATTTGTTCATTTGAAAAGATGGTATAAATAAAATATAGTGGTTCGAAAAAAGCAGTTTTGGGTTCATACAATCATTATTGTTTGCTAATTAGCCTTTCTTTTTCCCGCATAACTTAGGGTTGACATGGGTACTTCCTTTCTTTATATACTTGTTGTCAGTGTTTCTCATTTCAGAATGTTGGGCTAAAAGAAAATGCAGGGAAATTAAAGAAAAGCAATATTTAAAAAATAAAGAAAAGAGGGCGCCTCTGTGTTAAGCGACAAATAGCTTTAATAAAATATAGATTACAGCATCAACTCAGTAAGTCTTAGGCCTCGTACACACGAGCGGATATGTCCGCTGAAAACGGTCCGATGGACCGTTGCAGCAGACATCTCCGATCGTGTGTATGGGCTAGCGGACAGATTTGTCCACCCGACAGATTTCAAAGCATGCTTTGAAATCTATCGGGTGGGAATGTGTCCGCCCGACATGTCTGCTGGTTAGTACACTTACCAGCAGACATTTCGTCCCGCACCGCCGCCGCGCCGCCGCCGAATGGATTCGGCGCATGCGCGGAAGTGTTTTACTTCCTGGTGCGGTGACGTGGCGGCGTCAACGTCACCGCCACGTCACCGCGCCGTCCGCCCGTGGGGAATTTGATCCGATGGTGTGTACACGCCATCGGACCAAACTCCAGATCGGACATATCCGATGGAAACGGTCCGCGGACCAATTTCATCGGATATGTCCGATCGTGTGTACAAGGCCTTAGAGTGGCGTCCTTCCGCACTAGTTGTTTACTGGTAGTTCTCTCAAACCCCTCTGTATCCATCCGTCCCTGTAGCAGGTTAACCAGCTGGTACGGAGAAACTGGTTGGAAGCAAGGCGTGGAGCACAGCGTGAGTCGCGGTGACGTCACTGTAATGTGACGACGTTTCAGAGCTTGCGCTTGCGTATGCCTAAGTGCGCTGCTTTCCCCAATATTTAAAAAATAGTAATCAACCCTGCATCTGATTGAACTATGCTTCTCCTTAAAGCATTTATTACCCCAACATTTCATATTCCTGATAGATGCCTGCTGTACCATGTACTTATATGAGAAATTAACCTGTTCTCTTTGTATGGTGGTCAGTTCTCTAGCTGTGCTGGAAACTCAGCTTGCTCTCCGCCAATGATCAGATGTGTGCTGACACCCCCACCTGCACAGCCATTTACTGGGAAGCTCAGTGTGCTGCTGCTTCCCCTCCCCCCAGCTCTTATGCAGTTGAGAACAGAGGGAATGTAATCACTTAAAAATAAGGGAAAAAGGGTATTTATAATGTTCTTTTATACAGTATCTATACAAAAATGTTTTGCCTTTCATTTTTAATTTAAACTGAATGGGTTGTTTTACAAGGTGATTGTTTACAATCACTTTATGTAACTCAACCCTACAGAAAAGAGACCTTCCTTCAGTGCCATCTGAGACAGGTGTTTTACATTGTGAAATGTTCTGTTTATTAGAACTAACGTCTCCTGTCAGCATTTCAGCTGATTAGATCTCCAGATTGCACTGTGAATATAGGACAGAATCTAGCACATTACACATGCCCCATAGCTTTTGCCTACTGTGTACAAAGAGGGTAAAGTAATCAATGTTCTAACACATTTTATGCTGCATTTGTTTAACATAATTTAAGAGGACAGAACACACAAAACACACGTGTATTCTCTACTATATAATTAGGAGTATTTATGGTTTATTTTTAGCAATATAAAGGGCTGGCCTGAGGGCAAGCTTCACGGTCACACCTCAGCTATTTAGAACTACACCCACTTTGACAATAACACCCTCGTATCTTTTTAAGACATCTTGTCTATGTCTGACTGTTTGCGTGACCTAGTTTGGCATCATCACCTTGTCCAGTGGCTCCTGTTACAAAAACAACATTTTTATTTCCTTGTTTGCTGAACCCGAAAACAGTTTATATTTAGTTTTTCCCTTTTTTTCTCAAAAGGTGTGCAAAGAAAATTTTAAATTTAAAAAACCAAAAATCCAACAAAATATTCTGTTCATCCCTATAATACATGCATACCTCCCAACGTTTTTGAGATGGGACACCTATTAGCAAAAGTAAGCAGGCATAGAACACACCCCCTGCTATACCACGCTTAAAGTGGTTGTAAACTGTCACAATGTAGAGTATAAGATTTCCTATCATCTGTGCCCAGTCTTGCCACACAGAGTTAATCCAGCGCTGAGTAATCCTCTTTTATGTTCAGTGAAAACGAACAGCCTTCCAGATAAAACCCTGCCTAAATCAAAAGGTCCGGAATCTCTCTGCTTGCTTTGAGTGAGAGGTTATTTACAAATATAGCTAGGACATGTTTATCATATGTTATGTTTTGTTTATCATAACATGAGGTGATATAACATCATAACACATCCTAGTAATATACAATGAACTTTGGATCACCCCTTGTTATGATAAACATGTCCAAGCTAGATGTGTAAATAACCTGTCACTGAAAGCAAAAACAGAGAAACGGACTTTATAATTTGGCAGGTTTTTGTCTGAAATTCTGTTAATTTGCACTGAACTTTAAAAGAGGATTACTCAGCGCTGGATTTACTCTGTGTGGCAAGACTGGGCACAGATGATAGGAAATCTTATACTCTACATTGTGACATAAAAAAATAAAAAAAAGAATTCTAAAAAAGGAGAACTATAAAAAATATATATTAATCCCACAATTGCATTCTATCTTTACCACTTTTATTCTTTTTATTGGCTTTTGACACTTACAATGCAGCAATTTCGAAATTGGATGAAAGGTTTAGAACCGGGAAACACTCTTTAACCACTTGACCACTGGGCACTTAAACACCCTTCCTAACCAGACCAATTTTCAGCTTTCGGTGCTCTCACAGTTTGAATGACAATTACTCAGTCATACAACATTCTACCCATTTGAAATTTTTGTCCTTTTTTTCACACAAATAGAGATTTCTTTTGGTGGTATTTGATCACCTCTGGGTTTTTTATTTTTTGCGCTATAAAAGAAAAACGACTGAAAATTCTGTAAAAAAAAAAAAAAAAAATCTTGTTTCTGTCATATTAGCGGGTTATTTCTCACACACAGCATATGCATACCACAAATTACACCCCAAAACACATTCTGCTATTCCTCCCGAGTATGGCGATACTCCATGTGTGGGACTTTTACACAGCGTGGCCAGATACAGAGGCCCAATATGCAGGGAACGCCATCAGGCGTTTTGGAACACCCAGACCAATTCTGACATTTCTCTCCTACATGGAAAAATCATCATTTATTTACTAGAAAATTACATAGAACCCCAAAACATTATATATGATTTTTTAGCAAAGACCCTAGAGAATACAATGGCGGCCGTTACAACTTTTTATCTCGCACGGTATTTTCGCAGAAATGTATTGAACGCGTGTTTTTTAAAAAACTGTTTTGTGCTTAAAACAAAACAGTAAAGTTAGCCCAATTTTTTTTCATAATGTGAAAGATGAAGTTACGCCGAGTAAATAGATACCCAACATGTCACCCTTCAAAATTGCGCACGCTCATGGAATGGCGCCAAACTTTGCTACCTAAAAATCCCCATAGGCGGTATTGCAGAGTATTGGGGTATTGCAAAGTATCATGCAGGGTATTGGGGTATTGCCGAGTACTGGGGTATTGCCGAGTATTGGGGTATTGCCGAGTATTGGGGTATTGCCGAGTATTGGGGTATTGCCGAGTATTGGGGTATTGCCGAGTACTGGGGTATTGCCGAGTACTGGGGTATCGTTGAGTACTGGAGTATTGGGGTATTGCCGAGTATTGGGGTATTGCCGAGTACTGGGGTATTGTTGAGTACTGGGGTATCGTTGAGTACTGGAGTATTGGGGTATTGCCGAGTATTGGGGTATTGCCGAGTATTGGGGTATTGCCGAGTACTGGGGTATTGCCGAGTATTGGGGTATTGCCGAGTATTGGGGTATTGCCGAGTATTGGGGTATTGTTGAGTACTGGGGTATTGTTGAGTACTGGGGTATTGTTGAGTACTGGGGTATTGTTGGGTACTGGGGTATTGTTGGGTACTGGGGGATTGTTGGGTACTGGGGGATTGCTGAGTATTGTTGGGTACTGGGGATTGCAGGGTACTGGGGGGATGGCAGAGCTGGGATGTTTTGAGGGATGGCTGGATCTGTGACTGCATTTGTCACAGATCCAGCCACAGCTCAGCTGCTGACACCCCGCTCCCCCCCCTCTCCTCGCACACTGTACAGAGCGGAGAGGGAGGAACCGGCGTCATCAAATGACGCCGGTTTGTTTACAAGTGATCGCGCCGTCATTTGACGGCGCGATCACGTGGTAAACGGCCGCGATCAGCGGCAATTTACCGTGATCCGTGATGCGCCGGGTCTTCTAGACCCGGCGAGCACGGACACTTTCGTGAGCGCGTCCCAGGGGACGCGCAATCGCGGAAGTCAAGGACGACGTCCCAGGGACGTCGTCCCGAGATAACCCCGCCGCGCCGTAGCAGTAAAATGCTTATGGCGCGGTGGGAAAGTGGTTAAAGATAAATAGTGCATTTTATATATAACTATAATAAATGGGGAGGAAAAAGGGTCAGAGAGACTTTGCTCCAAATCAGGGACAGTCCCTTGAAATCAGGGACAGTTGAGATACACGTACATGCATATTTCCATATGTTTTATCCCTTTAGAAAAACTGCAAGTACAGCAAAATGCCATTGATCTGCCATAAATCTAGCGTGCTCCTAACTGTTCTGATATAACAGCAAGTATTGTCAGCAATGCATGCTCTGTCCCCCTACACCCCTTTCCTCCAACTTAACCCCCCCGTCCCCCCCGTCCCACTCCACTTACTGTATTGACTGTACATTCATTATTTTTTTCAGCAAATCAGTGCTGTTACCTTGACACCCAAAAGCTTACCAAATTACTAAATGCGGGGAAGGGCTCTTGTAAAATATAGTTCAAGCCTAAATCAGTAGGAACTGACTGTCCAGTAGCTGCATTTGTAAGAATTTTAAAAGCCTGGTCATGATGGCACAGAGAGTAATAAAAGCTGTCTTTTGCTACTGGGAAGTCAGTTCCTATCGATTTAGGCATGCCCTCAGAACTACATTTTGCAAGAACCCTTTCCTCGCATTCAGGAGGTTAGTAAGCTAACTCATCTTTTAAAAAAATGGATTGAATGAATTACATTTTTTCTCATTAAACGATACAGTGGGGAGAACATGTATTTGATACACTGCCAATTTTGCAGATTTTCCTGCTTACAAAGCATGTAGAGGTCTGTAA
This sequence comes from Rana kukunoris, assembly GCA_029574335.1. Classification (NCBI taxonomy): domain Eukaryota; kingdom Metazoa; phylum Chordata; class Amphibia; order Anura; family Ranidae; genus Rana; species Rana kukunoris. The sequence continues at coordinate 219,802,666 of CM056051.1, forward strand.
TTTGTATCATAGGTACTCTTCAACTGTGAGAGACAGACTCTAAAACAAAAATCCAGAAAATCCCATTGTATGATTTTTAAGTAATTAATTTGCATTTTATTGCATTTTTTGTACGTATGTAAAGGTTCATTTAAAAAAAAAATGTCATACTTACCTCCCTTGTGCAGTTTGTTTTGCACAGAGTGGCCCTGATCCTCCTCTTCTTGAGTGCCCCGTTGGAGAGCCGCTCTCCCTCAGGGCACTAATGCGTGTGCGCTCCCGTGTCTTGCTGCTGCGTACAGGTATGTCATTTTGTGCAGTAGAGCCAACCTGACGCAGTAAATATGCGGTAGACGGTTGGCAGTCGGCAAGTGGTTAAAGGCACAGGGGCACATTGGACACCCAGCACACAGCACAATGGCAGCAAAAGTTCCCAGTGTGTCCCCTGTCCAAATTTACACCAATAACAAACAGATGTTTGATATGCCTGGTGTGGAGAAAGCCTCTTGAGGGGGAGGGGGCAAGCAGGCAAGTCAGGACACTCTCTACTTTGCAAATAGAGAAAGGAGCTGTGTGTTAGTGGGCGTCCTGACACTCCTGCTCGCCCCCTCCCCCCTCGAGGCTTTCTCCACACCAGGAAGAAAGCCTTGCATTACGGTGTGTAGTTACAGACAATAGAACAGTAAGTGAGGATTTCTCAAAAGAAATAAGGACATTTAAAAGCAAAATCGAAGGATGAGGTAAGTGAAGGAGGACTGCAATAAGGTAAAGGAAGATATTTAGGGAAAATATATTATTCCCTTACAACCCCTTTAACAACCAAATTAACCTGTCCAACAGTATTCTTTAAAAACAGGGGTTTAGTAAGCACAGATTTGCAAATGCATTTTAGAAAAGCTGCTAATGAATAGACTGCTGTGCCTGTGCAAAGTTGAGCCACTCAATATACAATAGTGTGAAGCAAGCCTTAAGGCCTCCCTATAAGCCTACTTGGGAAATTAACCCCTCATGGATCGCCCTGCGCAGATACACCTGTACGTGATTTTATGCACTGGGTCTGGGGTGTACCACCGGCGTCCCGCTAATGCTGTGATTGGGCACAGCGGAAGCTGATGTTCACCAGCACCTCTTAGGAGAGGCAGAACAGTGGTCTGCCTAAGTAAACAAGGCAGACTGCCGTTCTGTGAGAGGGAAAGATGAAGATCTTGTGTTTCTGCTAAGCAGGAACACAGATCTCTGTCTTCCACCAGTCAAAGCATCCCCCACACAATTAGAAAGCACTTCCTAGGAGCACATTTAACCCTTTGATCACCACTGATGTTAACCCATTCCCTGTCAGTGTCCATGGCAGTGCATTTTGTTTTAGCACTGATCACTGTATTAGTGTCATTAGTATTATTGTCACTGGTCCCCAAAAAAGTGTCAGAAGGGTCAGTTAGGTGCCGATTTGTCCACAGTCCAGCTAAAAAACGGTGATTGCTGCCATTACTAGTTATGGCCGCGTACACACGAGGAGATTTATCCGATTAAAATGGTCTGACAGACCGTTTTCATCGGACATGTCTGCTGGGCTATTTTGGTTTGATCTGTGTACACACGATCAAACCAAAATCCCCGCGGACAGACATCGCAGTGACGTGGCGGTGACATTGACGCCGACACTTCACCGAACCAGGAAGTAAAATACTTCCACACATGCGTCGAATCCTTTCGATGCATGCGGGGGATTTTTGTCCTCTAGTTAGGCGTACTAACCAGCGGACATGTCGGACAGACGGGTTTCCAGCAGACAAGTTTTAAAGCATGCTTTAAAACTTTTGTCTGCTGGAAACCTGTCTGCTATCCCATACACACAATCGAATCTGTCCGCTGAAACTGGTCTGCGGACCAGTTTCAGCAGATATTTTCGATCGTGTGTACGCGGCCTATAACTTTTGCGTAAACCAATCAATATACGCTTATTGGGATTTTTTTTTTTCAAAAACATGTAGCAGGATACATATTGGCCTACATTGATAAATAAATGTGTTTTTTTTATTTATTTATTGGATGTGTTTTATCTCAAAAGGTGGCCTTCCTTGTCGTCCATTAGATCAGAGAGAAGAGTCTGTGAATTGACTGCTCTACTGTATCTTACAAGGATCCTTTCCTTACCCCTTCACAGGAAGGTTGTCTTATGACCTAGTCCTTCCTTCTTACAGAAGCTCCTGTTTTTATCTTAATGAAAACATCATGCTTCCTTCTTTCTATCTGATTGTTACTCATTCCACAGCTAGTGCTCTGTACACTTTTTATGTGGTGCAGGGAGTTTCAGTTTATCTCACTGCTACAGATTCCCCTAGGAAGACCAATTCTCTCCTATGGTTTACCAGCTTGGACTTAACCCTTGGGTGGTTCAGTGGATATACAGTTGTTTAAAGGATAGATACCAGAGTGTGGTTGTAAATGGGGTTGACTCAGAACAGTGACCAGTCATTAGTGGTGTACCAAAAGGCTCTGTACTAGATCCTGTTCTATTTTATCTATATGTAAGTAATATAGCTAAAGGTTTGGTGGGCAAGGTTGGCATGGCTATTTGCTGATGATACAAAGGTGTGTAATGGGTTGGTATCCCTGGAGGTGTCTGTAACATGGAACATGATTTGACATTGCTGGAAGATTGGTCAAAGAAGTGTGGAATCTGCAGTTTAATGTTTCTAAATGTAAAAGAATAAATCTAGGGAAAAAGAATGCCTTGTACAGCATTGGGGGTACAGTGTTGGCCACTAAATGGGAAAAAGATTTAGGGGTTTCAGGAAGGAGGTCCTGATTCCCCTATATAGGTCTTTACTGAGATGGTAGGGGGCGCTAAATATGCTATTTAATGTAAGATAGACTACAACTCATAGTCATATCTATACATGTGAATACTCATTGGTGATAAACAATAATAAAATTCATAAATAAACATAAAAATAAATGAAACTCCAACAAACAATAATTATATGATACTCAATCCCACTGAGTAAAATGTCCATAAAATAGAGTGCAAACTGTGCAAAACAGATTCCAACCGCAGATGTAAACTTCAATTGCTGTATATAATATAGATTGAAGATGTGAAACCACCACCTGGAAAATATTCATTTGCACCCGAAGTGATCAAATAAAATGGCTCCTTACCGACATGAATGGACTCTTTTAATTAAAAAAGAAGTCATGCAGTGCCTTATCAGGATATGTTTCCCAGCGATCATATGTTCATATAAGCCAGGACAAAAATATAATCATAGCGTAATATTGTTTATTTAAAAGATGAACAGTTAAAAACACAAGCCAAATGGCTGCTTACTTTGTACAGTGCCCTGATCCCGGCACTGAGGCTTGTTAGCGTGTGAGGTAGAGGGAAAGCCAGACGTCCGTCGCTGTAATGGCGCTGGTGATCTGGCATGCGTTCCACCGCCGTGAGCCAGCGGACCCGGAAGTGGCGTAGGGATGCGTGACTGGTATGCGCCTCGACGTACGTTTCGTAATTTTACGTCATCAGGAACGTCGAGGCGCATACCAGACACGCATCCCTACGCCACTTCCGGGTCCGCTGGCTCACGGCGGTGGAACGCACGCCAGATCACCAGCGCCATTACAGCGACGGATGTCCGGCTTTCCCTCTACCTCACACGCTAACAACCCTCAGTGCCGGGATCGGGGCACTGTACAAAGTAAGCAGCCATTTGGCTTGTGTTTTTAACTGTTTATCTTTTAACCACTTCAGCCCCGGACCATATTGCTGTCCAAAGACCAGAGCACTTTTTGAGATTCGGCGCTGCGTCGCTTTAACTGACAATTGCGCGGTCGTGCGACGTGGCTCCCAAACAAAATTGGCGTCCTTTTTTTCCCACAAATAGAGCTTTCTTTTGGTGGTATTTGATCATCTCTGCGGTTTTTATTTTTTGCGCTATAAACAAAAACAGAGCGACTATTTTGAAAAAAATGCAATATTTTTTACTTTTTTCTATAATAAATATCCCCAAAAATATATAAAAAAAAATATTTTTTCCTCAGTTTAGGCCGATACGTATTCTTCTACATATTTTTCGTAAAAAAAATCGCAATTAGCGTTTATTGATTGGTTTGCGCAAAAGTTATAGCGTTTACAAAATAGGGGGTAGTTTTATGGCATTTTTATTATTTTTTTTTTTTTTTACTAGTAATGGCGGCGATCAGCGTTTTTTTTTCGGTACTGCGATATTATGGCGGACACTTCGGACACTTTTGACACATTTTTGGGACCATTGGCATTTTTTTAGCGATCAATGCTATAAAAATGCATTGGATTACTATAAAAATGCCATTGGCAGTGAAGGGGTTAACACTAGGGGGCGGGGAAGGGGTTAAGTGTGTTCCTAGTGTGTTCTAACTGTATGGGGGGGGTGGACTTACTAGGGGGAATCACTGATTTTCTGTTCATACATTGTATGAACAGAAAATCAGCGTTTCCCCCCACTGACAGGAACGAGCGCTGTGTGTTTTCACACACAGCTCCCGTTCCCCGCTCTGTAACGAGCGATCGCGTGTGCCCGGCAGCGATCGCGCCCGCCGGGCACACGCACGGGACTCGGGGGCGAGCGGGGGGCGCGCGCGCGCGGCCGCCGGCGGCGCGCACGCGCCCCCTAGTGGCCGCGAAAAGCGCGACGTAGAGCTACGGGCTCTCGCGCACCCGTGCCGACCTGCCGCCGTATAACTGCGGCGGCTGGTCGGCAAGTGGTTAAATAAACAATATTACGCTATGATGATATTTTTGTCCTGGCTTATATGAACATATGATCGCTGGGAAACATATCCTGATAAGGCACTGCATGACTTCTTTTTTAATTAAAAGAGTCCATTCATGTCGGTAAGGAGCCATTTTATTTGATCACTTCGGGTGCAAATAAATATTTTCAAGGTGGTGGTTTCACATCTTCAATCTATATTATATACAGCAATTGAAGTTTACATCTGCGGTTGGAATCTGTTTTGCACAGTTTGCACTCTATTGTATGGACATTTTACTCAGTGGGATTGAGTATTATATAATTATTGTTTGTTGGAGTTTCATTTATTTTTATGTTTATTTATGAATTTTATTATTGTTTATCACCAATGAGTATTCACATGTATAGATATGACTATGAGTTGCAGTCTATCTTACATTAAATAGCATATTTAGTGCCCCCTACCACCCCTATTCCAATACATCATTCAGACACTGAATTTCTTGGGAGGCTGCTCACCAATTTATATAATTTATTTATTTAATTTTGGATATACATTTGGAAGCTAGCCCATTGTTTGGAGCTGGTATACCATATGTTCTTTTCCTTGGCGTGAATTTACACACATTTTTTGACACAGGTCTTTACTGAGACCTAATTTAGAATACTGTGTCCAGTTCTGGAGACCTCACTTACCAAAATGATATTGATAAGATATTGATAAGATATATAAGATATTGATAACGAGTCCAGAGATGGGTAACAAAATTGGTGAAAGGTCTGGTTAATAAAACATATCGAGAGTGACTTCACTTCAGGAACCTAATATGTACAGTCTGGAGGAAAGAAGGGAAAAGGGAGACATGATTGAAACCCTTAAAAACATCAAGGGGGTGAATAAGGTTCAGGAAGGAGGAAGTTTTTTTCAATATGAAACCAAAATCAAGGACATGACCTCAAACTTACTGGAGGAAAGTCCAAAACAAATCTAAGAAAGTATTATTTTAGAAAGATATATCAACATAAGTAGTGCAGTTCCAGTAGAATAATAAGAGGTAAAAATAGATGTAAAGGTAACATGCTTTAATTCCAAATAAATGAATCATGTACCAGAAACAATGTATCAAAATTCCAAACGATAAAACCAAGGGGAAAGAATGTTCCCTGAGGCCTTGTACACACGACGGGAAATATCCGCTGTAAACGGTCCCCGGACCGTTTACAGCGTATATTTGCGCCGGGATGTTTTGATCCGATAGCTGTACACACCATCGGATCAAATTCCCCGCCGGCGGACAGCGCGGTGACGCGGCGGTGACGTTGACGCCGCCACGTGACCGCCACGTCACCGCACCAGGAAGTAAACACTTCCGCGCGCATGCGTCGGATCCATTCACAGGATACGACGCATGTGCGGCAAGATATGTCCGCTGGTTTGCCGTACTAACCAGCGGACATATCTGCCAGCCAGCTATCCGGCGGAAATATTTCAAAGCATGCTTTGGATTTTTTCCGCCGGATGAATCCGGCAAAAAGCGTCCGTTTGCCCCTACACACGAGGGGATTTTTCCGCTGAAATGGTCCGTCGGACCATCTTCAGCGGATTTATTCCCTCGTGTGTACAAGGCCTGAGAGTACTGACCAACGCTGTACTGAATACTGACCAACTTTCACAGTAAACAATGCATTTTTATAGCTTTTTTGCTGTGAAAATAACAATGGTCCCAAAAATGTGTCAAAATTGTCAGATGTGTCCGCTGTAATGTCGCAGTCACGATAAAAATCGCTGATCGCCGCCATTAGTAGTAAAAAAAAAATAATAATAAAAATGCAATAAAACTATTCCCTAATTTGTAAACGCTATAAATTTTGCGCAAACCAATCGATAAACGCTTATTGTGGGTTTTTTTTATACGAAAAATAGGTAGAAGAATACGTATCGGCCTAAACTGAGAAAAAAATATGTTTTTTTTATATATATTTTTGGGGGATATTTATTATAGCAAAAAGGAAAAAAATATTGAATTTTTTTCAAAATTGTCGCTCTATTTTTGTTTATAGCTCAAAAAATAAAAACCGCAGAGGTGATTAAATACCACCAAAAGAAAGCTCTATTTGTGGTAAAAGAAGGACGCCTATTTTGTTTGGGAGCCACATCGCACTTGTCAGTTAAAGCGACGCAGTGCAGAATCGGATAGAGTAAGGGAGTATTATAGCCCCTGACAGTTTGTTTTTTTACCATCCCTGTCCCATTGCAGAGATTTTCCTTTACTTCCTGTCCCATAGCCACACAGGAAGTGAGAGGAAATCTCTGCAAATTAAGGGAATCCATTGCCTCAGACTCTCAGAACTAGTGTCCCAGCTCGAAAATTTCAGGGCGGGTCTTAAACAGAACGGGGTGTGGCCTTGACAGGAAGGGGTGGATCATATTTAAATTAGGGGGTGCATGAGTTAAGTCAGGCATAGGGCAGCACAAAACCTAAATACACTGCTGGTACTGACTAGTGGCTTCCATGTGATCTCTGCAAAACCGAAAGGCATGGATGGTTGTGGTTTTTTTTTCCCTCCTTTTTTCCCTCCCCCCCCCTCCCCACCTTCCTTTTTTGTTCTATGACACCAGTGCAATCTTTGGTTGGGAGTATCTGTGTATTTTTATCTACACCCTTATTGGAGAGCTACAATACACCTCCCCTTACATGCTAAGTCCATCCTTGTTGTAGTCCATCTGCTGGAGGACTGGCTTTATGCACACGCATACATATATACTGTATATGTGCCTATCCTCAGGTTTTCATTTTTAACATAGCACAGCATGTTTTAGATATGTATTTATTCATTCATTTAGTTATTTGTTATTTATTTATTCATTTTGCTTTACTTTTTTCTTCTTTTTTCTAAATTCTAAAATCTAAAAATATATTATTATTTATGGTCGTGGCCCTCTGACTGAGAGTGATGTGGATCACATAAACACGCGACAAGACTTACAACATAAATAGACCTGAAGTGTGCCTTGGTGGTCTGGTCAGTATGCCAAGAAAAGGGGGCATACCCAAAGTAAGTAATGGGTAGTTAATTGAAGAAGGATATGCTGAGAAGTGCCCTGAAAAAGGGAAGGGCGGGAGGGTGTCGAATGCGATTGAATGCGCAGACTCACGGACATGAGGTGAGCTGGGAAGAGTCGGCCCAGTGACGTGTAGTACTGCACACTGAACCGACAAAGAGCATGTGTGAGTGGGCTGCTTAAATACCCTCCGGGCTCCTCCCATAAACTCAGGCCACCATACTGGCCTTCTTATTTATGGTCGTGGCCCTCTGACTGAGAGTGATGTGGATCACATAAACACGCGACAAGACTTACAACATAAATAGACCTGAAGTGTGCCTTGGTGGTCTGGTCAGTATGCCAAGAAAAGGGGGCAAAAGACTCAGATAGGGAAATAGCTTATATTGATTTCTTGTATTTATTGAGCCAGCTTGGTAAAGGCTTGTGCCATTTCTTCCTGAGGATTTGGGATGTATGTGGCAAAACAAGGAGACTTCCCATCAGCCTGGTGTCTTGATTACGTGGTCTGGTACTCCCTGTTGTGAGGCAGTTGAGGCTGCTCTAATTCGGAAAGAATGTCCTGAGAACAGACTGGGATTTGAAGCCCAAGTTGCTTAGGATTCTGACATGCTTGACAAACTGGCTGCCACTCTGGAAGCTGGTTTAGAAAGGGTAGCAACAAGCTACCATCAGATTGGCTGGGTAGATGGAACAGTAGTTGGTCGAGCACCGTCACTGGGCGTCAGGCATTGTTAGTCTGAAACAGGTTGATGTCAACCCCCGGGGCTGGTTTGTTGCGTTTGCAAACTGAGAGTGTAGGGGTTCGAAAGCGAGTCGGGTGGCGTCGGAGCAGTGTCTGACTGCCAGAGCCACTGATTGTAAATTCACTAGGTCGTAGGGAACCGTAGAAGGCCTGGTAGATGGCTGCTAGGATGACTATGCTGGGCAAGGCCCTAAATGGGGAACGAGTAAGGATTTCAGACATGTGCCTAAAGAGGGCACACTTGAAAGTTAGGCGCTTGCTACTGACTACAGGTTGGTGCTTCTGTATGCTCTGTAGGAGGGACTTGACTGCATGGGCTCGAGAATACTGACAGTTTACTGGGGTCCTGCAGGGACAGGAAATGCTGGACGCCATCTAGATATGGCGTGATAGTATTGTGAGAAAGGGTCAGCTGCGTGTGGCAATACGATATGAAGGCTAGGACGTGTCTAACGTTGCCTATTGCTGCTCGGAGGCAAGTGGCCAAAAATTAGCAGTTAGTATTCCAAGCAGTGTATTAGGCCTTCAGTGTGTGATGCTACTTCAGTCCATCGTCAGCAATGACCAGGGTGGGACAGGGATGGTTATTGGGTCAGCTCCAGGCTCTTGCTGGAAAAACAAATAAGGTTAGAATGGGACAGAGCATCAGCTGCGATTTTGCATTTGCCTGGAATATGACTACAGAAGATATTAAACTGGTGACGGAGTGACAGCTGCGCGAGCCTGCGCAGGAAGGACGTGATGGGGAGAGGCTTGATCTACCTTAATTGATGAAGTCGGCTGTGGCCTGATTGTCTGTGGTGAAGAACACTGTCTGTCCAGTTCAAGTGTGGCCCCAAACCTGGGCAGCTGCCACAATGGGGTACAGCACGAGACGTGATGAAGACTGGGTGAAGCAGAAATTGAAGAGAATTTCTGGGGGCCAAGGTTTGGAGAACCAGTGGCGGACGAAAAATGCACGCAAAAGCCTGTGGTGGCTCGGCTGACACTGCCGGGATGAAGATTGAAATGCTGTTCTATCAGGTGGGGAAGTTGTCCCACATAGCTAAGTCTGCTACTGATGCCTGGTCTAGTTTAAGAACTTGGACTGGATCTTGCATTGGTGTGAGAAAATCAAGACAATACACAGGTGCTCAACAAGATGATATACGTGCACTCACTGACCAACGTGCACCCGCTGACCAACGTGCACTCGCTGACAAACGTGCTTTCGCTGACCAACGTGCACTCGCTGACCAGCGTGCACTCGCTGACCAACATGCACTCGCTGACCAACGTGCACTCGCAGACCAACGTGCACTCGCTGGTGCTGGATGGAAACCTGAACTAACTGCAGGGAAAAAGACAGGGAAAAGATGAGTGGCCCGCGTGCCACTAAAGATGAATGGCCAACTGGGTGCCACTGTGTGTTTGTTTGGCTGATTGTCACTGAGGTGTGTTTGCAAGTTTAGTTTGTATTCGGGTTTGCACGTAGGTGCATGCTGCAAAGTGTTTTATACTGCTGCAGACAATATTGTGTGGTTGCAAGGGTCTCAGTCTGGTTTGCTGAGACGATATTGCGTGGTTGCAAAGGTCTCGATGATTACGAGGTTTGTTTTGAGATGGCCTTGTGTGGTTGCACGGGTCTCAACAAGTGAGGGGTTGCTGAGACGATGTTGCGTTTGCAATGGTCTCAAGTGAGTGTCGGGCTGCTGAGATGACTATGTATGGCTGCAAAGGTCTGAACGGGTGTCAGGTTGCTGAGACGATATTGCGTTTGCAATGGTGTCAAATGAGTGTCAGTTTGCTAAGACGACTTTGTATGGCTGCAAAGGTCTGAACGGGCGTTAGGTTGCTGAGACAAGATTGTGTGGTTGCAAAGGTCTAGACGAGTGTGAGGTAGCTGAGATGATATTACATTTTGCAAGGGTCTCAAATGAGTGTCAAGTTGCTGAGACAATATTCCCCCCTTTTTTTTTTTTTTTTATAAAAACTACTGTAAATGAAACGCTGGTAAACATGAGTTACCACATGTGGCTGTGTTTACAAGCTGTTACAGGCATCGGCGTTTCGAATGCCGTCTGAACCCAATTTTTTTTTTTCGAGAAGGTTTCTGAACTCAACTGCCTAGAAATTACTATAAATGCTCCTGTGTACATGTACTGATAAGATAACATAGAGGAGTGAGATCAGGGGTGGCTGAAAAACACCCATTTTTCTGGCTGCAAGGGTCTCAATGAATGCCATGTTGCTGGGGCGAGACTGCGTGGTCACAAAGGTCTTTGATGAGTGGGAGGTTGCTCGAGACGGTATTGCGTGGTTGCAAGGCTCTCGATGAGTGTGGGGCTGCTGAGACGGTATTGCGTTTGCAAGGGTCTCAACAATGGTGTGAGGCTGCCGAGACGGTATTGCGTGGTTGCAAGGGCCTTGATGAATGTGGGGCTGCTGAGATGGTATTGCGTTTGCAAGGATCTCAACAAGGGTGTCAAGCTGCTGAGACGGTTTTGCGTGGTTGCAAGGGCCTTGATGAATGTAGGGCTGCTGAGACGATTTTGCGTGGTTGCAATGGTCTCAACAGGTGTCAGGTTGCTGGGCCGAGATTGCGTGGTGGCAACGTTTTTTTTATTTTTTTTATATATATATATATTTTTTTTTTTCTTTGCGTTTTTGTAAGGGCCTTGTGTTGCAAGGGTCTTAACAAGGGTGTCAGGCTGCTGAGATGATTGTGTGGTTTCAAGGGTCTCGATGAGTGTGGGTCTGCTGAGACGGTACTGCGTTTGCAAGGGTCTCAACAAGGGTGTCAGGCTGCTGAGACGATTTTGCTTGGTTGCAATGGTCTAAACAGGTGTCAGGTTGCTGGGCCGAGATTGTGTGGTGGCAACATTTTTTTTTTTTTTGCACTTTAATGTTTAATTTTCCTTTTTTTTTTTTGCGTTTTTTATATATATATATTTTTTTTTTGCCTTTTGTAAGGGTCATGTGTTGCAAAGGTCTTAAGGGTGTCAGGCTGCTGAGACGATATACGAGTGGTTGCAAGGATGTCAATGAGTGTGAGGGCTGCTGAGACGATATTGCGTTTGCAAGGGTCTCAACAAGGGTGTCAGGCTGCTGAGACGATTTTGCGTGGTTGCAACGGTCTCAACAGGTGTCAGGTTGCCGAGGGGCTGAGATTGCGTGGTGGCAAAGGTTTTTTTTATTTTTTTTTGCGTTTTTTTTTTTTTTGCGTTTTTATATTTATTTATTTTTTTATTTTGCGTCTTGTAAAGGTCATGTGTTGCAAGGGTCTAACAAGGGTGTCAGGCTGCCGATTTTGCGTGGTTGCAAGGATCTCAATGAGTGTGAGGGCCGCTGAGACGATATTGCGTTTGCAAGGGTCTCAACAAAGGTGTCAGGCTGCTGAGACGATTATGCGTGGTTGCAAATGGTCTCAACAGGTGTCAGGTTGCCGAGGGGCTGAGATTGCGTGGTGGCAAAGGTTTTTTTTTTTTTTTTTGCGTTTTTATATTTATTTTTTATTTTATTTTGCGTCTTGTAAAGGTCATGTGTTGCAAGGGTCTAACAAGGGTGTCAGGCTGCTGATTTTGCATGGTTGCAAGGATCTCAATGAGTGTGAGGGCTGCTGAGACGATATTGCGTTTGCAAGGGTCTCAACAAGGGTGTCAGGCTGCTGAGACGATTTTGCGTGGTTGCAAATGGTCTCAACAGGTGTCAGGTTGCCGAGGGGCTGAGATTGCGAGGTGGCAAAGGTTTTTTTTTTTTTTTTTTGCGTTTTTTTTTTGCGTTTTTATATTTATTTATTTTTTTATTTTGCGTTTTGTAAGGGTCATGTGTTGCAAGGGTCTTAACAAGGGTGTCAGGCTGCTGAGATGATTTGCATGGTTGCAAGGTCTCAATCAATAAGAATTGGGTTACTGAGAAAGGATAGAAACACCTGGTTTGTTTGTACCTTAAGCAAGCAGTATAAGGTAGAAGGACAACGCCTGTTTGAATCGTGGTTCCGTAGGGGCCACTAATGAACGATATGGGAGACAACAAATGGTAGCAAATTGATAGGACATAAAGAATGTAATAACAAATCTTACTTGCGACAGTGGGCCATGCAAGTGAGTTTGCGGCGGACTGTGGCTGGAGTGAAACATGTCGGGAAGGTGTAGCGTGATGCCGTGCATGGGGCAAAACAATGAGGTTTGGTGTAGAAAATAGAACACGAGAAATGCGTATCAATGCTTTGTAAGTTCCACTGCGGGAACCAAACATATGGTACGGGTGACACCATGAGTGGCCACAAATTTGACGTGACAAACAAGCTAATGAATCCTACCTGGGACAGTGAACGTGCGACTGGGTTTGCTTTGGACTGGAGTGGATGTGCAACACATCCGAAGAGTGTGGTGTGGCGCCATGCATGACGCACAGGCAATAACTTTGGTAAATAAATGAGAGAGAGGAACCGTGTACAAACAATTCGTAAGTTCCGCTGCGGGAACTAAAAACACACGGCATGGGGGAACAATGAATGACAACGGTAGAAAGCATGCAATGTATCTGATACAAAACGGTTGTAAAAATGCATGAAACAAATTCGATACGAATCGGTAGTAAGGAGTATTGAACGAATCTGATACAATTTGGTTGTAGAGTGTATGCTACCCCTTGCTTTGAAACCGAACACCTACCAACCACCCATCCCCCCAGGCTAATCAAGTGCAGACAAGGCACCATGTGAGTCCAATTACCACCTCAATCTGCCAAAGAACCCATACAAACACATGCTAATCTCCAAATGGATTTACAAATGAATCGTATGTTTGGCATAAGGAAGTTACAAATGTACTACGCCTGAGCCGAATGATGTTGGAACATAAGCAACAGTAACTCAGAGGCAGATTTTTTTTCCAAAAGAGATGCAGGATTTGCAAGATTGCACAAGATACAAAAAGGTTTGAATCCTACCTGCGACAGTAAGCGGGAACCGGCGGCGAAGACCATGAAGGGAGAAGCCACAAAGCGATTGCGATGTCGAATGCGATTGAATGCGCAGACTCACGGACATGAGGTGAGCTGGGAAGAGTCGGCCCAGTGACGTGTAGTACTGCACACTGAACCGACAAAGAGCATGTGTGAGTGGGCTGCTTAAATACCCTCCGGGCTCCTCCCATAAACTCAGGCCACCATACTGGCCTTCTTATATATATATATATATATATAAAGTTTTTTTTTTCCTCTCATATATATTTTTCATTTCTACATTTTTTTCTGAGGGTTGGTATATACTGTATGTGTCTTTGCACTTACCTATATGTCACACACAAATGTGTTCATAATTCTTTGTGGTTACCTATCCTTTAGTGCGAGCCCCTAGGGGTATGACCACTGAGGTCAGCAGAGGGTGTGGTCCCCTCCAAGCCAATTCAATCCATTCACTTATTGAAAGTAGTGGTATATAGGCAGTGGACATGGAGTGGTCTCTACTGTCGAGCTCTGATGAAGAGGCCCTAGACGCTTCGAAACGCGTCAGCCGGCAGAAACATATTCCTTGCATCCCCCCATTGTGGAGTGTGGTCCGAGGGAATTCACCTACATTTTGTTGACAAGCCTGCTCAATCTGCTGTTTGTGAGTAGTTTTTAATACTATTACCATCGAATAAAGTGTCAAGTGGTAATGCACTAGGCTGGTGCGCCTTTCTTCTCTTTTTTTGTTTGTGTCAGGACTCCCCCATCCACCAAGGGCAGCAAGGTCACTGCTAGCACCACTTTTTCCAATTTTATTACTTTAAACGAAGTTCCGTCGATCAACTATTGGACAACCCACCTGTGCGCAGGAGTTTGCGTGTTTTCTATGGTTGTGTCAAGACCTAGGGTTGATACAGAGGGACGGCATTCTCAGGGTGTGAATTCTCAGCTCCCAAACTGTCCAGGCAGAGCCAGAGGGAAATGGGCTATATCGAGTCCCAGAGCTCCTAGAAGGGGACAGGAAGTGTCGGGAGAGGTGGCAGACTCGATGGTCCACTCAGTATTTTTCTGCTGTCACTTTTCTCTGTTTCTCTTTGTCATCATGCCAGATGGTCTCAACTCCAGCATCAAGTGGGACCATATGAATTCATCATATTATTTCTCGGACTCTTACTTAAAGAACCCTGTACTTCTGTTCCCTGTCAGCTCTCACTCAGTGGTGAGCACTAACCAGGCAATAAATTACACAGTCAGGTGCAATATAAAACTTCTATTGAAGTAATGCAGCAACAGTTCACAAGAGACCTGGAGGGACAGCTACCCAGCTGGGAATACTCACAGTTTCCTATGATGTGAAGAAGCAGGCTCCAGCTGAACCAACAGTTTCTCTTGAGAGGAGACAGAATGCAGGCCTGGCCGTCTCTTGCCCAATCAGGAAGGTATCCAGAGAGATGCTTTCCCTCCTCATCAGGAACCTCTCTCTTGTGCTATTACTGTCCTAACAGACGGGGTACTTTTCCCTGCACTACCCACAGGCATAAAGCGTGCCAAACCCAGGGGCCAGGGTCCTAAATAGACTGGCCCAAGCCTAAGATGGCCACCAGAGTCACATAGGCAACCAGCATCCAATCGGTCACTGTGCTACAAACATCAAAATCTTTTAATGCGATCATACAAAAATAAATAATAAAGTGTAAACAATCAAACCTTTGTGTATAATTACCTCTGCTCTTATGCAATGCTTACAAACAGTACATAAACTTATGCATACATCCTGTTCCCATTTCCTGTATCTATTAGAAAATGTAACCCCACTTTATCTAAACTATAAAATAAATAGTGTCTGAAGTTAGGCTTAAAAAAATAAAAAATAAAGAAACTGCACCTTCTGGTAAAGGGGATGCAAGACCAATGTATAAAATATAAGCAGATCTGTCTGCAGATTATGAACTACAATTTGGTAGCATTTACTTATTGTAAAATTAAATGGGTGTCTGTAAATAAGTTGCCAATTGTAGTCTAAAAATCGACCATTACAAAATCAAAAACCTTGGTGCAGCATCTGAACCAAATAACATGGTGCCAAATACGAAAAGAAAACAGTATTTACAACTATTCTCCTCACACTTACTGATAAAATCATGCACATATGGAAGAATGCAAACAATTGGGATTTCTCTTTAGCCCTCTTTTTCCTTCACCCCAGATAGCAAGCAATTGTGCTGCAAGTTTGAAAATGACTTGCTATGCTATTGCTAGACTTGCCAGGCTTCACAAGTTTGTTGCACAATTGCAGCAAGTCCACATTGCATGACTCCATATCAACGTTCTTTGCAAACATTTTGCAAGTCTGCTGCAAGTTCTGGTTCAGTTAGGTTGTGTAAGGCCGATCGGTTCAAACTGATGAAAACGGACTGAAGTTTGTTTTCATGGGTCCAAACCGATCGTGTGTAGGCCCCATCGGTCCGTTATCTTTCGGTCAAAAAACAGAGGGCTTGCTTTAAAATTGAACCGATGGACGGCTAACCGATAGGTCAAAACCGATCGTTAGTATGCAAAAGCATACTAGACAGAATCAAGTCGACTTGGAAGCATTGAACTTCGTTTTTTTCAGCACGTCGTTGTGTTAAAACACGTGAACGTCACCGCGTACTGATACAATTTATTTTTTTTAACTGATGGTGTGTAGGCACATCAGTCCATCAGTCAGATTCATCGGTGACGGTGAAGCGATGAAAACGGTCCATCAGACCATTCTCATCGGATGGACCAATCATGTGTACGCGGCCTTAAAGTCATCCCACCACAGGGATCACTGTGGCTGAATTTTCATGCTGACTTGCAGAGCTCTTGCTGTAGACTCATCACTGCAACTTTGCTCTTGCTAGAGACTTGCCACGCAAATTTGTTACAAATTGGAAAGTGCCAACTAGAATTTGTGCTTCAAGTGCTCTGTAAGTGTATAATTTGCCAGTTCAAATGTGAAGAAAGTTAGCAGAATTACAATTCTTCACTGTCACAAATTTGAGGCAAGTTGTCCTTGCTACAGTGCCTTGCAAAAGTATTCATACCCCTTGAAATTAACCACATTTTGTCATGGTAAAGACGAAAACTTAAATGTTTTTTATTGGGATTTTATGTAATAGACAAACACAAAGTGGCACATAATTGTGAAGTGGAAGGAAAATTATAAATGGTTTTCATTTTTTTTTACAAATCAATATCTGAAAAGTGTGGTGTACATTTGTATTTTGCATTTGTATTCAGCCCCCCTGAACCAACCTTTGCTGCATTTACAGCTGCAAGTTTTTTTGGGTATGTCTCTACCAGCTTTGCACATCTTAAGCCTTGTACACACGATCAGTCCATCTGATGAGAATGGTCTGAAGGACCATTGTCATAGGTTAACCAATGAAGCTGACTGATGGTCTGATGTGCCTACAAACCATCAGTTAAAAAAACGATCGTATCAGATCGCGGTGACGTAAAACACAATGATGTGCTGAAAAAAATGAAGTTCAATGCTTCCAAGCATGCGTCAACTTGATTCTGAGCATGCATAGATTTTTAACCAATGGTCGTGCCTACTAGCGATCGGTTTTGACCTATGGGTTAGGAATCCATAGGTTAATTTTAAAGCAAGTTGGCTTTTTTTTAACCTAAGGTTAAATAACCTATGGGGCCCACACACGATCGGTTTTGACCGATGAAACCGGTCCATCAGACCGTTGTCCTCTGGCTAACCTATCGTGTGTACGAGGCCTAAGGAGTGGCATTTTTGCCCATTCTTCTGTGAAAAATAGCTCAAGCTCTGTCAGACTGGATGGAGTGCATCAGTGAACAGCAATTTTCAAGTCTTCTCAATTGGATTTAAGTCTGGACTTTGACTGGGCCATTCTAACACATGAATATGATTTGGTCTAAACTATTCCATTGTAGCTCTGGCTGTATGTAGCGCTACCCCCGGAGGAGCCGCTGGATAGATTTGGGATCGGCGTGTCACCTATGAAGCATGTCTAGGGGTATGATGATGGATAGAGGATGTGAGCAATGACGGAATGTCCAAACAGAAAGGTGTCGTTTTCTGTGCTTTTATTTTCTTGCCCAACACGGCAAACAGGTAACTTCAGGTAAATAGAGAAGATGATGAAGAAAAGAAGAAGGTTGCAGATTCAGGCCTCAACTATTTGTGGAAGCAGTCCTGCTTCAACGGTACCCTTTGCTTCGTCGCCACTCCAGCCGGAGTGGGTGTAGTGTACTCGGACAGTCTCTCTCACAGAACTGGCAGCCGGAATATCACTAAGAACCTTGAGAAGGAAGTCAAGCTTCTGCCACAGACTTGGCTCAATGTAAATTAGGAGTGGTGCCTCTGCCACAGGCCCCTGCTCTGGAATGCAGTTCAATGGAGCAATTCCTTCTCAATAATTAAAGTCGCCTGAATTTATCCTCAGGTATGTCTTTGATTTTGGGGTCACCGACTGACAAGTTACAACATACAACTTGTCAGTGTCCGGCAACTCGGATCCCCGGTGGATTGTCTAAGCCCTATTGGATCACCTGGCTCCAGTCTCACCTCAGACCGACCTCCCCACCGAACAGCACAACTTGCTTGGGATCTTTTCATGAATGTAGGGACTCAGTAAGTCACTGAGGCCCCTTTTTCAGCTTCGGTTGCTCTGGACCATGAGGGCCCAGAGTCAGGAACTCCACGTAGCACGTGCGCCTCGGCCTGGTAGGCCATAGCGCTGGGGCACTGTCAGGAAAGGTCCCCCCTGCTAGTAATACTGCCTGTTATTTGGGCTGCAGTACTGGCCTCCACCAGCGGGGGGTTCTTGGCAGTATGGAGCACACAGCCCTTTCTGCGCTCAGCTGTAACCTGAGCTCAATCATCAGCTCTATTTATACCCGGCGAGCTCAAGCAGAGCTCGTCCTGGTATCGTCATATCTTCCGGACCTGAGCCTGTACCCTGACCCTGTCTCTTGGATTCTGATTCTGTGCCTTGATCCTGTTCTGTGACTCTGATCCTTGATTCTGATCCCTGCCTGGTTTTGTCCGCCCTGTTTCCTGGTTCCTGTCTCCCCTGGATTCTTACCCTGCAGCTAGTCCATCCATCCGCTCCCTGCTCTGTCCTGTCCCATCCTCACCCATCGGCTGACATCCCACGTGTATGACCTCGGCCTGGCTTGGTTTATGAATACGGTATCTCCCTTTGACTATATATATATATACTGTTTGCTGTTTATTGCACTGGTTGTCCCCACTTATTTGTAAATAAACACCTTTTCACTTCACTAATCATATTGTTTGGTCTCCTCTGTGCAGTCACACAGTTCTGATCTATTAGCTCTCCTGACAGTATGCCAGGGCCACTCTTGATCAGACGTGACTGCAGTGAGGAACCATCCTGGTGTAGTGCATTGCTCTCAATATGGATTACAATGAAATCCTGTACTTTTCTCTGCTGGCAGAAGAGGATGAGGGGTATTGTCGCCAGGTTTTGGAGGGTTGGACTAGTGACCAGCTAATAGAAACTATCCGATCGGCTCATTCCTGGGTGGATCGGGGTTACATGACTTTTGATGATGTTTAGGCATTAATTTGGTTGTGTGTTAAGACAGCCCTGTCATTTATTCCTGACGGTAGTGACGATTTCTCTCCCCCCTTCAGTCATGACCAAGTTGAATCCCTGGTGTGGTTATTAGAGGATGATCCGGTGTCTTTTGATGAGCATTATTCTTCTTGTCCCCAGCAAAAGTTATCTGAGTGTATTAGTTCTGTGCAATCTCTGATTAGACAAGGTGTGTGTGAACCTGCTTTTGTTCAACCTGTGCTGCAGGCATGGTCAGATCTCCTGATTCCAGGCAAGCCAGTCTGTTCCAGCCCTGCTAATAACCACCTGCCTTCCCAAGGATCCATCTGTCCATCACCAATGGCAATTCCAGCCCAGATAATTCCGCACCCTACCAAATATTACTACCCAGTTTCTACTAATTGTACCTACCCTGCCTTTAATCCACCTGTAACAACTCCACAAAAACCTCCTCCAGTCACCATCCCTGTGTCTCTGCCATATTCCAACCCTTCCTCCTACGTAATTCCATCCCTTTCATACATCACTTCTGTTAACAAACCTGCAGTGTCTAAGTCTAAAAAGAAACAAATGTACTTCCCAACCCACACCATCGTGCCAGTTACCCAGCCTGTCCAAGTGCCATCTGTTCAGCCTGTTCCAGTGCCATCTGTTCAGCCTGTCCCAGTGCCATCTGTTCAGCCTGTCTCAGTGCCATCTGTTCAGCCTGTCTCAGTGCCATCTGTTCAGCCTGTCTCAGTGCCATCTGTTCAGCCTGTCTCAGTGCCATCTGTTCAGCCTGTCCCAGTTCCATCTGTTCAGTCTGTTCCAGTGCCATCTGTTCAGCCTGTTCCAGTGCCATCTGTTCAGCCTTTTCCAGTGCCATCTGTTCAGCCTGTTCCAGTGCCATCTGTTCAGCCTGTTCCAGTTCCATCTGTTCAGCCTGTTCCAGTGCCATCTGTTCCGGTGCCATCCGTCAAGCCTGTTCTGGTGCCACCCGCTAAGCCTGTTCTGGTGCCATCTGTTCAGCTTGTTCCAGTGCTGTCTGTTCAGCCTGTTCCAGTGCCATCTGTTCCAGTGCCATCTGTTCTGCCTGTTCCTGTGCCAGCTGCTCTACCTGTTCCTGTGCCAGCTGCTCTACCTGTTCCTGTGCCAGCTGCTCTGCCTGTTCCAATGCCAGCTGCTCTGCCTGTGCCAAATACTCTACCTGTTCCTGTGCTAGCTGCTCTACCTGTTCCTGTGCCAGCTGCTCTGCCTGTGCCAGCTGCTCTACCTGTTCCTGTGCCAGCTGCTCTGCATGTTCCAATGCCAGCTGCTCTGCCTGTGCCAGCTACTCTACTTGTTCCTATGCCAGCTGCTCTGCCTGTTCCAGTGCTAGCCGATCAGCCTGTGCCAGCCGACCAGCCTGTTCCAGTGCCAGCCACCCAGCGTGTGCCCTCAGACCAGCCTGTTCCAGTGCCAGCTGCCCAGCTTGTGCCATCTGACCAGCCTGTTCCAGTGCCAGCTGCCCAGCTTGTGCCAGCCGACCAGCCTGTTCCAGTGCCAGCCGACCAGCCTGTTCCAGTGCCAGCCAACCAGCCTGTTCCAGTGCCAGCCAACCAGCCTGTTCCAGTGCCAGATTCCCAGCTTGTTGAGCCTCTGTCTGCTGCCCAGCTCGATGACCCGGAGCCTCTGTCTGCTGCCCAGCTCGATGACCCGGAGCCTCTGTCTGCTGCCCAGCTCGATGACCCGGAGTCTCTGTCTGCTGCCCAGCTCGATGACCCGGAACCTCTGTCTGCTGCCCAGCTTGATGACCCGGAGCCTCTGTCTGCTGCCCAGCTCGATGACCCGGAGCCTCTGTTTGCTGCCCAGCTCGATGACCCGGAGCCTCTGTCTGCTGCCCAGCTCGATGACCCGGAGCCTCTGTCTGCTGCCCAGCTCGATGACCCGGAGTCTCTGTCTGCTGCCCAGCTCGATGACCCGGAACCTCTGTCTGCTGCCCAGCTTGATGACCCGGAGCCTCTGTCTGCTGCCCAGCTCGATGACCCGGAGCCTCTGTTTGCTGCACAGCTCGATGACCCGGAGCCTCTGTCTGCTGCCCAGCTCGATGACCTGGAGCCTCTGTCTGCTGCCCAGCTCGATGTCCCGGAGCCTCTGTCTGCTGCCCAGCTTGATGACCCGGAGCCTCTGTCTGCTGCCCAGCTCGATGACCCGGAGCCTCTCTCCGCTGCCCAGCTCGATGACCCGCTGCCTCTGTCCGCTGCCCAGCTCGATGACCCGGAGCCTCTGTCCGCTGCCCAGCTCGATGACCTGGAGCCTCTGTCCGCTGCCCAGCTCGATGACCCAGAGCCTCTGTCCGCTGCCCAGCTCGATGACCCAGAGCCTTTGTCCGCTGCCCAGTTCGATGACCCGGAGCCTTCGTCCGCTGCCCAGCTCGATGACCGGGAGCCTTCGTCCGCTGCCCAGCTTGATGACCCGGAGCCTTCGTCCGCTGCCCAGCTTGATGACCCGGAGCCTTCGTCCACTGCCCAGCTCGATGACCCGGAGCCTTCGTCCGCTGCCCAGCTCGATGACTCGGAGCCTGCTGCCCAGCTCGAGGACCCAGAGCCTATGCCCACTGCCCAGCTCAATGACCTGGAGTCTGCTGCCCAGCTTGATTTGCCCCTGTCTGCTTCCCCACTTGATGTGACTTTATCCACTGCCCGGCTTGACACCATGGGCTTTCCCCAGCAACAGCTAGTTGGAGCATCCGGAGGCCGCTCCTTTGAGGGGGGGGATTGTCAGGAAAGGTCCCCCTGCTGGTAATACTGCCTGTTATTTGGGCTGCAGTACTGGCTTTCACCAGCGGGGGGGTTCTTGGCAGTATGGAGCACACAGCCCTTTTTGCGCTCAGCTGTAACCTGAGCTCAATCATCAGCTCTATTTATACCCGGCGAGCTCAAACAGAGCTCGTCCTGGTATCGTCATATCTTCCGGACCTGAACCTATACCCTGACCCTGTCTCTTGGATTCTCATTCTGTGCCTTGATCCTGTTCTGTGACTCTGATCCTTGATCCTGATCACTGCCTGGTTTTGTCCGCCCTGTTTCCTGGTTCCTGTCTCCCCTGGATTCTTACCCTGCAGCTAGTCCATCCATCCGCTCCCTGCTCTGTCCTGTCCCATCCTCACCCATCGGCTGACATCCCACGTGTATGACCTCGGCCTGGCTTGGTTTATGAATACGGTATCTCCCTTTGACTACAGTATATATATACTGTTTGCTGTTTATTGCACTGGTTGTGCCCACTTATTTGTAAATAAACACCTTTTCACTTCACTAATCATATTGTTTGGTCTCCTCTGTGCAGTCACACAGTTCTGATCTATTAGCTCTCCTGACAGGCACGCGATGTGCGCACACCCTAAAGGTGGGTGCCGCACCCGGAACCAGGAATGCGTAGAAGGACCCCACAAAATGGCATCTGCGCCAGAAACACCCTCCCCAGCATGCCCCGCGAGGGAAACACTCCTCTAATTGGCTGCTGGAGAAAGGCGTCTCCGCCTGGACCCCTCTGGCGCCACCTGTCACCCAGAGATGAAAAAACATGTTTGCTGTGTCCCCCACGTGGTTTCTCGCAAACTACACATGAGACTTCTTTCAACAATGGCTTTCTTCTTGCCACTCTTCCATAAAGGCCAGATTTGTGGAGTACACAACTAATAGTTGTCCTGTGGACAGATTCTATCACCTGAGCTGTGGATCTCTGCAGCTCCACCAGAGTTAACATGGGTACCTCTTCTCTGATTAATGCTCTCCTTGCCTTGCCTGTCAGTTTAGGTGGACGGCCATGTCTTGGTAGGTTTGCACCTGTTTCCCACTATTTTCTGTAGTAGTACCCCCCTCCCCCCACCTTCTGTTCTTCTTTTCTTTTTTTTTCTCCCTGCTTTCCTCTCTTTTTCTCTTTTTCTTTTCAACTGTCACCCCTCCCTAATTTTATTTCTTTCCTGCTCACCAGCCCTCCATTTACCGGTATTCTGTATACCCACACTCTCCCCATAACAAATCCAAAGGCTGAGACATATATGTTTCTGTTTCACATCCAATACCTTAAAGTCCTTTCTACCTATGAATCGCTAAGGGATCATATATACACAAACATCAGGTAAAGTCATTACAGTTCCTCTACAAGTGATATATTATCAAAGGGTGGATGAGCCACAGTCTCTCATATTTATTTCTTTGCTTTTCTACATATTTCACACCATATGCAGTGCTTGTGCCTGCACTTCCTTAAATATTTTCCCAACTTTAACTATCTCTGTATACAAAATTCAAAATGATTAAAATCAAATAAAATTAAAAATATTCCAGCCATGTTTAAGTAATGTTGGTGCAATTACCTAAATTCTCTCATGAAAGTGAATCAACTTGCCCTAACCCTCCACCACCCTTATCCAGTGAATTTTGCTCCGAAGGGCGTTGTCTGTGAACTTAAGCCCCATACACACTATTAGATTTTCTGCAAATTTTTGTCTTCAGATTTACCAAAACCATATAATATAAGGTCAAACCTTAATGCCGCATACACACGATCATTTTTCAGCATGAGAAAAAACTTTGTTTTTCAGCATGTCCAAAAAACAAAGTTTCTCCAACTTCATCATTAAAAACGATGTTGCCCACACACCATCGTTTAAAAAAAATGATGAACAAGCGCAGTGGCGTACAACACATACGACGGCACTCTAAAGGGGAAGTTCTATTCGCCTTTGGGGTGCTTTAGCTGATTCCTTGTTAGTAAAAGACGATTCACGCTTTCTGTTGGTTATAGAGTGATGAATGTGCTTACTCCATTATGAACGCTAGTTTTACCAGAACGAGCACTCCCATCTCATAACTTGCTTCTGAGCAAGCGCGGGTTTAAAACATTGTTTTAGCCCACACACGAACATTTTTTACAACCCGAAAAATGACAAAATGTTCAAATTTTTTTTTTACGTTTTTCAGAACCTGAAAAATTATGTGTAACCCACACACGATCATTTGAAATGACGTTTTTCAAAAACAAAGTTTTTTTAATGCCGAAAAATGATCGTGTGTACGCGACATAAGAGTTTCAATTTAAATGCAATCAGGCAGGTTCTTGCACTATATGGTTTTGGTAAATCTTTCTGCTCTTTACCACCACCCTTTGGGAAACTTCCGCTATTGTTGTCTGATTTTTAGCATTGTTTTTGAGCATGCGTGTTTTGTACACACGATCAGATTAGCCGACATAGGACATTTGTTGCCGGAAAGTTTGTCTGTTCTCACAGCGAACATTTGTCCGATGAAAGAGCGAAAAAGTTGGTCCAATGGAGAGTACACACGATCGGATTGTCCGTTAAAACAGGTCCGTTGGACATTTGTTGTCAAAAAGTCTGATTGTGTATCTGGGCCCCTCCAGATGGAGGGGCAATGAAGACATCTTTAGACAGCTACATTGTCAGTTTGGGGAGAGGGTAGTGTATAGCCTGCCATAGATGTTTCAGGGAAAGGGTAGTGTATAACCTGCCATAGATGTTTTGGGATTAGTGCAGTGTAAAGCCTGCCATTGATGTTTTTAAGGAGAGAGGGTAGTGTAAAACCTGCCATAGATGTTTTGGGGAGAGGGTAGTGTATAGTCTGCCATAGATGTTTCGGGAAGAGGGTAGTGTAAAACCCGGCATAGATGTTTCAGGGTGAGGTTAGCGTAAAGCCTGCCATAGAGGTTTCCAGGAGAGGGTAGTGTAAAGCCTGCCATAAATGTTTTCGGGGAGAGGGTAATGTAAAACCCACCGTAGATGTTTTGGGGTGGGAGTAGTATAAAGCCTGCCATAGATGTTTCAGGGAGAGGGTAGTGTAAAACCTGCCATAGATGTTTCCGGGAGAGGGTAGTGTATAGCCTGCCATAGAAGTTTCGGGGAGAGGGTAGTGTAAAACCCGCTGTAGATGTTTTTGGGTGAGGGTAGTGTAAAGCCTGCCATAGAGGTTTCCGGGGAGAGGGTAGTATAAAGCCTGCCATAGAAGTTTCAGGGAGAGGGTAGTGTAAAACCTGGCATAGATGTTTCGGGGAGAGGGTAGTGTACAACCTACTATAGATGTTTTGGGGAGAGGGTAGTGTAAAACCCACCATAGATGTTTTGGGGAGAGGGTAGTGTAAAGCCTGCCATAGAGGTTTCCGGGAGAGGGTAGTGTAAAGCCTGCCATAGATGATTTCGGGAAGAGGGTAGTGTAAAACCCGCTGTAAAGCCTGCCATAGAGGTTTCCGGGAGAGGGTAGTGTAAAGCCTGCCATAGAGGTTTCCGGGGAGAGGGTAGTATAAAGCTTGCCATAGAAGTTTCAGGGACAGGGTAGTGTAAAACCTGCCATAGATGTTTCAGGGAGAGGGTAGTGTACAACCTACCATAGATGTTTCGGGGAGAGGGTAGTGTAAAGCCTGCCATAGATATTTTCGGGGAGAGGGTAGTGTAAAACCTGCCATAGATGTCTTGGGGGAGAGGATAGTGTAAAACCTGGCATAGATGTTTCGGGGAGAGGGTAGTGTACAACCTACTATAGATGTTTCAGGGAGAGGGTAGTGTAAAACCCACCATAGATGTTTTGGGGAGAGGGTAGTGTAAAGCCTGCTATAGAGGTTTCCGAGAGAGGGTAGTGTAAAGCCTGCCATAGATGTTTTCAGGGAGAGGGTAGTGTAAAACCCGCTGTAGATGTTTTGGGATGAGGGTAGTGTAAAGCCTGCCATAGATGTTTCTAAGAGAGGGTAGTGTAAAACCTGCCATAGATGTTTCGGGGAGAGGGTAGTGTAAAGCCTAATGTAGATGTTTCGGGGAGAGGGTAGGGTAAAACCTGCCATAGATGTTTCGGGGAGAGGGTAGTGTAAAGCCTGCCATAGATATTTTCGGGGAGAGGGTAGTGTAGAACCTGCCATAGATGTTTTGGGGGAGAGGATAGTGTAAAACCTGGCATAGATGTTTCGGGGAGAGGGTAGTGTACAACCTACTATAGATGTTTCGGGGAGAGGGTAGTGTAAAACCCACCATAGATGTTTTGGGGAGAGGGTAGTGTACAACCTACTATAGATGTTTCGGGGAGAGGGTAGTGTAAAACCCACCATAGATGTTTTGGGGAGAGGGTAGTGTAAAGCCTGCCATAGAGGTTTCTGGGAGAGGGTAGTGTAAAGCCTGCCATAGATGATTTCGGGGAGAGGGTAGTGTAAAACCCGCTGTAAAGCCTGCCATAGAGGTTTCCGGGAGAGGGTAGTATAAAGCTTGCCATAGAAGTTTCAGGGACAGGGTAGTGTAAAACCTGCCATTGATGTTTCAGGGAGAGGGTAGTGTACAACCTACCATAGATGTTTCGGGGAGAGGGTAGTGTAAAGCCTGCCATAGATATTTTCGGGGAGAGGGTAGTGTAAAACCTGCCATAGATGTCTTGGGGGAGAGGATAGTGTAAAACCTGGCATAGATGTTTCGGGGAGAGGGTAGTGTACAACCTACTATAGATGTTTCGGGGAGAGGGTAGTGTAAAACCCACTATAGATGTTTTGGAGAGAGGGTAGTGTAAAGCCTGCCATAGATGTTGCGGGAAAAAGGTAGTGTAAGGGCTCTTTCACGCGGAGCGTCCGTTCAGATCCGCCTGCCAGTTTTCTTTGCGGACCTGAACGGACGCTCCGTGCTCCTCTATGGAGCCGCGGATGTCAGCGGAGACATGTCCGCTGACATCCGACCCGCTCCGATCCGCCAAAGTATGACAGAGGAAAAACCTACTTTTCCTTCTGTCTGGCGGATCGGATGAACACGGACAGACGGTTCGTGTTCATCCGATCCCCCCATAAGGGAGGGCCAAGAAATGTGCGGGGACCACCCTGTCATCCGGCAGCTCAGCGGAGATCAACGGAGCGATCCCCGCTCAGTAAACGGAGGTGCACGGGGCGGATCATTACTGATCCGCCCCGTGTGAAAGAGCCCTAAAGCATGCCATAGATGTTTTTCAAGGAGAGGATAGTGTAAAGCCTGCCATAGATGTTTTGGGGAGAGGGTAGTGTTTTAGATGGATTTGACTAATATATAAAAGCTGAACTACAGCTAACACTTTGTAGGCAGTTACAACAACAATGTTTTCCTTTTTGCTTAAAGGAATAAAACCTGATCATTGTAATCACCCCTGTCAGTATCAAATGGTTTGTCTCATTCCTTTAACTGCCACTTTATCAGGATAGCTTGGTCTGCTAAAAACCAAGTTAGAATAAACGATAAAAAAAGAAAAACAATGCAGCCATCACATCTAACAATTGGTAAACTGCAATACAATTGATTTTTGTATTTGGAAATAATACTGCATTAAACCTTCCCTACCCTATCAAAAACTAGAAGAACTTTTTTTTAACTAAAACTTAAAATAGCTTTCCACAATCTCCTGCATTCCAGCAATCCAGATGGGGGGGGGGGGGGGGGTAGTCCTATTGGCAGAGGATGTCACTAGTGAGGTGATGCATATTCACAGTCATATAGGCAGGCTAGGGGCATGAATATGTCATGGGAAGGATAGGCTTTAAATATCAAACACCTTCTGGCAATGCAGTGTGGATCACAATTGTGGCAGAGCATAATGACAATTATCTTGGAAATGAAGCATGCTCATATAAAGTAAACTGCACAGTGTGTGTACCAAGTTACTATTTGGCTGTGAGCCTGAATCAACTAGAAATATCTTTGAATATGGTAGAAGTCCTGTTTTAGAGGCAGGGTGTGACTAAAGTTCAGAAAAATAGACTCCTAAAGTGTCTGAAAGAACTGCCTATGTTACATTTTTAATGGAATAGGTAATCGGCGAATGATCAGACAGGGCGTAACTGTAACTTTCAGTTTACTAAACAGGTGCAAAGTTTGAAACAATAATGCAAAAGAGGTTTATCATGGCAAAGAGCATGCATACACTCAGAATATGTTTCTATTTGTTTTTATTCAAATGTTTTTTAACATAGACTCATTTCACACTACATTTACAATAACATACACCGAATTTGTGTTTAAATACATTCAAAATTACTTAATTACACAACATAACTAAAATAATAGTAACAATACTAAAAAAATAATAACAAAACATTGTCGAAATCGGTCAATCCTACACCTTTTAATTATTTACTTTCCCTCCTCCTTCTCTTACCCTTCCCCCCTCCCCTTCACCCATACCGAGAAGAAAAAAACAAACAAAAACAAAAACACCCGAATAAAAATGTATATATTTAGCCCCTAGTTATATATCAGACAGGAGGCTCATATCTTATGCATTATCTCTCTTTACTAATGCTCATAGCAGAAATACAGTGAAACGTTCAAATAACTTAAAACTTAAAGAACTTCAACTCCCAGCAGGCCCTGGGCTCAGTTAGCCCCTCCCCGATCATAGACTGCATATAAGGGACTGCCTGTGGTAAAATAGTCCTCTTTCTTTCTGCTCATGGCAGCTTTCAGATAAGTGTTTTTTACTATTTTATTTGAGTGCAGCTGTCTCTGTGTGAGGCGGTGGGAGTGAGGGGGGACTCCTCACCCCCCCACCCCCCGGCATCCCATGGTGACATATTCATTTAAATTTTGATTGGAATGTCATTTTATTCCTGCTCTTTTTTGTACATGTACGTTCTGCATATATACATTTATGCACTTCGGCTGTGCCTTCTGCCGTGCGGGCGCCTGTTACCCGCGCCGCACTTTTTTCTCCCCTGTCCCTTGAGCCTGTGTTTCCCCTACTGCGTGTCGGGCACCGTTACATAGACGCCGCCATCTTCCCCCTTCTTCCCCATTACCTCACGCGCGATCGGAGGGCGGAGCCTATCGGCTCCTTCGAGGACAACCAATTAGCGCTCAGGAGGACGTAGTCTCGCGAGACTTCGTCCCAGAGCACGGGGATCGCGGGCTTTCTTCCTCACGGCGGCCAGTGCGACGTTGACTGAGGAAGGAGAGGAGCCTGTACACCATCTCCCTCAGGTTTTTTCTTTCTGGGCACTTAGGGGTACAATCCGTGCGCTCGGATCGCGATTTACATCGCGATCTTCACAATCCTTATCCCTAGCTTCTCCAGCACTGCGGAATTTATTCCGGCTGGGAGTTCCTTTTCCAACCATTATACTGCCATATAGTACTACTGTATAGCCATGTCTGAGGAACACATAACTACTCCCCCTAGAGGAGAGGGCTTTTCTCTCGAATCCGTTCAGTTCATGTCAGCCAAACAAATACAAGACCTGATCAATAGGTCAGTTCAGACAGCTCTGGCCTCGGCCATCCCGCCCGCAGGTTCACACTTTGCAATGCCTAACCTGCCCGCCCCCCCCACCCCAGAGTGGCGAACCACCAAGTAAAAGGGGGAAAGTTGCACATAAACTGAAACATACTTTGGCGGCACCTGACTCCCCGACAGGGGAAGTAAATAATATGTTGCAGGCAGTTCCTCCCTCGGTCTGCCAATCCCAGCACCTAACAGACTCTGAACGACCCCTGGGCCTCAGGGAGTTAACAGAAGAGAGGCATAAGTCCTCTAGAAGGAACAAACCTGACTTCTACATTGATTCCTCTGACGAGGACTCACCAGGCATTTTAGAGGATAAAGAGTCTGACGGCTATGAGTCCGATGATAGTAACAAAGGTGCTGGGGATACGGCGTTTGTTCCCAACGCCACCCCTGCCACGCAGGGTGAAGTGGTCCTTGATGCCCTGGGGGAACCTTTTTTCCACCCTGACGCCATTTCCCATCCGAGATCAGGCGAATGGTCCCCCCTCCCTCAAGTCTCCCAATACGTGGAACTCTGGGTCAGGAAATCCCTAGACAGATCGGCCCGAAATAAGCTACGATCCGAATGCCCTAGACCCTTCATCCCCAATAAGGTGGTGGCTACTCCAGAAGTAGACCCCATCCTCGCCAAATACCTGGCGAAGTCGGGCAAACTCCCCAAAAAAGGGATCGAACGTTCCTTCAAACTAATTCAGGAACGCATTTTAGACCTGATAGGCCCTCTGACAAAAATCCTCAACTTATCCGAGCAAGCGGCCGCTTCAGGCCAACCTGTGGACTTAGTCCAACTGCGCGGGTGGGCCCAGAGGGCTATCTGCCCAGCAGGCACCGCCAACACCTCCTGCTCAGTGGAGAGACACCGCTCCATCCTAATGCGGCTAGACCCCCAACTCTCTCACCTAGCCGAAACCGAACCCGGGCCCTCGGCAGTTGGCATGTTGTTTGGGGACAACCTAATGAAAGACATTAATAGATTTGTGGGCCTGTTCACAGGACTCGACAAAGCACAGACTTCCCTAAAAAGATCAGGGGCGAATAGGGTTTTTTCCAGGGCCGGCAGAGGTAGAGGCCGATCTGCCGGCCGCGTGCCCTCCTATAGGCCACAGGGTAGATCTACCCAATACCAACAGGCTCCTCCTTCCTACTCCGCCCCGGTGGCGCAACCAGCACCGTTTTTTCCACCCCGAGGCAGACCCTGGCGCGGACGCGGCGGACGTGGCTACCCCCGTTCCCGTCCCCCTACCGGTGAGTATACCTTACACTCCGCACTCACACATTCCTGTGGGGGGTCGCCTGATGTATTTTACCCACGCCTGGTCTGCGATTATGGCAGACCCGTGGATACTACAGACAGTCACAGGTTTTCTAATAGAGCTCCTGTCGCCACCGGTCCTAGACACCTTGCCTCCTCCTATCAGATTTGCATACCAAAACGTTGTTCTCATAGACAACGAGATGTCAGAACTCAGAGACAAGCATGCAATCTTAGAGGTAGAAAACTCGTCCCCGGGGTTCTTGAGCAATCTCTTCCTGGTGAAGAAGAAAGGGGGTGGTTTCCGTCCCGTGATAAACCTCAGGGACCTAAATCAACATGTCTGCTACAGACATTTCAAGATGGAGGGTATTCACTTCCTCCGAGATCTCTTGCAACCGGGAGACTGGTTGGTGAAGGTAGACCTGAAGGACGCCTATCTCACCGTTTCGATCCACCCAGAGTCGCAACACCTCCTCCGCTTTCTATGGAGAGATCGAATGTGGCAGTTTACCTGCCTCCCATTCGGCCTGTCATCAGCACCATGGTGTTTCACCAAACTGATGAAACCCGTGGTGGCATCACTACGGAGCAGAGGGGTACGTCTGATCATTTATCTAGACGACCTCCTCATCATGGCCCACTCCAAAAACCTAGCCTCCCTTCATATGTCATGGGCGGTCTCATTATTGCAGAACCTGGGCTTCTTAATCAACTTAGAGAAGTCGATCCTGGTCCCGGCCCAGGAGATGGAGTTCTTAGGCTTCCTGGTAGACACCAATCTATCCGTCCTCCGTCTCCCAAAGTCCAAGTTGGCCCTCATACGCAAGGAAATCAGAGCGGTTCTCCGCAAGGGTTCCTTATCCTTAAGAGTTCTGGCCCGCTTAGTGGGACTGCTAGCGGCCTCCATCCAGGCTATCTTCCCGACACCTCTTCACTACAGGGCCCTTCAGAGGCTCAAGATTATGCACTTGCGTCAGGGCCTCAGGTACGCGGACGAGATTCAGCTTTGTCCGGAGGCCACGGAGGAACTACGTTGGTGGCTTCGACACGCCGTCGAATGGAACGGCAAGACCATTTTCAATTCCGGTCCCGACATCATCGTCACGGCTGGGGCGCTCGCTGTGGGGAGGCTTCCACAGGTGGGACATGGACCACCTCCGAAGCAGAGCTACACATCAATGCCTTGGAACTTCTGGCGGCTTACTTTGCAGTCAAGAGCTTCTTACCACACGCGTCCAACTGCTGTGTGTTGTTCCGCATGGACAATGTGGCAGCGGTTCAATACGTCAACCGCTTGGGTGGCACCAGATCCAGGATCCTGGCAGACCTTGCGAAGGAATTCTGGCACTTCTGCCTTACACGCAACATTGTCCCTATCGCGGAGTATATTCCGGGGGTCTCCAACACAGTGGCCGACTGGAATTCACGTCATCTCGCCGATTCCAACGACTGGCGACTGGATCGTTCTGTATTCCTTCGCTTAAGTCGGCTTTGGGGCCCTTTATCTGTGGATCTCTTTGCTTCCCGTCTCAACCATCAGTTACCCCGCTTCTTCAGCTGGAGGCCGGACCCGGAAGCTTCCGCGGTAGACGCTTTCCGTCTCATTTGGCCGGGAGGAACGCACTACGCATTTCCCCCCTTCCAAATGATCGCCAGAGTTCTCATCCAGGCGGCGAACCAACGAGCGATGGTCGTGCTAGTCACACCCTGGTGGCCGACACAACCTTGGTTCCCTCTCCTCCTGGGAATGGCCGTGGATTTCCCCAGGCTGATTCCCCACTTCCCACACCTGCTGACCAACCCCACCAGGAGTCTTCATCCTCTGATCACGGAAGGCAACCTCCACCTTCTGGCATGGTTGATCTCGGGGTCCCGGACACGGATAGCAACCTTTCAAGAGCAGCTAAGGATCTCCTCGCCGTGGCCTGGGCCCCTGGGACTAGATCAGCTTACCAATACGCCTGGCACCTCTAGGTGCGTTGGTGTGATCAACGGCAGGTCGATCCCATACATGCCCCTGTGTCCATAGTGGTGAACTATTTGGCGGATTCTTTCGAATCCGGCAAGTCTTATAGTTCCATCAATATTTACCGTTCGGCTATCTCGGCGTATCATGACCCTATAGACTCCCTACCTGTGGGAAAACACCCACTGGTATGTAGGCTACTACGGGGTATTAGATTTAATCGCCCCCCTAGGCCTAGATATCAGACAACCTGGGATGTCTCCAAGTTACTCGGCATTTTTGCATCGTGGGAGGACAACGACGCCCTACCCCTTAAACTGTTGTCATATAAATTGACTGTGCTACTTTGTCTAGTTTCCATCAAGCGCGTCTCAGATGTGAGAGCGTTGGACATTTCTAGACGACAATTCTCACCTCAAGGGGTCAACTTCTCGGTGGTCCGTAGGACCAAAACGGGTATCCACTCGGTCTTTTACCCGTTCTTTCCCACACATCCCCAACTTTGCGTGGTACGCTGCCTACAGGCATACGAAGTGCGGACAACTACCCTCCGTTCTCCGAATTTCTCTCAGCTCCTAGTCTCGTATGTAAAACCTCATCATCCAGTCTCTTCCGCCACATTAGCGAGATGGGTACGCTCAGCCATGGAGATGGCGGGCATAGATACCTCCCTGTTCGGGGCTCACTCTTCTAGGGGTGCTATGGCCACAAAAATCGTCTCGTCTGGAGGCTCTCTCTCTGACTTGCTCCTGGCGGCTGATTGGTCTTCTGAGACAACCTTCCGCCATTTTTATTTCAGACCGGAGGACCACATATCCATGTCAATTCTGTGATTGTTATCTGTACTGTATATAATGTTAACACTGCTCTGTTAGCTTTGAACTTGCATAAGATATGAGCCTCCTGTCTGATATACAAATTGAGATTTTCCTAGCTTGTGACGGAAAATATTAGTTATATGAAGACAGGAGGCGAGTATCTTCCCTCCCTGCCCTACCCTATTACGATTCTGGTTTCTTTCAGGATACTGAACGCTGCGATCATGGTCCTGAAGACGGCTGATCGGACGGCTGCGGAGGTTTGAAGTTCCTATAGTCCCCGTTGGGATGAAGTTGGTCCGCGTTCGGACATGTTCCCTATTGGTTCCCCCAGACTCAGATGTCAGGTTCCGGCCGGGGAGTTCCAGGCGACAACGGAGATGTCCGGGTGGAGTTCCTGCTCCTGGTTATGGCGCTTAGCATCAAGAAAGAGGACTATTTTACCACAGGCAGTCCCTTATATGCAGTCTATGATCGGGGAGGGGCTAACTGAGCCCAGGGCCTGCTGGGAGTTGAAGTTCTTTAAGTTTTAAGTTATTTGAACGTTTCACTGTATTTCTGCTATGAGCATTAGTAAAGAGAGATAATGCATAAGATACTCGCCTCCTGTCTTCATATAACTAATATTTTCCGTCACAAGCTAGGAAAATCTCAATTTAAAACCCTATGGGCCAAATTTAGAAAGAACTTACCCCGACGTATCTCGATATGCGCCCTGCGTAAGTGTCACTATGCGCCGTTGTATCTATGCGCCGTACCCAGAAAACGAGATACGACCAAAAATCGGCTTCTTTCGACCGATGTAACTGTTTTGCGTCGGTGTTTCGTAGTCGCATATTTACGCGGGAACAGCGTGCGCACCCATTGATTTTTGTATTCGAATATGCAAATGAGGGAGATACAGCGATTCAGAAACGTACGTTTGTGCGGCGCTGGCTCCGCGCGGTGCGCTTAAGCTGTACATCTTGCCTAAAGTTACCCCTCATAAAGCAGGGGTAACTTTGCAGCAGACATGCACAGGTCAGCTGGAGAGCAGCTACAGCAGCACCGTAACGGACAAGCTGAACAAGCACACTTGCAGGACAACACATCTGTCTGCCAACATGCCAGGGGCAGCCGTGGTCATAGCACTACTGCGTCTATGGGCACGTAGGAGGAGGGCACGGGAGAGGATATTCCGAACGCGCATCAACGTGTTTGGCATGGGTAAATCGGAGGTGTATTGCATCTTCAGATTCAGCCCTGATGCCATCCTTGAAATAGCCACAACCCTGCAGGATGACATCAGCAGCCAGACCCACCGCGTACAAGCAGTGCAGCCACTGGTGAAGGTCCTGGCAACACTGCATTTCCTTGCCAGTGGATCTTTTCAGCGTACAAGTGGAGTGGTGGCTGGGATGTCACAATCTTCCATGAGCAGATGTATGCACCAGGTTGTCCCCGCAATCCTCACACGCATGTCCCACCACATCATCAAACCCACCCAGGAGCACCTGCGGCTGAAGGCAATGCAGGATTTCTACAGACTAGCAGGATTCCCACGCACCATCGGGGCCATTGATTGCACACATGTGGCACTACAGCCCCCCCGTGCCACAGAGCACCTATACTGCAATCGTAAGCATTGGCATTCCATCAACGTACAGGTGATAGCCGATGCCCAACGCCTCATATGGCACGTCCGTGCCAAACCCCCCCGGATCCAGCCACGACAGCTACATATACCGTCAAAGCACCATCCCAGCAGAATTCAAACAGAACGTGTACAAGGACAGCTGGTTGGTTGGTGAGTGACATGGGAGTCAGGCATGACTGTCCCCCCCCCATGATGCAGACATCACGAGGGGCACATGCACTACTAACATCCTCCTGTCTTTTCCCTTCCAGGTGACTCTGCATATGCACTTGGACCCCATCTCATGACTCCATTCCGGGATCCCCAAACCAGAGGAGAGAGAAGATACAATGCTGCCCACATACCTACTCGTGCAGTGGTTGAACAAACCTTTGGCCTCCTGAAGTCCCATTTCCGATGCCTGGATAAGTCCGGGGGGACCCTGTTGTATTCCCCAAACTTTGTGTGCCAGATCATCGGTGCATGTTGCATTCTGCACAACTTTGCCGTGAGAAAGGGCCTGCAGATTGACATACGTGATGAACTGACCCCCGAACTACACAGTCCCCCCCCTGCCCAAGGCTACCCATTCTGCTGAAGGAACAGCAGTCAGGAGTTGCCTTGTGGAACGTATCTTTGCACGTTAAAAAAAAAAAATTCATCATGGCACACGGAAAATGCACGCATGCACACCACTGTGGTCCCTAGATCACACACACCACATCCACATCACATTGGATTAGCCCAAGTCCAACATGCAGGACTTGGGAGCAGCAATGCCACGCCAAGGCCCCAATGATGTTGCTGTCCATTCACATGTCATTCACACACCAGTCACACACCAGTCACACACCAGACACACTGTAGCCTACACTCCTCACCGTGTGCAGATACTACAAATGAAAAAATAATCTCATAACCTGAGTATTTCAAAACCAAAAAAATAATCTCATAACCTGAGTATTTCAAAACCAAAAAAATAATCTCATAACCTGAGTATTTGCAATGAACAACTTAAATCATAACATGATAGTACAAAATTCAAAAAAAAAATGAGCATGTGAGCACCAAAAAAGGGGAAAAAAGGCACTCATTTGCCCTGACGAAGGCTACGCCTAGTGCCCAGGCTCCTGGTCCTCAGTTGCCTGGGGGGAGCCTCAGGTGGGGGGGTGGGGCATCTGGTGGAGGAACATCCCCCGGTCTCTCCATGGCTGGCTGCCTGCCCTCCAATGCCATGGCAATGCGGTGGAGGTAGTTATTTGTCTCCGCCTGCATCCGCAGCTGGCGGGTGGTGGTGGTGTGCTGGTGGCGCCTTGTCTGCCTCCCCTCCTCCTGTATGGCCGCTGCCAGGCTCCTCCCCTCCACATGCATGGCAGCTGTATTAGCCTCAAGAGCCACTGTAAGGCTCTGGACCTCAGACATAAGGCCTGATGTTGTGGCCTGCAGCTCACACAGACAGGTCACTATTCCAGTACAGTTCGTACTGATACCCTGCATGCTGTCAGTTATGGAGGTAGACTGATCAGCCTGCTGGGTGAGTGCCTGCTGGACAGCCAAGGTGCAGGCAGCCTGGGTCTGGGCAGAGGAGGCCAGGCTCTCTGCCACATGGTGCAGGTCACCCACTAATGCACCCATATGACGGGTCTGCCTGGACTGGTCCCTCGCCAGGTTCTCCTCTAACGCGTCCGGATCACCCCTGGTCTTCCGGGTAGCCTTTCAGGGGGCAGGAGAGGCTTGCGGTTGGGAGTATGGTGAGTCCCTGAGGGGCTATCCCTGATTGGGGAGGATATCCCTGAGGGGCTATCCCTAATTGGGGAGGATATCTCTGAGGGGAAATCCCTGATGGGGGAGGATATCCCTGAGGGCAAATACCTGATGGGGGAGGTGGTTAGGGAGGGTTCTGGGATGCTGGTCTCCTCCAAGATGTAGTAGCCCTCCTCTATAGTAATGTGCTCCTCCTCTAATTCCTCTAGAGGAGAGGTGTGGGCACTCTCCTCTGGGGGTGGCGCGGGTCGCCCAGCAGCCGACGATGGCCCCGCTCCCTCCTGCACATCTGTGGATGACACAAAACATTCACATGTTGGTGGACCCACACACTTTTCACGTGTTCCCTTCCACCCCCTCACATGCTACACCCCGTATAGGAAATAAAACATACTTACCTGTCCTCAAGGCCTGATCCACTGATTCATAGCCCGGCAGGCCCTCCACCTGCTCCCTCTCCAGGCACCTGGCAACAACCTGCTCATCTGGAGTGAGGGAGATTTTGCGGGCAGGTCCACCTCCAGTGCCTGTGGCATGCCTCCTCATGGTGGCAAGCTTATCTTTCACTAGGCGCCGAAGATCATTGATCTTTTTAGCAATGTCCTTGGTGCTTCGGACCTCATGGGCAAGGGAATTCACCTGGGCAGTAATTTGCTCCAGGATCTCTTCCTTCTTGACCTTGCTGGTCTGCCCACTCTGTGCCCCATGGAGGCATGCCCCATACTTTGAGAGGCCCTCGATGATGATTGCCCTCTCCTCTGGACTGAAGTTCTTGTTCCTACGCTCCTTAGTAGGCACCGGTGCAGACATGTTCAAAAGCGAACACTACTTTACCCCACACGATTGTCTGCTGTAATTTTCCACACGACGGCCGCTTTTATGCACTGGACGTCAGCAGTTCGTAGTTGTGAGCATGCGCAGAGGGGCACGGGACCTGCGTTCACGTCATGGCACATGCGCCGTTCGTTCGGGCCTTCATTTGCATGGGGTCACGCTTCATTAGCATGGATCATGCCCACTTCCTTCCTACTTTGAATTACGCCTGCTTATGCTTCAGGTTTTACGTTACGCCGGCGCATCGTTGCCCGCATTTGACTTCTGAATACCATCTTGCGTCTTTGCGCTGCACCGGCGTAGTGTAAAAAATGTACGCTACGCATGCATAAATATGGGCAAATGTATCTGAATTTGGCCCTATGACTCCTAAATATCTACTGTTTTTTAGGGGGGACTAATATCCCCTTTCTTGTACATTATCCTCGTGATCCCTCCCTTCTGTGATTATTTTGGTGGATTTATGTGATTTACCCCATCTTTTCTCTCTGTGGCTAATTTTATTGTTTTTTTCCCCTTTTCCCCTTCTCTTTATTTATGGGGGAGAAAATAATTAACAATTCTCCCCTTCTAATCCAAAAAAAAAAACACGCACCCCCCTTCCAATCCTATTTAAGTGTTAAACTGATGTTTATTTCCTATGATTAACAGAAAAAAAAAAACACACACACACCTTTCTTCCTCTCCCATGGGGGGGGGGGGGGGGAATGCTTTACCAAACTCCCAACAATTTATACGTACTGTCTTCCCTGCTCATATAATCTGAATAAAGCTGGGATTGTTTAAAGTCCACCCAACCTCTCCAAATCCCTGCTTCTCTCTGGTTAGGTTCCCAGTACTGATCCTCCTCCATATTTCTATTCCTTTCTACCTCCCTTAACCATTCCTGTATCGACGGGGCCTGCTTTTCCTTCCATTTTTTCGGGATTAATATTTTTGTTATGTTTAGTAGGGTAGGGATAATTGATGTTTTATATTTTTTCCTGGGTATAGTTGTTGCATGAAACAAACACTGCCAGGGGTCTAAAGTTATCTCTATTTTACTAATCTCTTTTATTAACTCAATTATTTGTATCCAGTATCGTTGGATCTTGGGGCACTGCCACCAAATGTGAGCATGGGTTCCCACCTCCCCGCACTCCCTCCAACATAAGGGTGAGACCTGGGGGTTTATCTTATATAATTTCTCTGGAACATAATACCACTTAACTAATAATTTAAAGTTTGTTTCCTTTATCCGAGTGTTTACCGATGTAGAATGTACAAAATCCATAACTTTATTTCTCATAGTTTCTGGTAATATTTGATTTAATTCTCTTTCCCAGCTCTCCATTGGGCACGCAGCTCCAGCTTCTAATTGTGTTATCAAAAGCTTATAGATAGTAGAGATTCTATGTCCGCCCATCTCCATTTGGTCCACTAATTTTTCCCATGCATTGAGACCGCCAACTCCCCGGAGTGGTTTTGGAAGGGAGCCTACAAAATGTTGCAATTGTTTATACTGTATCTCCAAACCTCCCAGGGGGTGGGCCCATATCTTTCACGGAGTTCATTTAAAGCGGAGGTTCACCCTAAATATAGTCTTTCTCATGTGTCTTTTTTTTTTTTATCCCCCACTTACTGTGTAATCTTTAATTTTAATTTCTTTCCCCCGCGGTGGATGGCGCCTATACAGCCCGTCACATCTTACGAAAATACCCGATTTAGGACTCGGGTATTCTCGGCGCAATGCGGCGCCTGCGCACAGACCTAGGAGCTGACTGCGCAGGCGCCGTATTTCTCCGAGTCCTATTCCAGCTTTTTTCGGAGGGCGTGACGCGCCATAGCCGTAATACTCTGAGAAATACGGCGCCTGCGCAGTCAGCTCCTAGGTGTGTGCGCAGGCGCCGCATTGCGCCGAGAATACCCGAGTCCTAAATCGGGTATTTTCGTAAGATGTGACGCCGTATACAGGCGCCATCCACCACGGGGGAAAGAAATTAAAATTAAAGATTACACAGTAAGTGGGGGATTTAAAAAAAAAAAACAGCATACTGGCGCTGACGCCAGTATGCTGGATCGCATGGGAGAGAGTATATTTAGGGTGAACCACCTCTTTAATGAACAAAGGGCATTCCCCTTCATAACATCCCTTAATCTTAGATAGGGTGCTGTGGTCCATTTTAAATATAATTTATTGTCCTTTCCCGGGGTAAAATAGTTATTTCCAGTTAAAGGCATTAGGGGGCTATTATGTTGACCTTGTATATTTTTGATTAATTTATCCCACATACTTAATGGTACTAAAGTGATTGGGGCTGCTATTTCCTTCAAACCTCTAAACTGCCTTGGGATCCAGATAACCTGTCCCAACGCTGCTTTAGAGATTTTCTCCTGCAATTCTACCCATTTTTTTTTTTTGCTGGGGGGCGTATGCCCAATCCATCACCCGCCTTAAAATTGCTGCCTCATGATATTTTTCAAAATCGGGGAGGTATACACCTGCCTTTTCTTTTGTCCTGATTAATATCCGAAACGCAATACGATTACTTTTATTATTCCATATAAAGCTCTGAATTACCGATCTTAATGTTTTAAAAAAGGCCCCAGGGATATCCACTGGTAAACTTTGAAATATATATAGAGCTCTTGGAAGGATCATCATTTTAACTACGCTTATACGTCCGAACCATGATAGTCTATGGGCAGGGTATCCTTTCAATTCGCTTTTAATATTGTTCAGCAAGGGTATATAGTTGTCTTGATATAAATCAATATTTGATTTTGATAGTAGCATCCCCAGATATTTTAACCCCCTTGTTTTCCACTTAAATGGGTATAAACTCTGGAGGACCCTACTATGATTTGTTGGAACCGAGATGTTCAATATTTCCGTCTTTTCCATATTCACTTTTAGATTGGATACTAATCCATATTTTTCCAACTCCTCCAAAGTTTTTGGGAGAGATTGCATAAGGTTTGTTAGATATATCATAATATCATCTGCAAAGGCAGATATTTTTTATTCTTGGTCACCTAACTCTATGCCTTGTATCTCTTGATTAGCTCTTATAGAGGTCAAAAAGGGTTCTACGGAAAGCACGAAAAGCAAAGGGGACAATGGACAGCCCTGGCGCGTCCCATTAAAGAGCCTAAAACTTTCCGAGAGGGTCCCATTAACTTGGATTTGCGCCGTTGGGGTGGAGTAGAGAGCCTCTATCCATTTAATCATACGGGATCCTAGACCATATTTATATAAAGTCTGTAGCATGAAGTCCCAGTCTAGTCTATCAAAAGCCTTCTCGGCATCTATTGATAGAAACAGAGCTGGCCTTCTGCTTTTCTTTACTTTGTGTATTAAGAGAACTGTTTTTAGAATATTGTCTGGTGTCTCTCTGCCCGGGACAAAGCCTGCTTGATCTTCCCCTATTAGTTCTGGCATAAAGAGCTTTAGTCTCTCGGCCAGAATCCTCGCGTAAATTTTCATGTCTTCGTTAATTAGGGATATTGGCCTAAAACTAGAGCACATTGTCGGATCTTTTTCTTTTTTTGCCAGAAGAGATATGTAAGCACCTAAAGCCTCTCCTCTTATTTTGAGGCCTCCCCCTATAGAATTCATGTATAGATGAAAATGTGGGCCCAGAACGTCAATACATTTCTTGTAGTATAAAGATGTATAGCCATCAGGGCGGGACTTTTCCCTAGTTTACTATTTTCAATGGCCTGGTCTATTTCCTCTCTAGAGATGTCCTCATCTAATCTCCTTGAGTCTTCCTCTGTTATTTCTGGCAGTTTAACTTCCCTTAAGTATCTACTTATTTTATCTTTTCTATCTTCAATTTC
Organism: Rana kukunoris; assembly: GCA_029574335.1. NCBI lineage: Eukaryota > Metazoa > Chordata > Amphibia > Anura > Ranidae > Rana > Rana kukunoris. Next base: position 219,844,037 of record CM056051.1, read on the forward strand.
CCCAGGATCCTGTAAATCATTTACTTTATATAGTAGTTGGTAATATTCCATAAAGGTTTTATTGATATCTCTAGTAGAATGTTTTATTTCTCCTATTCTATTTTTTATCTTAGCTATATAGTTTGCCTTCTTCCTGGGTTTAATCTGTCCTGCCAACACTTTCCTGGGTTTATTACCACATTTATACTGTTTTTTGGCCATTTTATTAAAGATGCGTTTAGTATCTAACTCTAGCATGTCCCTTAGGGCTTCCCTTTTTCCCAACAGCTTCATCATTACCTCCTTATCATTTATTATTTTATGTTTCTGTTCTAGGTCTTGAATATCCTGTAATAATTGTTGTTTTTGGGCTGTCCAAATTTTTTTTCTCTTTGCTCCTTCTGCAATCAATCTTCCCCTCATAAAGACCTTGTGTGCTTCCCATAAAACAGTTGGTGCAATATCCTCTATGTTGTTTTCTAAAAAGAAGAAATTCAACTCCTTCTCCAGATCCTCTGCTATGGCCTGATTATCTAGAAGTGTTTCGTCCAGCCTCCATGATCCCTGCCTTTCCGGTATATCTTCCAGCTCTAGGCTGATTACAACCGGTGCATGATCAGAGAGGGTGATCGACTTCACCTCTGCCTTTTTTCAATCCCTCTAATAGCAGATGATCTAGAAAGATATAGTCGATTCTTGAATAGGAAGAATGCACCTGGGAGTAGTATGTAAAATCCCTCCCCCTTGGGTACAAAACTCTCTAAACATCCACCAGGCGCTGCTGATGTAATTTTTGCTTGACTAACCTTAAGTGTTTACCTTCTGATCAGAGGGAGATGGGTTGAGTATCCAAACAAGGATCAAACACAAAGTTTAAATCCCCCGCCATGATCACCTTTCCCTCTCTAAAGTTCTCATTTTTTTTCAATACATTTTTTAGGAACAGACTGGGATAAATATTAGGGCAATAAATGTTCACCAGCGTGTATTCTTTATTAAACAGATACCCTTTTATAAACAAAAATCCTCCTTCAGGGTCTCATTCCATTGCCTTCAAATTAAATGGAGTATTTCTATCAAAACCTATGGCTATCCCTCGAGACCTTTTGTCGGGGAATAACCATGCATCCACACTGGAAAGCCCATAGAGTTCAGGCCCACCCTAGAGGAATATTTAAAATGAGTTTCTTGCAAAAAAACTATATTTGCTGTCAAACCTTTTAATTCTTGCCATATTTGGTGCCGTTTGCTAGGACTATTCAGACCTCTAACGTTGTAGCTAACTATTTTTAAGGGAGTCATTTCTCAGATATAAGCAGTAATGCTGAGGGGAAACCAAATCTTTTTTTTTCTTTCCTTTTTCTTCCTTCAGGATTGATCCAATCGACTGACAACATAAAAACAAACATATCTAAACTACATACCCCTTATTTCCAATGTCCCCCCTCCCCCCTACATTGAGTATCAATGTAACCTATCCAGCTGTTGCCAAAGGTCAAGGCGTCCAACTGGTTGGGGTGTCTTCTAGGGGTCTTTATATGACCTCCCGGTCACCCGGCCCTCAATCCCACTACGGAATTGGTCCCGGTAGACCGGCAGGGCATATGCCATCCCACCGTGCCCTCCCCGAGCAAGCATCCCTCACTCCCCCCCCGTCCCTACTAACATGAAATTCGTATTTATTTATTTTCGTTTTGCTGCTTAACAAGCAAGGTTCTAGACTTTTACCCAGGGCTGATCTCTTAATTTCCTCCACTCTGGAGGTCTTTTTTCCCAATTTTCTATTTGCGGTACAGGTAAATCTAGTTTATTACAAAAACTTTTCAAGTCCTCTGGAAATCACAGTGTAGCCGAAATCCCCTGATTATTTACTGTTAAACAGGCTGGGAATCCCCATCTGTAAACAATTTTTTTCTCCTGCAGTAGTTTTTATCAGGGGTTTCAACACTCTCCTGCGAGCCAGAGTTTCTTGTGATAAGTCCGTAAAGATCAAGATCTCTACGCCCATATATTCTACCGGCGCTGAGCTTCTCAATCCCTGTGTGACTTCTTGTTTTACCTTAAAGTCTAGAAACCTTGCTATTACATCTCTCGCTGTACCTGTTGGTGGATTAGTAGACCACGTATCCTCAAATTGTTGCGTCTATTTCCGATTTTCTTGATCCTCTAATCTATTCCGGATATTCCTCATTTCAACCCAATCCAGATCGATTCTTTCCCTTTACTCCAAAATCGCATCTTTATGTTCATCCAGATGGGCCTCTGATTCTTCCACTCTATGTAGTACATTTTGTATATCCGTTCGAGTGGCACTCAGTTCCCCCTTAATCATACCCTCTAAGTGTGCCATCATTTCCACCATGTCCTGCTTTGTAGAAAGTGCTTGAAGCTTATCTATATCTTTCTTAATTTTCTTTTGTAGTGGATCATGTTGTATTCCCCCCTCTTCCATAACCATGTCATTCCCCTGCACTTCTGCTAAATAGATTATGCTTTCTGGAGTTGCTGGTGTTTGGTCTAATTGATCTAATTGATCCTGTACCAAGTAAGGTTTAATAGAATGGCTACTTTCAGTCAGGTTAGCTTTTCCTCCCCTTCTCCCCCTCCCCCCCCATCCTACAGCCTTTACCAGGGGTTACTATAAATTCTTATTAATTCTTGATAGTTTTTACACCTTTTGGGTTCTCCCCCTGGTAATCAAATTTAAGTACACTTGAAAAGACCTCTTGCAATCTCTTACAGAAAATCTGGATAAGCAATAGATATACAGATAATATGTAATATGTATACCCCCCTACCCTTTTCCCGTCCGTATTTGGACTTAAAAGTATATAACAAATAACAGGGGAAATATAGTCCAGTATACCAATGATGATTGAGCAATAGTACAGAATAATTTCCAAAACAATCTCCAAAGCAATCTTCAACTGCCTATATTTTTAAAGGCAGAGTCAGAAAAAAATAAAAACAAAAGGTGAGGGAAAAAAAGGGGGGGGGGAAATGGGGGGGTGTAACAGGAAGGTTGATCCCTCTACTCAGACTCCTTTAAGTTGTAAAGACAAACTAATGCTTCAAAAAATTCTTAATATATTGTGACATGTTTCAGATCGAGGAGGGAAAATGTAGGTTCTCCTAAGTCTCCTTAAGCTTGAGCTTAAGCTTTATAAGTCATCAGTAGTTTTTGAAAAAGATTTTAAGAGAAAAGAACAAAAAGAAAAGAAAAAAAAATGTTTGTTTTTTTTCTGCAATAGGTGGTAAATAGGTGGTGGATAGCAGAGCTCAATATACCAGAAGGGAATTTGATTAACTTGCATACACTCATACCAGGCCCGGAGTGGCCAATCGGGAGAACCGGAATAATTCCCGGTGGGCTGGTCGGGTTATGGGCCACTGAAATACCGGTGAAATATGCCTCTTGCGTTCCAGGCGCGGACCGATGACATCACTCGGCGCCGCGGGATCGGATTGGCTGCTGGTTTCAGCAAAATCCGTCAGTACATACTGTGCATGTGCTGTTCCCGACTGGAGTCGACAGAGACTGACAGTCTGTGAAGTCTGAGTGAAGTTTCTTGTACCCTCCCCCTGTCTCTCAGCGCGCCTTATTCAAGTTCCTCACAGGAGATGCTGAGAGGGGGAGGAGTGGAGCCATGCAGCCTGCAGTGGAGGACAGAGTTCAGCCTAGCCTAAGGTAAGCTAGCTGAACAACATGCAGACAGTCCTGTCTGTGGCTTATCTTGGTGGGCAGGAGGAGGAGGGGGAGAGAGAGAGGGGAGAGGAGGATGGGCTCTGTGTAGCAGGCGTTTTTGTGTGTGGCTGTGAACTGCTCTGCTTCTAAATGCAGCATGTTTTCTCAGATCTCCCTTACACCTCCCTGTCCCTACCCATTATCTGCTCACCAGGCATAGCCTCCACTCCTGTATGACCACCTCATGTGTCAGGCTGTGGCACTACAAATCCCAGCATGCCAGGAGAGGGGAGGCAGCAGCAGCAATATCACAGATCAGGCTGGTTTTGTAGATAAAGTGCTGGTGTTGTATAGTGTGTGTTTTATAAAATGTATGATAATTCCATATTTGATTATTACGCTTGATGGTCTTAAGGTGTTCATATTTTTTTGTAAGTAGTGAGCAAATTTGGTGTGGACGCTCATTGGAGTATTTTTATTTGTTTATAATGGAAAGACAGTGGAGTAATGGGGAGGGATGTTGACAGAGAGATGGAAAGAGTGAGGAGTGAGTTGGGGTTCTTTCACACTTTCAGCAAGTAGGTAGATAGTTGGGAGAATACTGTGCCACCAAACGCAGCCACTGTGCCATGCCATAAAACGCAGTCACTGTGCTATCAATTCACACCACTGTGCCATGCCATTAAACGCAGTCACTGTGCCATCAATTCACACCACTGTGCCATGCCATTAAATGCAGTCACTGTGCCATGCCATCAAATGCAGCCACTGTGCCATCAATTGCCACCACTGTGCCATGCCATCAAATGCAGCCACTGTGCCATCAATTGTCACCACTGTGCCATGCCAAACGCAGCCACTGTGCCATCAATTTGCACCACTGTGCCATGCCATTAAACGCAGCCACTGTGCCATGCCATTAAACGTAGCCACTGTGCCATGCCATTAAACGTAGCCACTGTGCCATGCCATTAAACGCAGCCACTGTGCCATGCCATTAAATGCAGCCACTGTGCCATGCCATTAAACGCAGCCACTGTGCAATCAATTGTCACCACTGTGTGCTTTAATGGTCGCCACTGTGCCAATTGTCCCCACTGTGCCTATTGCCCCCACTGTGCCCTTTAATTGTTGCCACTGTGCCTATTCATCCCACTGTGGCAATTGTCCCCACTATTGTCACCACTGACTGTGCCCATTGATGTTGCCGCTGTGCCCTGTAAAGTGCTCTCCCCCCCCCCCGCCTGGCACTTACCTTTACTGGAGTCAGGCATCCACGTCCCACGATGTCTTCTCCCGCCCTCGATGACTGACAGGCGTCTCAGCCAATCAGGTTACCGGTAGCCAGAACCGGCCAACCTGATTGGCTGAGACGCCTGTCAGTCTTATTCAAGGAGCGTACAGCCTGTGCGCTCCGAGGATAAGCTTCCGGGACCCGAGGGCTGTACTGGGAAAGCCTATCAGAGCCGCTGGCTCTGAAAGACACTTCCGTACAGCCAACCAGCTGCCGTTATTCAGATGGCCGGACATAAGCGCTGACCATCTGAATAACAGCGGCAATAATAACATAGATTCGTGCAATGCATGAATCTATATTATTAGATCAGTGGCCTCTATGGACGAATTGCCACTGGTCAGGAACTAAAGTGGGCTGGTCTAAGGCATGAAACTCAAGGGCTGAAAATGAGTCCCACTCGGGCCCTGACTCATACACTCGTTTGTGCAGCTTTTATTATAACATACACTCAGAATAATAAAAGCTGCACAAACGTAGACTCTTCACAGCAATGTGTCTGTGAGTCAGTCAGCGTAACATGTAACATGGGGGTGCATAGCATAGACTCTATAAGACTGTTTATAATTACAGAGTGCAGCTGAGATTCACTGCTTAAAGTGTTTTACAACCCACAACAGTAAAATCAGTATGTATACAGTGCATCCTGAAAGTATTCACAGCACTTCACATTTTCCACATTTTGTTATGTTATGGCTTTATTCCAAAATGGATTCAATTAATTATTTTCCTAAAAATTTTACAAACAATACTAATAACGTGAAATAGGTTTGTTTGAAATCTGCCAATTTCTTAAAAATAAAAAACAAAAAAAATCACATGTACATACTGTAAATATACTGTAAATATTCACAGCGTTTGCCATGTCAGTCAACACTTAGCTCAGGTGCATTCTGTTTCCACTGATCGTCCTTGAGAATGATGTTTCTACAAATTGATTGGAGTCCACCAATGGTAAATTCAGTTGATTGGCCAGGATTTGGAAAGGCAAGCACCTGTCTATATAAGGTCCCACATTTAACGGTGCATGTGAGAGCACAAACCAAGCCATGAAGTCCAGGGAATTGTCTGTGGACCTCCAAGAGGATTGTATCATATCACAGATCTTGGGAAGGGTACAGAAAACATTTCTGCAGCATTGAAGGTCCCAATGAGCACAGTGGCCTCCATAGTCCGTAAATGAAAGAAGTTTGGAACCAACAGCGATCTTCCTAGAGCAGGCCTCCCGGCCAAACTGAGCAATTGGGGGAGAAGGGACTTAGTCAGGGAAGTGACCAAGAAATGATGATCAATCCGGCAGAGCACCAGCGTTGCTCTGTGGGGAGAGGAGAACCTTCCAGATAACAACCATCTTTGCAGCACTTTAACAAAAGGCACCTGAAGGATTCTCAGATCACGAGAAACAAAATTATCTTAAGGTGAATGCAGCATTCTTGATGAAAACCTTCTCCAGAGCGCTCTGAACCTCAGACTGGGTTGAAGGTTCATCTTCCAACAGGACAACGACCCTAAGCACACAGCCAAGATAACAAAGGAGTGGCTACAAGACAACTCTGTGAATGTCCTTGAGTGGCCCAGCCAGAGCCCAGACATGAACCCGATTAAACATCTCTGGAGAGATCTGAAAATGTCTGTGCACCAACCCTCCTCATCCAACCTGAAGGATCTTGAGAGGTTATGCAAGGAAGAATGGGAGAAACTGCCCAAAAATAGGTGTGTCAAGCTTGTAGCATCATACTCATAAAGACTTGAGGCTGTAATTGATGTCAAACGTGCTTCAACAAAGTATTGAGCAAAGGCTGTGAATACTTATAAAGAAAAAAGTGCAGCGCCAAAAAAAGGTCCACCCTGATGTAGTGTAATCGTCGTGATCACAGAGTGGACATGGATATCAATCTAATCCACAGTGTATACAAACGTGAAAAAGCAATATTCAAAAGAGCATATAGTACTTGTGAAGTAAGTATATGAATCATTAGATGAACAAAAGTTTAAAGGGGTAATTCCCCCAAAAACCTTTTTTTACCATTGATTGAGGCTCGTTATGTCAAGGGGAATCGGGTGGTTTTTTATTAGAAACGAAGCAATACTTACCGTTTTACAGATGCATCGTCTCCGTCGCTTCCGGGTATGATCGTCTGGTCTGGGCGTGCCTATTTGATTGACAGGCTTCCGACGGTCGCATACATCGCGTCACGAGTAGCCGAAAGAAGCCGAGCGACGGTGCGGCTCTATACTGCGCCTGCGCACCGTCATTCGGCTACTTTCGGAAAATCGTGACGCGATGTATGCGACCTTGGAAGCCTGTCAATCAAATAGGCACGCCTATAGTCGGAGCCCATACCCGGAAGCGTCGGAGACGATGCATCTCTAAAACGGTAAGTACTGCTTCATTTCTAAAAAAAAAAAACCTGATTCCCCTTGACATAACGAGCCTGAATAAATGTTAAAAAAAAAGGTTTTTGGGGGAACTACCCCTTTAAACATAATATTGTGAAGTATGTAGTCCCATTCAAACACAGGAGTAGTCCTTATACTCTCATGGATGTTTAAAGATACACTATCCCCTCTGTCGGATAACAACACATCTTCAGACAAGCAATCCTTGGAATAAAAGTAGGTTGGATACGCTTACCAGCTGGAGTAGACCTGCAACTAACCTTACGGTGGGGGGTCCTAACGGCTTGTGTGGGCCGAATGCCCTCCCTGGTCTCCGTCTCGGATGTAAATCTTATACAGATATCCGAAGTGAAATCCAAGCAAGATCTTGAAAAGCGGCCAGAAGAAATCTTCAATAGTGTTGTGTTGTGGTAAGTAATGCTCACAAAAGATCCAATCAGGGGAAGAAAAGAGGGAAAAGAGGAAAACAACTCCTCATAGTGTAAAAAAGTATTTAATTCAAAATCAAAAAGACATGCTTTAAAAAAGTCCAAACAGGAAATCCAAATAGGCACACATAAGAACTGTCCAAATGGAAAAAAAATCCACAAAATCACAGCAATAATCCACATCGAAGAAGAAACAAGTCCAATGCGCAGTGGAGATGGTTAAGGTCCAGTAAACCCGACCGGTTTCGTCTTATCAGACTTCAACAGGGGTGTGTAACTGAGCCCAAAAATCCTCTGCGCTTTAAATAACCTCCACAATTATCCCTATGTGAATACTTATGTGCATGTGAATTTTTATTACATTTGTAAAGATTTCAAACAAACTTCTTTCACAATGTCAATATGGGGTATTGTTTGAAAAATAATGAATTTAATCCATTTTGGATTAAGTCTGTAACATAACAAAATATAGAAAAAGTGAAGTGCTTTGAATACTTTCCGGATGTACTGTACACAGTAAATCATGCTTGTTATACTCACTGTGGAACCTCATAAGAGAAACGGTATTTATCAGTTTATATTTACCAAAATAATTGCATTTCCATGTTCTGTGTACTGTGGGAGATCCAGTGCTGTGTCTTGGCCTAGGCCGACAAGTTCCAGGCCTAGGGTGGCACTTTGCGGGGGGCGGCAAAAAAGCTGCCCCCACACAAAAAAGCCCCCGACCTCTCCTCCAGCGGCCACCTCCTGCACAAATACAGCTGTCTTGCTGTAGCGCAGCACTTGGTAATATTATGGCTATAGATCACTCTGCCATCTACTTCTGTATCATCAGACATGACCCAGTTTAGCTGCTGGGGATGGAAAGCTGAGAAATGTAAACTCCCTGCACTTGTCCAGGAACCCAGGGAGTTGTGGGGAATGGAGCTAAAGGTAACTGGCCTGCATCTGAATATAGTGAATAAATAAGGTACACATATACCATCCTATCCAACCAATTCCAGTAGTCATATTTGCAGGGCTGGTATCTGACTGGTTACTATATACTGTATTTTTTGGCATATAACACTCACTTGTTTACCCTGAAAATAAAGGGTAAACTGTGCTTGCGTGTTATATGTAGGGGGCTGGGGAAAGTTTTTTCCCTGAAACTTGCCTCTTAAAGTTAGGGTGCGTGTTATACACCTGTGCGCGCTATACCCTGATAAATATGGTAGGTAACACAAACAGTTCTTCTTTCAGACACCTTGATCATGAAGATTATACTTGTTGCGCGCCATTAAACAAAAATGTTTTAAAAATAGTCCACATCATTGGGGAGTTTTTTTGTTTATTTCGTCACTTCTTGTAAGCACATACAAACATTCAGTTACAAAGAGATAAGTAGATGGAACATAAACACTGGAAGCGGGAAATACAACCACATTTGTGCCATGTTTTCATATGACTGCATTGTACTTTCCTAAAATAAGCATGCTACGTGTACCCAAAATAAATGTCAGCTAGAGAACATTGGGTGGGTTCACAAGACCATTTATATTCCAGTTAAATGTACCCAAACAAAAGCATGCTAGTTATAAATCATCAGAGTTGATAAGAAGAGTGGCTAAAGCCCCATACACACGATAAGATAATCAGACAAATAATCATCCAATTCTTTTTTGCATGCTAGTCTCATATTGAATGAATGTAAAATAAAGAGGTTAGTCCATTAATGCCTCTTGTTCCAATATTGATGTGGGAGTTATTTATACCCTGCTGCTCTAGGTAACATATGAATTAAAAAATAATTCAACCGTAGGCATAAATGGGTTAACATGAAATAAAATTAAGAGTTTACTCAAGTTATAAAAATTATGGTAGGACGGAATACAACTTCAGAAGTGATGTTATGTGTTGTATTATAATGTAATGTTTTCTATTGTTTCCGAGCATATGTGAGCATGGATTTTTTATTTATTTTTTATGAATACTGTACTAATTAAACAAAAATTGTACACTCTGTTATTGTACCAGAAAAATGTTTGTGTTTGTCCCTTCGGATAATTTTGCATGAACTGTCATGGTCGGCTCTCGAAAGCTGTGTACTAACAATCAGATTATCATACGATCGCTTTGAAATCGGTATTTTCCATCCGATTTTCTGATTGTGTGTACTAAGCTTCAGTGGGTAGCACATCTCCCTTACAGCTTTAAAGTTATCAGTTTAACCCCTTCCTGCCTGCCCTTGTGCCCCCTGTATAAGCTCTTAACACCCAGGAGGGCAGAAAGGATCAGTGATTATTTGACCCTAAAAATGCATTACATTAAAGATGGTGCAGCTATAAGACCATACAAACTGAATAAAAAAATACAGTGCACACATACAAAAATTACATTTAAAATCCTGCAAGGCTATTTAAAACACCTGAACATATTCAAAATTATGGGGATTTAGTTACACCATATGGCCATATAGTGCTTAAGCTCACTACTACGTCAAAGTACCCCATTATCAGTGGGTCCTACACTATTCATAGAATTAAAAAACCTGCTTCTCCACCATGGGAGAAATACACTCGTCTATATGGGAGAACTAAAGGGCTCCTCCTTTAACACAGGTGGACACTAATTAGAGGGAATGGTGGCAGTGGCGTCAAGGGCGGGGGGGGGGGGTTTGGTGGAGTGCTCCAGCCCAAGGGATCTGGATCCCTTGGGATTGCAGGATTTAAATGTAAGCTTTGAATGTGTGTGTGCGCTGTAAACTTTTGTTCTAAATCTCAACCATGACACTACCTGCATGGAATTTGCATGTGCTCTCTGTGCTTGTGTGGGTTTCCTCCTACACTCTAGTCTAAAGACATGCTGGTAGGTTAATTGGTTCTTGTCTTGATTGGCCGTAGTGTGTGTATGTATGAATGTGAGATAGGAATCGTCGATTGTAAGCTGAGGATAGGGTCTGATGGGAATGTACAATATGTAAAGGTGTTGTGTAAATTGTTGGCTCTATGTAAATATATATATTTATATATTAATAAAAATAATAGGAAATAAGAAAAGATCGTATTCATATTGGACATATAAAATCTAGTTGTATCCATCCAATTAGGATGTCATCACAGACAGATAATGGAACATCGCTGAGCCTGGTGTAAAATATATTGCTTCCAAGAACTGGGAAACCCAACCTGAAAAAAAACTACTAGGCGGGCCATAAGACTTGGTTATGCACTGTATGTTTCCTAGGTCTGATGTCCCTACACCACCAGAGACCCTTACATATTGGTACCCTGACAACTGTTTAAAATAAACTTTTAAAAAGATACACGGACATAATAAAATAAGTTTTAACCTTTGTCTGTAACTTTTCTTTTGCTTTCACTGCTATCTTGATTTTTTTATGACAAGGTAACTTTACAACATCCTGTACACTCATTGTTCAGTTAGTCAGACTCATGGGGATTTTTGCATTGTGAGCAGAGATTGAACAGACTTCAGCAGGTATTACACATTAGGTAAATGAGAAACATGTCTGTAAGTGTACTTAAATGGGTGTATTCATAAAAAAAATTATAGAGCTATTCTTCCTGTGTAAACAGGGAGGTAAAATAAAATGTTATTAGGCTGAAGCCTAAAGACGCCAAGTACGGTGAAACGTACGTCGGAGAGGGGAGTCGTCACTTCCGGATTTCCATGTGACCCCTATCCAGGCCCAACATCGAGAACAAGGCGTAGAGAGCACAATGGAGTTGTACTAACATACTATATCCATACTTGCCGTAGATTCCAAGCGACAGGTCGGCCACTGTTACATGTGAGTGCAATATTTTCTATGCTTGTTTTCAAAATGACCAATAAACCTACTACACTATAAAGCCCTCCTTTGTGTCCCTGGTGGAGTACATCTTTCTTTACCTTCCTAGCTAAACCTGAGGGAGCATTGGAGTGGAATGGTAGAAGTCCAGAAACCGATTTGTTTTTCAAAAAGTGTACTTTGACCTCCTGTAATAAGGGGTCAAACACCTCTGGTGAGTTGCTATCTACCCTCTGAGCACCCGTAGTGAAGCAATCAGAAGACATATACATTTGGAAGCACTTTATATTATTGGCGTTGGGCACAGTCACATTGGAATTACATTTGCATTACTACTAATTTACTTCATTCATGTTTATATTTATATATATTTTTTCACATATATGAATATGTACACACATCTACTGATTCCTCATGGAGATTTGGATGTTTATTTATGAGTTCACATGTTGAAGCTCCGTTACATGGTGAAGCTCCATTACCTTTACACCATATTTATTTGTTTTCTCAATGGGTCGAATGTTCTTCGTAGAGTGAATCATGAAATTACCACATTACGGCCATTAGATGGAACAGATGATCATAGTATTTATTTCCTGTGATCATCCACTCAAACCAGTGGTCCTAGTTTGGTATTTTCCTGATTTATATCTATAAAGTCACAGTTGTGAGAAACGTATTGTGAATCTCTATTAAGTGTTATAGTGCATAACAAATATAAACAAATATTATAAAGAACACAACATTTCATGACCTATAAAGTGTTAGGGCTCATTTACATTTGCTTTGGCTTCAACACACATTAAGTTTACACTTGCTTCAAAAAATTTTTTCTTTAAGCAAGGAAAAGCGATATTGGTAGTGGGTTAAAGTGCTGCACACCCCTCTAAATGGTTTGAAGAAAAGGAAAATTACCCCTGGGGGCTTTGTATTGCAGCAAGAAAAATAAACAGTAATGATATAAAAAAATAAAGTATAATTACATTTATTGAAAAGAGATTTTGCCACAGAGAGAGCATGTGCTGCAATACAAAGCCCCCAGGGGTAATTTTCCTTTTCTTAAAAAAAAAGCTTCGGACAGGCTTTGTTACAGCTCTCTGAACGCTAGTCAAAGCTCCTGTCACTAAATAAAATGGTTAGTTTACAGTCCTGTTTACACCTTTCTTTTGCTTTGCTTCACAAATTATACCCCATGTAGCTTTAGTAGTGCTTAAAAGCATCTTCAAAGTCTTCTAAGAAGTCTATGGCAAAACTCACTGAAAGCCCCACCGAACCCCCATCAAAGGGTCATCGAAGCCCCATCTAAGCTCCACCAAAGCTTCATCGAAGCACAAAGCAAAAGCAAGGTGTAAATAGGACTGTAAGCCAACTATTTTATTTAGTGACAGGAGCCTTGACTGACGTTCAGAAAGCTTTAAAACAGCGTATCCGAAGCCTTGTTTTGACGCAAATGTAAACCAGCCTCTAAAGTGCTAATATGCTACTGTGTGGGCTGAGTATTGGTTGGGGGCGCTAGATCAATAAACTAAATTTCATACAATCTATTAAGTAGCATACATACACAAATAAAGTGCATTACTGCTCAGTAAATAATAGTGATCTTACATGAACATATTCATAGATATTTCATCAATAAACAAAGTGGATCAAAAAATGAATGAACAGATTAAACAAAATCAGGAACAAGTGTGGTATGTTTTGAAAAGTCCATAAATCTTGTTGTGAAGCAACTCAGGTCTTACACCATCACCACTGCCAACGGCTTTATGAAACAACACCATGTGAACACGGCAGAAATCCCTACTCACCAGACCACCATGACTCCTTTAACTAAAAAGGAAGGTCTGGTGGAGCTTTGTTGGTTATGGATCTGCATTTGTTTACTGGTACATCAAGAAGAAAAGCTAGGAATCTAGTTGTTACTCCACCATAGTGTCATTCAGAAATAAAATGAAAAAGCAGGGTAGCGTAATTCCGTTTAAAAAAAACAAATAATTAAAATCTATGCCAAATGGCCACTTACTTTAAAATGTGCCTAGCCTCGGCACCACATCTGTTACCAAACTCAGGATGAGAAGCAGCCGTCCAGCTCACGCTGCGTTGAACCGGCGTGCGTTCCACGGTCGTGGTATACAGAACCGGAAGTGGCCGGAAGGAAAAACGCGACGGGGATGCGCCTCGACGTACAATTCGCCATTGTGACATCGTCAGGGAATATATTACTGTGCTAAATGCCACTCCAAAAACGATAATTGTGTCATAGCCATCAATAATCAAAGTTCTAAATAATTCTCTTGGCTCTAATGTGAAGTTCAATAATAAAGTACAAAAGAAAACAGCAAAAAGCCAACAAAAAAATAAGATGAAATAATGTCTTCAATGTGCTTGTTTCTTCATTTAATACTTCCACCACCTCTATGAAAAAATTCACCATAATCACTCACCAAATTTACAGTAGCTGTTGGTAAAATCATAAACCAGTAAACTGCACATTCCCTTTAGAGAGCAATCATCTGCAGGAACCTTTGACTTGCAATCATCTGCCGATGCAGCATGTTCCCTGCAGGGACCAGATGTGTCGCCACTACGTATGCCGGTTCTTTACTCGAGGACACAATTAATGTCGGAGCGAGCTACTTTGATTGTATGTGCATTTACCTGTGTCAGTGGGGGGCACCTTTACATGTGAGTGGAATCATTTTAGATAAAAATGAAGCTGTTTTGAAAGGTTTTTATGCTATGCAATGTTTTCTCTCTTCAATTGATATATTTTCCATCTGAGGATTTGATATACCTGCTGCATCGGCAGATGATTGCGAGTCAAAAGAGTACTGCCTATTGTACATACTAATCATAAATGAAATGATTGATAGTTACATGGGGTGGTCCAGTTCACATTTGACAATTTGGAATTGTATAAATAATTGCAGTGAGCGCGTTTGAGTGTCATTGTGCTTCTTTTTTTTTCTTTAGAAGGTTTGCATTCAAAAACGACAATAATGACATAAGTAGTTTGTAAAACATTGGACGCGGCAAACAGAAGTGTAGTACATCCAGTGTTACATTTGTGTGACAACTCACTAATCGAAGGGTGTTCTCTACAACTTTAGATATTGCTAAGGTAAAACAGTTTGTTGCAAAACCTGTCAGTGCTGCAATATGAAATATACATTAATTTAGCTGGTACTATCTATCAGCCATGCTCTCAGAGCTGGAGTTCGCTAAAATGTTTTAGATCGTTTCCTGGGGTGGGGTGTGTGAGAGGAGGAAAAGGGAGTTAAAGTAGAGGAATGGCTAGTGAGAAGCCCCAAACTTGGGACGATTTTGCCATTAATGCCATGCAAAAGAATCACACGGTGATCATGGGAAATTCATATTTAAAAATCACGCTAAGCTTGTCAGCCAAAAAGAGGCACAAGCTTCTTTTGGGCGACAAACGCATAGTCACTTCAATGAGCTGGCCTATGCGTGACACAGGGAAACATGGGTAACTTGCACTTTAAAAATCGTGAGCAGGAACAGTAGTTCTGAATTTAGATATCATATGATTGCTTCAGTTTCAGTTTGTAACAACCAAATTTTCAAACAAGACACTGACTGACTAAGGCTGGGTTTCCCCGAAAATAAGCCCGGGATCTATATTAATTTTGGCATCAAAAAACACAGTAGGGCTTATTTTCGGGATAGGTCTTACCATGTAATGTGCTGTCTTCTCTCTCCCTGTCCTGTCAGGAATCCCCAGTGTTAACCGAGTTAAAATGCTTATAAAATCCTATAATCCACTCAATTACAGTAGTATATAATGTACAATGTGTGTGTTTCTGTAATAAAATTGTGCCAAATACCTTTGTTATAGGTTCCATGACCCTTTGGAGCTCTCTTCCCCGCTCCAAGCACTGCAGGGGGGGGGGGTTGATACCCTGCTGACAGCTGGGAGAAGAGGAGAGCAGCGGGAGGTCCACTTATATTACAGAAACACTCACATTGTAAATTATATAATACTGTAATAGAGTGGATTATAGGATTTTACAAGCATATATATTGCAGCCGTCCTGGAAAATAACTCTAGGTCTTATTTTCAGGGTAGGTATTATTTTCAGGGAAACACGGTATATTCAAATTGGATGCATTTTTAACTGCATCTAATTTCCATAACACGTGAATGTAATCGGCTTTCAATGGAGCCGGTTCATACGTGTATGGGACGGCCGTGGTGCGATTTTGAAAAGGGTCATGTGCATTTTTTGGTCCGGTTCAGGTGTGAATTCAGGTAAAAATTTTCACCTGATTCGCCCCTAAATTCTTATCTCTAAAAATAACAGCAATTTTAGGCTTTTATCTACTGGTTAATGGAAAG
This sequence comes from Rana kukunoris, assembly GCA_029574335.1. NCBI lineage: Eukaryota > Metazoa > Chordata > Amphibia > Anura > Ranidae > Rana > Rana kukunoris. The sequence goes on from CM056051.1 coordinate 219,859,973, forward strand.
AAGTCAAAAATGTTCTGTATTTTCATAACTAATAAAAAATAATAAGAATAATAAGAAATGCTAGCAGAAATAGGTTCAAAGTTCTGTGAACAAGCTGGACACAATAAATATAATATAATATAGGACTACATCCCATTACCAAATACTGCCTCTGCAACTATTTAATTTCTTGATTACATTTTTTTTTAAAGTTAGCAAGAAAATCCAATAATGTCACCTGGTTTTGGATGATTATTTCATGTTTTTTTTCCATGTATTAATATTAATAATTATTGTAATGCCTTTATATTAAATTACCTTTTCAATCTGGTTTTAATTACTTACAGAAATGTGGCAACATCTTGCACTAACACATAACAGCAGATGTCTTGGTTGGGGCCCACTACAATCATATAGCTAAGTTCTTATAAATGTTTTCAGATTTAGCTTACAGTAAAATAGTGCGGACACATACGAAATTGCAGGTCAGTGTACATACTTCACTGCTCACCACATCTGGGTATCATTAGCGGGTGGATGTACACTAACAAACAGGTTTTAGTAATATAAGTGCGTTCCTACATGTCCTTATGTCAGTAACAGGAATGTAAGATGCATTGGTATAGCTAAAGGAGAACTACAGTCTTTAAAAAATGTTTTTAGGTATACATGAAAAAAAAAATCAAGTTTAGTTATTCTATGTATACAAGGACACCTTATTCTTCAGAGGTCATGTGATCAAGAGCTGCGCTAACCTTAATAAATTCAATTAATACATTTGCCTAAATATAAGTGAATTAATAGTCCATATAGATCATCGTATCAATTGATTAGAAAAACATATAAATGAGTGTCCCTTAAATATTCATCATAGTAATTGAATTAATGTTGTCACACCACGACAACAAAGTTCACCTCCACCACATAGAAGACACACTTACCAGATGGCAAGCTTAAAAAACTTGCTGCTATTGCCCAGCCAAGGCCTTTATCCTGAGGGGAACTCTGATGTCAGCTCATGGACAGATCTCACTCTATGTGAGAGGAAGCCAACCGAAAATCTTGTACTCTTGAAATCTTACAGGAACCAAGGAGTCAACTCAGCATTCAGTGGACAATATACCAGGATATACCCAGGATGACGTCATCTTGTGACGAAACACATCGGGAGGAGGGATGTACTGACGTCACCTTGTTGCTATGTTTACAGAAGAATTTGACAAATCTTTTGCTTTCCCCATGACTCCAGAAAGTCAGTGCAGCACTGAATAAAAGATGCAAGGGTCTGGCAGGAGTCCCCGAAAATCATTGACCTTTTATACACACACACACACTAATTACAAGTAAACAGATCACAAGTGAGGATGGTTACCTTTAATAGCCATTAACCTCTTATGCATGTACATTTACGTCGGCAAAATGGCACCGACAGGCACATCAACGTATATATACGTTGGTGCCTAGACGTGGGTCGGGGGTCCGATCGGTACATGCGGCTGTCCGGTTACCTGGCCGAGCGATCCGTGCTGAGGGGGCGGCGGTTTGTTTTTGTCCGCCCCCTCCGGATCGCTCCCAGCCAATCCACGCACTCCCCCTGAGTGTCATTTCCTCCTCCTGTGTAAACACAGGAGGAGGAAGTGATGTGATCTCTGCTCTCGGCGTTTTTTTTAACCACCGCTGAGGAGAGATCACATCTCACAGTAAGTCTGCACAACACTACACTGACACCAGTACACGCAGGCAGACGTAACCCCTTGCGATCATCCCCCCACCCCCTCCCCCTGTCACAGTGTCACTGAATGCAGTGATCATATGTATGATCACTGCAGTTAGTGTCAGTGTGACAGGCAGTTAGTGTTAGGTTCAGGGTAGCCCCCGTACCCCCCCTAATAAAGTTTTAACCCCTTGATCACCGCCCTAGTTAACCCTTTCACTCCCTATTGCCAGTGTCACTAAGCGATCGTTTTTCTGATCGCTGTATTAGTGTCGCTGTTCCTGCTAGGTAGCTATTTTTTTTTATTGCGATTTTTTTTTTTACTAAAGACATGTGGCTAAATAAATTTTGGCCTAAATGTTTGACTAAAATTTAGTTTATTTGATTTTTCTTATAACAAAAAGTAAAAAAATATTGATTTTTTTTTAAAAATGTCGCTCTATTTTTGTTTATAGCACAAAAAATTTAAATTGCAGAGGCGATCAAATACCACCAAAAGAAAGCTCTATTTGTGGGAAGAAAAGGACGCAAATTTTGTTTGGGAGCCATGTCGCACGACCGCGCAATTGTCAGTTAAAGCGACGCAGTGCCAAATCGCAAAAAGGGGCCTGGTCCTTTACCTGCATTTTGGTCCGGGTCTTAAGTGGTTAAAAGCCTGTTGTGTCAACTTGTGTGCATGTTAGACATGTGCATTTCGTTTAGTTCCAAATTAGTTATTTTTTTAATTTTGACAAATTAGTTAATTCCGAAATTACCAAATTTTTCAATTTACACGTTTTTGAAATTTCCAGAATTAGAAATTTCCGGAATTTTGAATTTCCGAAATTTTGAATTTCCGAAATTCAAAAATTCAAAAACAGGAATTTCCGAATTCCAAATTTTTGAATTTCCGAATTTTTGAATTCTGAATTTCCGAATTTCCAAAAAAAGCTAAAAACAAATGAAACGAAAACGAACACTTAGGCCCCGTACACACGAGCAAATACATCTGATCAAATCGGTCAGACAGATCGATTTGAACAGATCTGTCTGCTGGGATGTATTGGTTTGATTGTGTACACACGATCAAACCAAAATCCCCGCCGGCAGACAGCGCGCTGACGTGTCGGTGACGTGGCGGTGACGTTGACCCGCCACGTCACCGCACCAGGAAGTAAAACACTTCCGCGCATGCGTCGAATCGATTTGACGCATGTGCGAGCAGATATGTCTGCTGGTTAGCATACTAACCAGCAGACATATCGGTCCGACGGGTTCCCAGCCGACAGATTTCAAAGCATTCCAAATCCGTCTGTTTGCCCGTACACACGATCGAATCTGTCTGCTGAAACGGTCTGGCAGACCGTTTCCAGCAGACAGATTTGATCGTGTGTACGCAGCCTAACACTAACCATGAGTGAAAGAAATATTTTTGTGCTATAATTCATATTCTCTGAAAATGGCCAAGAAATCATAAATTGTGCCAGGGTTAACCTTTAAGCGCAACTGTATATACTGTGGCCCAGATTCACAGAGCGATTACGCCTGCGCAACTGCTGTTGCGCGTGCGTAAGTCTAAATGTGCGCGTGCGTATAGTTGGACGCGATTCACAAAACAATATACGCCAGAAATCTACGTTTTTTGGTCCGGCGTAATTGAATTAGACCTTCGCTTGCCTTCGCGCAAAACTGCGCTAGACACACCATTGATTTGCTAGTCAAATATGCTAATGAGGGAGTTACGGGGATTCACAAAAAAACGCAGTTGCTGCGCAGGCTACGCGATGTGCGCAACTGCAAAATGTTCTGTCTAAAGTTAGAGGACCTAAAAGCTGGTCTAAATTTTGAAAAAAAGTCTAATTGTCAGATAAAGCAACACTGTTAGTGAGGAGTTCAGCAGTCACACGTGTTGCCCAACAATCTGTATGCCAACATGCCAGGGGCATCGTCGCGCATAGCTATACTACTGACTTTAGATGAACAAAGAAGGATGAGGGCACGGAGGATGGCACTAAGGAGGGCACGGGAGATGGTTTTTTTTTTTTTTTTTTGGCTTATATCAAATTTACAATTTAATCTAATCTAATACAATATTCTTATCTGATACAAGCCCCTCACTCTTCACTTGATATATCACACACGCATAGACATCTTTGGCATGAGAGATTCTGAGGTGTCTCGCATCTTCAGATTCACCCCTCATGCCATCGTGGAATTACCACAACCTTGCAGGAGGACATCAGCAGCCCAACACATGGCACTACCCATGACACCCATGACAGCTACATATACAATCAGAGCCCCATCCCCACAGATTGCGAACAGAACATGTATGGGGACAGCTGGCTGGTTGGTGAGTGACATGGGAGTCAGGCATGACTATCCCCTCCCGTGATGCACACCTCACAAGTGGCACATGCATGACTAACATCCACCTGTCTTTTCCCTTCAAGGTGACTCTGCATATGAACTGGAACCCCATCTCATGACCCCATCTCATGCCAGCTCACATTATGCATCTTTGCACGTTAAACACACACATTAATCATGGCACAATGAGAATGCATGCATGCACACCACTATGGTCCCTAGCACACACACCCCACATCCTCATCAAATTGGATTGGCACCAGTCCACCATGCAAGACTGGTGAGCAGTAACGCCACGTCAAGGCTCCAATTATGTCACTGTACATTCATACACCATTCACACGGACCTGGGAATCACTTCTCCCTGGTCCTGGGGAACCCTTCTCCACCAAAATTGAGGGTGACACCCCTTTTCCAGCAGGAATGTCACCCCCACATTCAAACATCATTCACAACCCAAAATATGCCAAAAAAGTCAAACAAACAAAAATGCATAGAAACAAAAAATGCATAGGAAAAAAAAAATGCTTAGAAAAAACAAAAAAAAGCAGAGAACAAAAATAAAAAAGCTTTCAAAACAAACAAAAGGGGGAAAAAAAAATTATTGCCCTCTGCCTGAGCCACGCCTGGGGCGCCCCCGGCCACGGCCCCGGACCCTCAGGGGAGACGCATGGGGGAGGGGAAAAGCCGGGGAAGGAGGAGCAGCCCCTGAGATCTGCCCACCTGGCGGCCTGCCCTCCAAGGCCACGGCTATTCTGTCCAGGGCAGCACCAAGTGTTGCCGTGTTGCCCTGGATAGCCTGGGTAAGGGCCCTCACATCCTGCCCAACGCCTGCTGCTGTAGTTTGCAGGTCATTTAGGCAGGTTGTGGAGGCCCGGGAGTGGGAGTCCAGGTTACCCAGGCTATCATTAATGGAGGACAGGCTCTGATCCACCCGCCCCATAGTCTGGCAGAGCTGTCTCAGAAGGCGGGTCTGGGTGGCCAGGTTCCTTCTCAGACAGGCGGGCATGAGATTGGGCGCCCCCCTGGTGCTTGGGGATGACCTCCTGGCTCCAGCTGATGGTTGTGGCCGGGGAGAAGGGGAGGCCCTTGTGAGGGGAGCCATGTTGGGGGAGGAGGGGGGGGGCTGACCCTTAGGGAGGGCAGGCTTCTTGCAGCCAGAGGGGAAGAGTCCGCAGAAACCAAAGGGCCAGTGCCTTCCATGGACTCCTCCTCCTCATGATTCTGCTCCTCCTCATGATCGTCCTCCGCATGATCCTCCCCCTCCTCTTGTTCCTCCTCTGCGGACTCTGGCCTTGTTGGGGGGGCCTCATTAGGCTGCTGTCCTGGGGTTGGAGCGGTCAGTCCAGATGGCCCTGCACCCTCCTGCACAGCTGTGGATGACACAAAACATTCACAGGTTGGAGGATCCACACACTTGCCACATATTCCCTTTCACCCCCTCCCCCACACATGCTACACACCTGAGAGAAATAAAAACCTTACCTGGCACCGCGGGGACCGGACTTGTGTCAAAGCCTGGCAGGCCCTCCACTTCATGCCGGTGAAAGGTCAGGGCCACCACACGCTCCGTCTCTGAAAATCTAACCCGGCATGGTGGGCCCCCTCCTGTGCCCCTGGCATGGGCATTTATTGCGGCCAGTTTTTTTTTCACCTCACGCCGGAGGTCATTTATTTTCTTTTCTATCCCAGAGCGGGTCCGTGTCTCCCCCTCCCCCGATGAATTCACCTGCTCCGTGATCCTATCCAAGATCTCCCTCCTCCTGGCCGGGGTGGTGGTGGCACTCTGCGGGCCGTGGAGAAAACGCCCATAGTCGGTAATGGCCCGGGCAAGAATTCTTTTTTCCCCCACAGTAAAATTGAGCTTTCTTTTTCTCTCAGTCATACTTCCAAACAAACTCACTAGCAGTCACCAAAAATCTGTTACAAATACAAGCACAACCAATCAGACAAGAACACACACAAAGAGAAAAAGAACAGCCAAAAATCACACTAGCACTCAGCAAGAAACACACACAAAAAAATCAGATGAAAAAAAAAAGCAAGAAAACAAACGCTCAGAAATCTATCAATCAAACAAACAGTCTCAAACACTTATCAAAATACACTTTCACAAAACTACCAACAAGCACAAGATCACACAGAACACTAATCTGACAACTACAAAACACACTCTAACGAACAACAGAGCAAAAGCACTTGATTCAATGGGAAGGGACACAAAGGGATGTACTTTTGCAATGGAAGGGCGTTTGTGTGTGTCTATTTATGCTGTCTGCGTAGTTCACAACATTGCCCTAGTCCATTTCCAATTTCAATGATTGCGCCGCTCCCGAGTTGTGAGCATGCGCACAACGGAGCTGACATGGTTTCCTTCACGCGCGCATGCGCGAGTCGGCCGGCCCTTCATTTGCATGGGGTCATGGCTCATTTCAATGTAACACGCCCACGTCCCTCCCAATTTGTATTACTCCTCCTTACGCCTACGGAAAAAACCTTACGTTTGCGCAAGCTCTTGCGTAAAAGCTACGTGAATCGCCGGATTACGCGGCTAGATTGCGCAAGTCTAACGGAAAAGTGGTGCGCTACGCCGGAATGATAATGCGCCGATCTACGTGAATCTGCCCCTGTATTTTTATTCATAACAATTTTTTTTTTCAACTAATAATAATGTTGTTTGATAAGTCAGAATAATATTGATAGACCTACTTTAAAGGGTAACTCCACTTTTGTGGGAAAAAATAACAAATAAAGAAAAAATAATATAGTGCATATAATTGCGACACTAATCATATTGTAATGGAATGTTAGTAAAAATGACCTTTTGTTTTCAATCTGCAGTTAGTCAATGTAATTTTCTGAGAATACATTGCAATGTGGCTACATGAAGTTGTTCTGTACACGGAGTGTGTACTAACCAATGCCCAGAATTTTTTTTCCTGCTTGTGTGATTGGCTCACCAATTTTCCCAGAAGTCTGCCTAAGATACAAATCAGATTTCAGGCATCCCCTGCAACAAACATTACATTTTTTTGAGAAATACTTTCAATAGGAACACATCTAAAGGGTTGCAGGCCCAGCAGATTTTCTCATTAGTGCCCATGCAGCTGCACACCTGACAGTTAATTATGAAACCACTCCCATTAGACCCACTTAGAACAGAGGCACAGACAAACACACATGGATTTCTTCAGAATAACAAAGGGGTAGAAATCTACCTTGCAATGTACATAGCTTACCCAGGGGGGAAAGTTTTTTTCTCAACAAAAGTGAAGTTACGCTTTAAAATAACATAAAAGGGTGTGTACAGTATAGCCAGTATTAGTTAATCACACTGAACTCTACTCGTTCTGTAAGGCTGAAGCTTAGCCCAGTCGCTTCTACAGTATGAATGAGTGTTATGTCGGCCATAGATGGTTTAAATCTGCCAGTTCAGCAGGAAATGCTGAACTGGCAAATCTTTAGTGCCAGGGGTTCTACGTATGTGTTAACCATTCAATTAACATGGCTTAATGTCTGAATTGTTAAAGGGAAAAAGATAATAAAACAGCATTAGATGGGCAATACAGATAGTACTTCTTACAATATGTTACTTTTTTATCACAAAACTGAAAATATCTTACAATTATTTAAAAGAAAAAGGATTTAAAGAAGAATATGCAAGGTATGTGGGCAATGTTACAATTTTCTTAGTTCTAAAAAAAATCCTACTTATGAAAATATACAAGCAATTATATTAATTAAATTGCCATTTTATACAGTCTGAGCACATTGGATTTTAAATGAGAAAACTCATGTCTAGCTTTCAGTTATATTAACTTTAATGCCGCGTACACACGATAATTTTTCAGCATGAAAAAAAAAAGTTGTTTTTCAGCATGTAGAAAAAACGAAGTTTTTCCAACTTCATCATTAAAAACGATGTTGCCCACACACCATCGTTTAAAAAAAATGATGAGCAAAGCGCGGTGACGTACAACACGTACAATGGCACTCTAAAGGGGAAGTTCCATTCAAGCTCCCGTCTCATAACTTGCTTCTGAGCATGCACGGGTTTAAAACGTTGTTTTTTTACGTCGTTTTAGCCCACACACGATCATTTTTTACAACCCAAAAAACAACATTTTTTAAAATGACATTAAAAAATGCAGCATGCTCTAATTTTTTTTTTTTTTTTTTTTTTCAGAAGATGAAAAATGATGTGAAGCCCACACACGATCATTTTAAATGACGTTTTTAAAAACGTTGTTTTTTTTCATGCCGAAAAATAATCGTGTGTAGGCGGCATCAGTGTAACAGATTCCTTGATTAGATTGCAACATTATAGATACAATATATTATTATTAGATAGATGTGCAGTGATGTGTACAGAAATGGTAATGCATATTACTAAAATGATAAACTTGACGGTAGGTTACCCTATATGAGTCAAAGCAGGAAATTCAAATGCAGAATTATATTGTAATAGCAGACCTTTGTTTTACATAGTTTATCATCCAGTAAATGTCCTATATATAAAATAAGGAAGAAAAAAAAATCCAGGAAATATGCACTAGTGGAGAAGAGTAGTTTTGTATGACTATTTTTATCCTGGAAAGGAAGTAAATGAAAATGAAATAGCCATACATTGTGATTGTCTCAAAGCTGCATTCCATACACCATATGATCAAAGATTAATGGGTAGGTCTTTAAAATGACCAAATGGATGACAGCCTTTGGTTAAAGTGGTATTAAACGGCAATACAAAAAAAAAAAATGTATTCTTAGATGTGGTGGATGCATATTTTTTTATTATTTACTTTTCCTTTATTTTTACTTAGTTATCATGCCAATAAGTCTGTCAATGGCGGCCCGCCCCAATCCATGCGTCCGGCCCCCTAATCTGCATGCAGGACACCGAACGCATGGATTACAATATTTTGTATTGTTTTTGAAGCACATGATTAGAGCCAGAGGAAAAGCATCAGTTGTAGGAGAGGCACACAATATACCACTGAGAGGGGCTGCTTAAAATGATTAGCTTTTAAAGCCTAATGCACACTGGACTTTATAAAAACATTATAAAAACGTCCGTAGCATTAGCTGTAGAAAGCTGTAGCTGTAAACTGAGTTTTGCCGTAGCGCTTTTCAATATTTTTTGAAGATCTGAAATGAGGGGAAGCTCTGCTGATTTTATCATCCAACCATACAAGCAAAAATGCTGTTTTTTATTTCCCTTGCCTGTCCCCCTCAGATCTACAGTGACCACACTTACAAGTGTAGTGAAAAGTGGATTTGCCTTTAGTAAATATCCCCCCCCCCCCCCGGCTGTTTTCAGGGTTTTTTGGCAGGGTAGTTTTTTGGCTGGAAAACAAACCTATAACTAGTGGGGTTTTAGGCTGTAAAAACACTCTACCTCTAAAAAAAGCTTAACCACTTTACGACCGCCGCATGCCTATTTACATCCACAGAAGGGCACGTACAGGCAGATGGGCTTATATATACCTCCCTGCCTTCTAGCGGGTCAGGGGTCCGATCGGGACCCCCTCCACTGCGTTCCGCGGTCGGCTTACCTCTGGGAGCGATCCGACTCGAGAGGGTGGCGGTTCGTTTCCGTCCCCCCCTCGTGATCGCTCCCAGCCAATCCCGTGCGCCGCCGCCGTGTCACTTCCTCTGCCTGTAAAATGTAAACATAGGCAGAGGAAGTGATGCAGCTCTCATCTCGGCGGTATTTCAAACCGCCAAGATGAGAGAAGAGTCACAGTAAGTCTACACCACACACATAGGCACATTTAAACCCTTGCGATCACCCCCCTGTCACAGTGTCACTGAATGCAGTGATCATATATGTACTGATCACTGCATTTAATGTCAGAGTGACAGGCAGTTAGTGTTAGGTTCAGGGTAGCCCCATACCCCCCCTAATAAAGTTTTAACCCCTTGATCACTGCCCTAGTTAACCCTTTCACCCCCTATTGCCAGTGTCACTAAGCGATTATTTTTCTGATCGCTGTATTAGTGTCACTGTTGCTGCTAGGTAGCTAATTTTTTTTTTAATTGCGATTTTTTTTTTACTAAAGACATGTGGTTAAATACATTTTGGCCTAAATGTTTGACTAAAATTTAGTTTATTAAATTTTTCTTATAACAAAAAGTAAAAAATATTGTTTTTTTTTTTCAAAAATGTCGCTCTATTTTTGTTTATAGCGCAAAAAATAAAAATAGCAGAGGTGATCAAATACCACCAAAAGAAAGCTCTATTTGTGGGAAAAAAAGGACGCGAATTTTGCCATGTCGCACGACCACGCAATTTTCTGTTAAAGCGACGCAGTGCCGAATTGTAAAAACGCCTCTGGGCATTTAGCAGCATATTGGCCTGGGGCTTAAGTGGTTAAAAATGCTAAATAATGCTGAAAAAAGGGCGGTTATTCTGTGTTTATCGTTGTTTTTTAGCCATAAGCTTTTGTGGGAGTATAGTGTTTTTTTTTTTTTTAATTAAAATGCTTCTCCAAAAACACTACTGCTAAAAAAATTATGAAAAATGCTTCTCCAAAAACACTGCAAAACTCATTCTACATATACAGCTTTCTGCAACTAACACTACTGATGTTTTTATACCGTCCAGGGTGCATGAAGCCTAATTTTACAGCCAGAAAAAGCCCCAGCCAAAAAAATAACAGTCTATATATGTGTGCATAGACACATAAGATAACATGCTGGGGAGTTTATTGGCTGCAGACAGGGCTGCTGATAGGGGGGACCACCAGTCCTCTTGTAGGGGGTCCGGGTATTGTTTTAATCCCTTGCAAAATGTAATACAATTCTTGGGGGAATTTTTTTTAAAAACAATATTATTTTTTTTTACACATTTTAATTTTTTTTAATTATAAAATGTTTTTGTTCAAAAAGTAAAAAAACTATTTAAAACGGGCTAATTCACATAGCTTCTCTGCTATCTATGTGTCTGCTAAGAATGATTTTAGTATACTGTAAAAATCTTGTTTTGATATATTTGAGGGGGGCCCTGCCAGGTAGGCTGTACGGGGCCCTGTGATTTCTAACAGCAGCCCTGGCTGCAGATATCTAATAGGGTGGGGCAGGTGGTACAAAAGGTTGTAACTATGGGGAATGAGCTGTTGGAAGTGGTAAAAGATTAGTTGGAGGCGTGATAGACTTCCCTGAGGAGATGAGTTTTCAGGGATTGCCTGAAGGCAGCTAGATTAGGGGATAGCCGGACAGATTGGGGTAGAGAGATCCAGAGGATGGGAGAGGCTCTGGAAAAATCCTGGAGACAAGCATGGGAGGAGGAGACAAGGGAGATTGAGAGTAAGAGGTCTTGAGAGGAGAGGAGAGGACAGTTTGGATGATATTTGGAAATAAGATTTGTGATGTAGCTCAGGGCAGCGTTGTAAATGACTTTGTATGTTATGGTTAGTATTTTGAATTTAATTAGCTGGGAGAATAGGGGCCAGTGTAGGGATTGGCAGAAAGGGTTGACACTGAGAAGTTCATAAGATGGATTCATGATAGACTGAAGGAGGTATAGTCTAAGGAGAGGTAGGCCAATGAGAAGGGAGTTGCAATAGTCAAGGTGAGAGATAACAAGTGAGTGAATACTCAGCTTGGTGGTTTCATTTGTTTTCTAAAAAGAATTGACTTTAGTATTACTTTAAGGTTTGCTGTTGCTTGGCAGCTCGAAGTTTTTGCTCCCTCCATACATTTTCTATAGAATTAAGGTCTGGAGACTGGCTAGGACACGCTATGATCTTATGGCGCTTCTTTTGAGCCACTCCTTTAATGCCTTGGTGGTATGTTTTGGGTCATTGTCATGCTGGAAGACCCATCCATGACCCATCTTTTGTGTTCTGTTTGAGGGAAGAAGGCTCTCATCCAAGATTTTACAATATATGGCCTTTCCATTGGCAAAGTCGGCCTGCACCTTTATCAGAGAAACAACCCCAAAGCATCATTTTTCCACCTCCATGCTTGACTGTAGGGATGGTGTTCTTAGGGTCATAGTCAGAATTTGTTTTCCTCCAAACACGGCAAGTCGAGTTAAAGCAGAGGTTCACCCTAAAGTGGAACTTCCGCTCATCGGAACCCCCCCCCCCCTTCTAGTGTCACATTTGACACCTTTCAAGGGGGAGGGGAGTGCTCTGGGAGTCCTCTCTGCTGGGATTCTGCGGGTAGTTTGTCACTTCCCGCCCCCGCCCGTTGTGTTTCGGGAAACACTTGGCTCCCAGAACACAGCTGGGACCAGTGAGGACCAGCGCTGCATGGAGCTCCATACTGAGAGCGACTGATAATTATTTTCTAATTCTTCCATTTGTAAATAATCGCTACAACAGCTATTACCTTTCTCACTAAGCTTCTTGATGATGGTCTTGTAGCCCATTCCGGCCTTATGCAGGTCTAAAATCTTGTCCCTGATGTTCTTTGACAGCTCTTTGGTCTTGTCCGTGATGGTGAGGTTTGAATGGAAGAAAGAGATTGAGTGGACTAGTGTCTTTTATAAGCACCTTCTTAAAGCGGAGGTTCACCCTAATAATAGTCTTTCCCATGTGATCCAGCATACTGACGTCAGCGCCAGTATGCTGTTTTTTTTTTTTTAAATCCCCCACTTATTGTGTAATCTTTATTTTTCATTCCTTTCCCCCGCGGTGGATGGCGCCTGTATAGCCCATCACGGCTTCCGAAAATAGCCGATTTTGTTTTTTCCGGTGCAATGCGGCGCCTGCGCACAGACCTAGGAGCTGACTGTGCAGGCGCCGTATTTCTCCGAGTTCTATTTCGGCTTTTTTCGGAGGGCGTGACGCGCCATAGCCATAGGACTCTGAGAAATACGGCGCCTGCGCAGTCAGCTCCTAGGTCTGTGCGCAGGCGCCGCATTGCGCCGGAAATACCCGAGTCCTAATTCGGGTATTTTCAGAAGCCGTGACGCGCTATACAGGCGCCATCCACCACAGGGGAAAGAAATTCAAAATAAAGATTACACAGTATGCTGGATCACATGGGAAAGACTATATTTAGAGTGAACCTCCTCTTTAACCACTTGCTTACTGGGCACATAAACCCCCTTCGTGCCCAGGCGAAATTTCAGCTTCCGGCACTGCGTCGCTTTAACTGACAATTGCGCGGTCGTGCGACGTGGCACCCAAACAAAATTGGCGTCCTTTTTTTTCCCACAAATAGAGCTTTCTTTTGGTGGTATTTGATCGCCTGTGCGGTTTTTATTTTTTGCGTTATAAACAAAAAAAGATTTAAAAATATATATATTTTTTTTACTTGTTGCTATAATAAATATCCCAATTTAAAAAAAAATATATATTTTTTTTTTTTCTCAGTTAAGGCCGATATGTATTCTTCTACGTATTTTTGTAAAAAAAATAAAAATCACAATAAGTGACTGCTTGGCGCAAAAGTTATAGCACCTACAAAATAGGGGACAGAATTATGATTTTTTTTTAATATATTTTTTTTACTAGTAATGGCGGCGATCTGCGATTTTTATTGGGACTGCGATATTGCGGCGGACACATCGGACACTTTTGACACATTTTTGGCGCCATTCACATTTATACAGCGACCAGTGCTATAAATATGCACTAATTACTGTATAAATGTGACTGGCATTGAAGGGGTTAACACTAGGGGGTGAGGAAGGGGTTAAATGTATTGCCTGGGTGTGTTCTAACTGTGTGGGGGGAGGGGGGTGACTGGGGGAGGTGACCGATGCTGTCTCCCTATGTACAAGGGAAACAGCATCTGTCTCCTTTCCCTGACAGGACGTGGAGCTCTGTGTTTACACACAGAGCTCCACGTCCCTGCTCTGTCACCGCCGATCGCGTGTACCTGACGGACATCACGGCCGCCGGGTACACGCATCGAATCCTCGGTGATGCAACGGGACTGTTTTTCCCCGCGGGGAATTACAACTATATCACGTCCAAAGACGTGACCCCGGTGCCTCAGGTACGCGCTGTTGACATATTCTGTCAATAGCGCGGACCCGAAGTGGTTAAATTGACAGAACTAATCTGTGTACCACATGAGCACCTACTGTAGCCAGTCTGTGGGAGCCAGAATAATTGTTGGTTGGTAGGGGGTCAAATACTTATTTTACTCACTGAACTGCAACTCAATTTATAACATTTGTATCATGTTTTTATTTTCTGCATTTTTGGTCTCTAAGATTTAAAATACTATGATAAAAATGATAGACCCTTCATTTCTTTGTAAGTGGGCAAATCTCCAAAATCTTCAGGGGATCTAATTCCCCCCCCCCCCCCAATTGTATGCACCAGAGTTTATTAAGACTATAACGGTAACAGGCTAAATAATATACACTGATTTGGGTTATTTTTACCAATGAAATGTAGCAGAATACAATTTCACAATTTTTAGTATTTTTTTATTAGAACCCAGTGGTGATTAAAGAGGAGGTCCGCCTAAAAAAAAAATGATTAAAAGCCAGCAGCTACAAATACTGCAGATGCTGACTTTTAATATATGGACACTTACCTGTCCAGGGTGCCCATGATGTTGGCAGCCAAAGCCGATTAGTCGCTTGGCAGCTGTCGCCGCCGCTTCGGTGAGGGAATCAGGAAGTCAAGCCTTGCGACCTCACTTCCTGGTTCCCTACTGCACATGTGAGTGGCGCTGCACGTCCTCACTGGTCTCTGCTGTCTTCTGGGACCAACAGTGTAGGTGCAGGAAGTTGCGTTGGTCACTGCGATCACCACGGTGATCTATGCCAGGAAGTGGGAGCAAATACCTGTATTAGACAGGTATCTGCTCCCTCCTCCCCCCTGAAAGCAAATAGAAGGACGAAAACTGGACAGCCGCACTCCGAAATCACTTAAAAGAAGTTGTCTTTAATTTTTCAACTGTACACACAGTCACTGCAACTAACAATATACAGTGTGGCCGACGCGTTTCACACTTACAGTCAGTGACTAAGCACTGACTGTAAGTGCGAAACGTGTCGGCCACACTGTATATTGTTGGTTGCAGTGACTGTGTGTACAGTTGAAAAATTAAAGACAACTTCTTTTAAGTGATTTCGGAGTGCGGCTGTCCAGTTTTCGTCCTTCTATTTGCTATCATTAGCATTGCCAGCACCTTGGTGGTTCAACAACCCTTGATTGCACACAGGGCTCACCTGGATCGGTGAGAAATCTGTCTGCTCCCCCCTGAAAGGTGCCAAATGTGACACCAGAGGCGGGGAGGATTCCAAAAAGTGAGAGTTCCATTTTTGGGTGGAACTCCACTTTAAATACCACTAAAAGAAAGCTCTATTTGCCTCCAAAATGATAAAATCCATGTGAGTACAGTGTTGCATGACTGAGTATTAGTCATTCAAACGGTGACAGCAGAAATCTAAAAAAACTGGCCTGAGGAGAAAGAGGTGTGCAGACTTGAATTGGTTAAACACGTTTTTGTGTGGATAAATGCTGTGTAAGGCATGTAATGGGAGGTATGTGGATATGAATCACACATGTTTATCCTGGTGTATCTTCTTGGCCTCCCGCCAGAAACTTATCTGTGACATGTGTGTGGAAGTAGGTGGGGTCAGGGGCCTCTCCCAGGGTTATTTCTGTTATTTTATTTGGGGTCAGTCTCTGAACTGTTTTGTTATCTCTGAGGCATGCTCCAGTCAGTCAAGTAAGTAAGTCAGTCAGGTCAGTCAGTCAGTCAGTCAGTGCTCTCCTACTCTTGCTGGAAGGCAGCTCCACAGGTCTGTGTGTCGGCAGTGAAGGGGTGTGCGGTGGGGGCGTGTCTATGACCCACCCCGATACACACACACTCACACACACTCACATAGCGCTGAGCACAAGCTGATCACAGAGGCGGTGGAGGGCTCGGTGTGCGGGGTTCCCCGGCCGGGCTCCTCTATTATGTGGCAGCCAGCGTGGCCGTGCTAACAGCTTATCCTTATCTCTCTCACTCTCGGACGGAGGACATATACTGAGCAATCATGCCGGGCAGCGATACAGGAATAGCTGTGGACAGGACCTACTCCGACCCGGAGAGACACCAGAGGACCAAGACCAGGGTAAGATCACTACAAGTCCCAGCATGGACTGACAGCATGTATACTTCTATAACTCGTCTACCCCCGATCTACTGATTGTATCATCTTCAGCACATGATCGGCAGGACAAGTTTGGGGTCCATGCTGTATGATTACCCCATGATCACTGGAGATCACACAATGGTATTGTGCGGAAAGGATCGGGCGCCATGTACAGTGTGTGTGTGTACAATCTACAGTGTTTATGTACAGTGTGTGTGTACTGTAAGGATTTAACATGAAAACATACACATCACATGTACAGTGTGTACCATGTACAGTGTGTGTACTGTAAAGATTTCACATGACAGCATACACATCATCACATGTACAGTGTATGAAGGGCTGATCCTGGATGGAGGGTGATTGCTCTGGATAGCCAGGAGATTCCTATACACTGCTCAGTGTATATATCACACCTGGGGGGCCACACAGGTCAAAACATCTCCTGTACACCCCTTCCTATGGATGGAGCGCTCTATGTGTTTGTGCACCTCCATGCACTGCATTCTGATAATGCTGTCAAATGTAAACCTTAGCATTGCTATTAATACAGTACTAATGACTCACCCAGCAGTTAGAATTCCATTTTCTTACAATGCACTTCTTAGGTATACAGCTTGGTGATAATATATAAATATATTATACTGATACATTTTTGTTTTGGGGGGGCAAAGTATGTATGATAATAAACACTATTATATATTTTTGATATAAAAAGGCTTTAATGATATATAGAACATACTATTTATAAAAAAAAAAAATGAAATTATATATATATTTCATTTTTTTTTTTTTTTTTTATAAATAGTATGTTCTATATATCATTAAAGCCTTTTTATATCAAAAATATATAATAGTGTTTATTAACATACATGCTTTGTTTTTGTTTTTTTCCCAACAAATGTATTAGTAAAATGTTTATATAATATCTGGAAAAACAAAAGATATACATACACACTTTCATAGTGTGTGATATATATATCGCCCAATTAGGACATGCTAGTATTTATTGCTGAATCTGCTAGAACTGCTGTTACTTTCCAGGGTCCTGAGTTTTGTGTCGGCGGTGACACCTGACACCAAATGAGAACTGCAGAATCCTGCAGCCAAGCACAGGTTTCCCCCCCCCCCCCCCAGCAGGAAATGCAGGAAAAATGCACAAGGGTCACATAGGCAATAAACTGCTCTTACAAAACTATTCTGTATCAGCTGTTTGTCATGAGTCCCCAGAGCCGCCTCAACATGCTGAGTTCTAATCTTTCCAAATATACCGGTCACTGATTCATTCTGTGTTCTTATTGAGGATTTTTTCTTAGTATTGTCAAGGGACAGCTAGGATAATTCTTTTCAAAGGCATAAGTGATCAACATCTTTCACTTGTTTTTATTAGTGTGTGTATGTTTGGTTTTTTTTTTTTTTTTTTTTGCTAAAATATTATATCTTTATTACATTTTTTTTTTTTTTTTTTTATGCAGGACATGCATTAGGTGACTGTTTCACACTCAAATTAGTAAATTGGGATGATTGATGTAGGTAGCTGAGAATCTTTACACCATACATTGTGAGAGTATTCATTTCCCTTATCCAATCATGTAAGTGATTAAGAGATTTGCTTTTCCCTGTGTTTGGGTAATTGAAGTGAAAATGTACACTGGCTGATTTCCTGAAGAGTTAAAGAATGATCAACCAACAAAATGTGTAAACATTCACTTCAATTACCCAATCATGTGCGGATGACTTATGTAAACGAGGATTTATTTTTTGTCACATGATTGGGTAATTGGAGTGACTCTTCACACAATCTAGATCTCAAATCCTTTATTAAATCAGACTCTGTGTCTTAAATGCACACTGTCAATACACAGATTCTCTTTCAATTGATAGTAAATTCTGAAAAATCGTTCATTCGAACATTCTTTCATGCCATCATTGATTGAATCAAGTAATTTTGTGTTGAAAGCCATTAGTCATGTAGACTAGGTATGAGCTGAGACGTGTTCAGATCCTAATCCAAACACGGCTGTGGGGTGGAAAATGCCTCTGTTGCTCCCTGGCATGATGGCTTTGGGGTGTTCGGACAAGGATCCGAACACGCCTGAGCTCATCCTAGCTCCAGATCTACTATTTGAATGGAATCTCAGACGTTTTCATTGGTGTGTAAGATTCCCCCCCCCCCCCCCCCCCCCCCCCCAAAGAAAACCACATTTAGTTTTATACAAGAACATTTTATTTCTGCTCCTGTTGAATTTTCTCATCACTACAGTCGAAAATGCACATGAATGTGAACACCACTAACCATAAGAAAATCAAACTGGATGTATCGACCTTCAAAGTCCAGTTTGTGTAGTGTGATTGCCCTGTACAGTGTTTGTACACGGTACTGTGCTCTGGGCTACTTGGAACAGGTTGTCTCGGGCATGGTTTAGGTGGACTCTGGCACAGTGTGCTTGCTTACTGTGCCCAAGCATAGAACTTTAACCCAGCAATCACAAAGCACAGAAGTAGGGATCACTGTGTAAAACAGCATGTTTCCATCATCACCCTAACCAGTGTAATTGCAAACCAATGGGGGAGTGAGGACAATGGTACTGTGCCACGGTACAGGGCTGCTGTGCCTCCTGGACGGTCCATTCCGGTGGCTGCTCATGATTAACTGTGCATGTTTTCTGTGATGTATATATTGTGTACCTGACTGTGTATGATCAAGCATGTATTTCAGCAATTAAATGAGAACTCATCCATGAGAGATTTTTAATAAAAGATTTCTGCAGTCATAGGTGAAATTCATTCATAAATGTGCCACACTGGTTTAGTTCTGTTTATCAGTGGAGCGGGTGCTACAATATAAGTCACTCTAGGTTTGACTGCAAAACAGCAGGATATAGTTTGCTTGATATTTCCAGGAACTCTCCTGTCTTTTGCTATGCTCCGGGGCTTTTCAAAAGCCTTTACCACTACACCACCTAGGCTATTCCTATGAGGTCACACCACTACCTGTGTGTGTGTGTGTGTTTTTTTTTTTTTTAAACTGATCATGCATGTCTCCTATACATCTACCAGCCTCTGTGTAAATCGATTGGAAACCAATTGAACGGATTGTTTGGGTAGGCTCCCATATGCCATGTTTTTGGGGATTTTAGGCTTCATTCACAAGTCAGTCCATGTATTTTAATGGAAGCTGTTCAAATCTATGCTACTTACAAAAACAGTTGCGTTCTGTCAGATTAGCAAACCCATCAGATTGGCGAACGGCGGTCACATTCTGTCAGCTGACTTGCCAAAAAAATACTTGCTGCGCATGAGTTCCACCGCTAGCAGGTTTGCTAAACTGACAGAACACCTGCAGTCAGAAGGCGACATAGGACATCTTGTTGCACCTAGCCAAGTCTCGACTTTTAGACTCTTATAGCAATAATGTGAGCATATACTGTATGCTTATTTACAGTATTTTGAAACCCATGAGAATGTTTTGATTTTAAAAGCCTGCAGTCAAAAGGTAAATTTGGCACTGGGCAGTGTGGGGTGTACCAAGATGGCCGTCGCCACCTTCTGATTGCAGGCCATAAAAACAGTCTCACGGGTTTCTAAATGCATATATACATAAATACATGCCAACTTTATTGCTATAAGAAGTCTAAAAGTCAACTTGGCTGGGTGTAACAAGATGTCCCCTGCTGCCTTCTGACTGCAGGAGTTCTGTCAGTTTAGCAAACCTGCTAGCGGTGGAACGCACGCGCAGTAAGTATTTTTTGCAAGTCGGCTGACAGAACGTTGCTTCCGTTTGCTAATCTGACAGAACACATGCATTACTTTGATGTGACTTGAGTGCCATAAATGCAATGTAAACTCTAAGTCACATTTTAATGTTGTTCAACAGTCGGTCAACGGTCAAAGTTGCACCCATTCCAAGTTGCATCAGTCGCAATGGAAATCGCATGACTTTGGAGTCGCACAAGTGTGAATCAAAGTTGGACTTTTGAAAATGTACACGACTTAGGGCCCTTTCACACTAGCGGACGAACGGTCCGCTAATTACAAGTCTGTTAACGGACTTGTAATGCTTCCCTATGGGAGCGGATCCGTTAGCGGATGATGCATCCGCTAACGTCCGCTAGATCCGCATCCGTTTTTGCGGACGGAAGAATGTCCTATTTTTCTTCCGTCCGGCCAAACGGATCGGATGCAAACGGACAGACGGTCCGTTTCCATCCGACTCCCCATAGGGGAGAGCGGAGGAGAGACGGGGCGGTCCCTGCACAGTGTGCGGGGACCGCCCCGTCCGCCGACAGCTGAGCGGAGACCCCCCCCCCGCTGAGCTGACGGGCACACTGAGCGGACCGAAAAACGGTCCGCTCCGTGTGAAAGGACCCTTAGAGTTGTAAAGGAAACATTTTTTTTTATTTTTTTTGCTGAAATGACCTACAGTGTATAGACATATTAATTAACTGATTCATTTTAAAAATGGATAAAAATCAATCGTATAATGTGCCTGCAGTTTCATTTTTCTGGAATCAAATCAATTTGTTCCTCTTTTAGACCTGAAATAAATATACTGTCCATATAGTGTAGTGGTTCAGTCAAGGGAAAGAGGTGCTGTGTAATGTAAAGGGGTCCAGAGCTGTGGGGTGCTGTGTAATATAAAGGGGTCCAGAGGTGCAGTTGTGAAGGGGTACACAGTAGTGACAAATGGATATTGAAAGATGCAGGGGACACAGTGGGGTGTTTTTACATTTTAACATGGGGGGGTGCTTTTAACCCCCGCTAGCTGTCGAAGAAAGGGTAACATGCAACTGTGTATCCCCGCTGCTGAAGCGGATGCCCATGGCTATATCATCACTATACTAGATCCAGGATGAGCAGATTTTTTTACTTTTGCTGCGGTTTTCTAACTGGCTGTGACCAATGGATATTTTTTATTTTTTTTTAATGGCCTTTTCCTTGGCTGAGTATTTGATCACATACCTCCCTCTGCCAGTTGCGTGCCTTAGGACTGCCAGGGGGTGCATGCATGTTTTTTTTTTTTTTTTTTTCCACAGGAAAATAAGTGCATGCATGTTTTAATTTGGCCATACACTGGGCAAATTTTAGCTGGTTTGATCAGTGGTTGGCCCTGTCAGCCTCACTCCGCCAAATATCCTTCAATTGGGAAATTGTTGACTGAAGAGCACCCACATTCAGTTCAGGCACTCAACGGGTATTCAGACAGCTGACATGACTGGCTGTAATGATTAAAGCGGTATTTCACCCTAAATATAAGATCTCCCATGTGATCCAGCATACTGGCGTCAGCGCCAGTATGCTGTTTTTTTTTTTTTTTAATCCCACACTTACTGTATTATGCAGGAATTTCTTTTTTTCCCCCCCGTGGTGGACGGCGCCAGTATAGCGCGATACATCTTCCTAAAATACCCGATATGGACTCGGGTAATCTCGTCGAAAATGCGGCGCCTGCGCACAGACCTAGGAGCTGACTGCGCAGGCGCCGTATTTCTCCGAGTCCTACGGCTATGGCGCGTCACGCCCTCCGAAATAGGACTCGGAGAAATACGGCGCCTGCGCAGTCAGCTCCTAGGTCTGTGCGCAGGCGCCGCATTTTCGCCGAGATTACCCGAGTCCATATCGGGTATTTTAGGAAGATGTGACGAGCAATACTAGAGCCGTCCACCGCGGGGGGAAAAAAAGAAATTCCTGCATAATACAGTAAGTGTGGGATTAAAAAAAAAAAAAACAGCATACTGGCGCTGACGCCAGTATGCTGGATCACATGGGAGATCTTATATTTGGGGTGAACCTCCGCTTTAAGTATCTTAATCTGTTTATCGTAGCTGGAAGAATATGATGGTTTTTGTTCAGCATCTAGGCTGAAAGACAGAAATATAAGCATGTATGACCAGCCTTCACGGAGCAAAGTCATTTCTTTACTGCAACCACAGGTTGCAAAAAAATTAAAAATAGTTTGCATCTTCCATCAACAGACAGTGTTAATGGGGGAGGGAATTCCTCCTGCCTAGCCATTGGGGTTGATTTACTAAAGGCAAGTGCACCTGGAAGTGCAGTCACTGTAGATCTGAAATGAGGGAGAGCTCTGCTGGTTTCTATCATTCAATCATGTGCAATCAGAAAATAGTGTCTTATTTTCCTTGCCTGTAGTCCCCTCAGGTCTACAGGGACTGCACTTCGAAGTGCACTTGCAATGCACAGTGGATTTGCCTTTTGGTAAATAAAACCCCATTGTGTTTTCCCGGCAGGGGAAGCCCTGCCGAGAGAAGACGGTGAATATTGCTAGCGGCTATACAAAGCGGAGCATTCAAATGCTCTTTGACACAAACCTTCACCCCTGTTACTTTTACTTTTTTTTATTTATTTTTTCAAACTTTTGTTAAATGTTTTTAAAATTGAGTACCTATTTGCTAATCCTGCTGTGATCTTCTGCTCCACTGTAATGGTGTGCTGCCAGGTTTGCTGTCCAGGTAAGGTGTGCCCTTGCTCCTGTTAAAAAAAAAAAAAAAATGTATGTATGTGAGGGGAGGGTTGCAGTGGGGAAAAGTAAATTTTAAGAGGTCCACTTTGAGCTGTCATTACTGGATCTATGGGGAGAGATCTCTCATTCAGGAAAGCAACAAATGCATGGCTGTGTTAAACTTTTAATTTCAGTCCACTGTAGGCAGATTATGTTTTTGAATGTGACAGCTCTGTGTCTAGTTATGAGGACAATAGTTGTCATTGTCGCTAATCTGGCAGTTATTTGGATCCATCCTGAGCCAGAACGCATTCCTTCTCCCTGTGTTAATTAGGCTGCAGAGTTGTACATCTGAACACCTACATACTGGGGGTTATTTATGAAAGGCAAATCCACAAGTACAGTCGCTGTAGAGCCGAGGAGGACATGCAAGGAAAGTGAAAAACATAATTGTAGCTTGCACGTGATTGGATGATAAAATCAGCAGTTTCTCCTCATTTCAGATCTTCCCCCTCAGATCTACAGCGACTGCACTTCCAAGTGAACTTGTAGTGCAAAGCGGATTTGCCTTTTGTAAATAACCCCCCCCCATTGTCTTCATAGTAGGGTGCTGTCTGCTCCTATTTCTAGGGTGATAGAGCGCACCAGTGGTGGGATGAAGTAAGAGTCTTAAGACTATGTACATCAAACAGAAGTATAACTACATTGTATCAGGGGATGGGAGGGAATTTCTGTTTTATTACAATCTTGTATTCTTTTTTTCATTTTTTCTTTTATGTGGGTAGGAATTCTTCTCGTACATTACGTAACTTTTATTAGAGAACACCTGAGCAAAGTTTTCCCATATGTTGGCACTTTACACGATCTAACCTTGAACTGGCAGTAAACCCAGACTAGGGGACTTCTAAGAACATTTTGGCACCTGCGTATAGGTAAACTCCACATTTTAGACCTTGTTACATGTTGTACCCTTATTTAGGATGTAACATGGTGCTAAGCAGACCAATTAAATGCACATTTATGAATGGTCTGGTGACTGGGTCCATTTAAATCAAAATATGAATCTACTTGTTACTGACTTTATATCTATCTTTGTTTCAGTTTGCACAACACTTGTATTGAAACTGTATGGCCTGCCTTAATATAAAAGAGGCTTCGGAAGGTCCTGGTCTTGTAAGCTTACGATCTAAAGATGTTTCTTTTGATTCTGTAGTGTATTGGATAGTGTTTCTGGGTTGTTTTCTTGTCGGTGAAATGAATGAATACTGGATGAGTCATTGAGAGGGCAGGAGAAGATTACTCCAAGTCGGGGGAGCTAGTATTCTGATCTCTGGATATACATATGTTCCCAGACTTTACCACCTACACACGTTGGCTTTTGTCAAAGATTTGTTTTATCTTGTGTACATTTTATGCAGAGTGGAAATGATACCTAAACTATTTAAACATCCTGTGTTGGAAATGGCATCATAAACATCCTAGTTAGAGTCGGTTCACACTGGGGCGACACGACTTCCAGCACGACTTTCAGAAGCAACTTCAACACAACTTGAGCATGAACCACAGGGCGATCTGGGGCGATTCACAACACGACTTGAAGTCCTTTTCAGGTCAGGAGACATTCCAGTGGCCAATAAAACAACAATCGGCTCTGGGAGAGGGAAGGGGAGGGAGGGGTTTGCCTGAGAAATGTATGTTATCTTGCTGGAAAGTAGCTTCAATTAAAACGGTGATCAGACTTGGAAACGACTTCCATTGAAATCAATGGGTACAAATCGCTTGGAAGTCTGATTGAAGTAGTACAGGAACCTCTTCTGAAGTCGGAGCGACCTCAGTAGTGTGTATTAACACCGCTCCTATTCACTTACATTGCTTTTCTGGACAGCGCGACTTGGGACGACTTGAGACGACTTCACGTCGGATCCCAAGTCGCCCCAGTGTGAACCGACTCTTAAATTTCTTGTATACTGAGATACTGTAGCTTGAAAGCCCAGCCAACACGTGTGTGTGTGTGTGTGTGTGTGTGTGTGTGTGTGTGTGTGTGTGTGTGTGTCGGCCTGCCGGAAGTTAATAAAAATGGCTGCAGGGTTACAGTTCTTAACTAGGAAGAAAGTCGAGGCCTTTCCTTTCTCCTGCCTATTGAGTGCTTTAGGTTTATTTTTTTTTTGGTGCCAGAGGGCTCTTTCACACAGGGCGGATCAGTAATGATCCGCCCCGTGCACCTCCGTTTGCTCAGCGGGGATCGCTCCGCTGAGCTGCCGGATGACGGGGCGGTCCCCGCACACTGTGCAGGGACCGCCCTGTCTTTTCTCCGCTCTCCCCTATGGGGGGGATCGGATTAACACGGACTGTCTGTCCGTGTTCATCCGATACGCCAGACGGAAGGAAAAGTAGAAATGTAAGAATGAGCGAATAAGCAAATTTTTATCCATACATTGTAAGTGTGATTTTAACCTTTTTATTAAACGTTTTTTTTATGGGTTCACACTATGTCAGTTTTCTTCTTCCACTTCGGTTTTAATTCATATTGATTATCGGTCAACGGTGGGAGACCTACTGGACATTGGACCGTTTGCCATACAGACCCCCTGGCTGGGTATTAAACCATATGCTATAGAAGGTCTCGGGCTGGGACCTTCCCCTCTGGTAAGAGGCTGCTTATTCAAAGGGTGGAGGCTTTTTTTCTTTTCTATTCATGCACTTTTCTGAGGTTTTTCGTTTGATGTCACCGCTCATTTTAAGAACACAAGTTTAATACATCATTTAACTATTACATGTCACATCCGATTATTGGAACTAGAGACTTGTATGTGTTTTTTTCCATATTTAGTCATCACTATATATACCATTCCAACTATCTCATTCATGTTATCTATATGGTTCCATATTAATTTATGGTCAATCGTGTAGACTTGTCACGGAAGGAAAAGTAGGTTTTTCCTCCGGCATACTTTGGCAGATCGGAGCGGGTCGGATGTCAGCGGATGCTCTGTGTCAAAGAGCCCTTAGTGATGCCAACGTAGGGCAATATGAACTCCATATGCTCTCCCAGGCATTCATCCCTGGGAGCATACTGGCCCACACATTGGTACAGTTTTGTGCCCCATCCAGCTGCGGCAGCTGTCGGTCTCTCATAGGCTTGTTGGCTGCCAGTATTGGGTCTGGTGGGGGGGGGGGGGGGGGTGGTGGCTGTGCTTTCCACCTACACTGAAACACTGTAGCAAAACACTCAGTATGTATGAGGCCTTACAATATGGATACTAATTAGACCAAAGCTTGGAGCATTGTTTCTTATCCAGGGTTCCTCCAGGTGTTGCTAGGGCTTCCTTCAGCAATGAACAATTTCTGCGCCTCAGATAAGTTCCCACTTACATAATTTGTTTTTTTGTTTTTGGCCATCTGTAAAAAGGCAATTCTTCCCAATGAGCAAGAGAGTGTGTGTGTGTACAGGTCTAGGGGTGGGGGTCACTGAAGGACTTGGTTTCTGATGGCTGCCCTGACCACGAGTGTAAGGCACATTCTTCCCACTGACCATTGTACTAATGTATTGTGAGTTGTAGATATAGTAACTGTTAGAATGTATTCCCTGATACTGGAGAGTTGTTTCAAGGGTTTCTCTGTGTTGAGAGTCTGGCATAAAGGCTGATTAATTGATTTACCCGGGGTATGATATCATACAGTGATGGTGCTCTGAATTATGGCCATGTCCTCTGACACTGCAACTGTGTAACCATCAGTGCTCTAACCAATTAAAAGTGATCACACACAATGGCATTCATTTATTAGTACACTACATTCAAATTGATGATTAAGGTTTAAGTATTTAATTTTTTCTCTAGAATTAATTTCTGCCTGTTTAAGTTTTGAATTCTTTCAAATGTAAGCTTGAACATAGCTGTTTTTTTGAGTTATATATGTTCTTAGTCATATAGTGCTGGCAGTACAGTTGCAATACAGTTTAATAAAAAAAGGGTTTGGTGGGCCTTACTCGTGAGAGCTTACAATCTAAGAGGGAAGGAAAGTTGTGCAGGATGAGTTGGAATAAATTAAGTACATCGATTAGGTGGCGGTGGGATAGGCCATTTTGGGGTAGGAAGTTCAATGGAAGAGATGAGCTCAGAGGAATGCACCCCTCTGCATTGTGCTCAGCATTCCGATTTGCACATAAAGCATAATAAAACATTTTTTTCAAAATACTGTTGATGAGAAGTTTTATTTTTAAATCCGCACCAGGGACGGTAATTGAATTAAGAGGGGCTTCTTTGTTCCATGAAATCTTCATTCATCTGCCCCCAGATACACTTGCAGCTGTGATCTTCCGGTGCTGCAGGGGTTAATACTAGTGAATTCACCTGTCGCAGGCCCTTGTTAAGTGTTGACTTTGCTTGCCCTTTCCGCGCAAGCCTCCCCCTAATTGAAGAAGCTGTTCTATCGGTTCCTGAAATGAGGTTCAATGAATGGAGGAGATGGACCTTTTAGTCATCTGTCTGTCCTGTTCGTAGAATGGTTTTCATTGTGGGAAGTGATCGTATGGCTTCTATAAATGGATCTGGGGAGGAAAGGGTGAGTATAGTCTGCACTTTTGATGAGTCCGGTCCAGCCGCTCATATTAGTTTGCATAGCTGTGATCTGGTGCTGTTGGGGTTACTTTTGAGCCTGGGGTTTAGTGGAATGAAGATTTCAAGGAACAGAGCAGCCACCAACACAAGGGACACTTCATGTGAATACCATCCCTTGTGCTATTTAAAAAAAACAATGTATATCCATTAACTTCAGCTTAAAATTCAGTCCACTGCTCTCACCTCATTGGTTCACTAGCTGTAATTGACAGCAGCAGAAGCCAATGGCTCCCGATGCTGTGCGAGCCAGTAAGGAGAGAGAGAAACCCTGCCTTTCCCTAAAGGGAATCCAGAATTATTATTTGTTTTCCTTTGTGCATATAAGTAAAAAAAAAAAAAACTTGAGCCTTTAGAACCAATTTTAATGCATGATAATGTGTTAAATCAATGTATTGCGTGTGTGTCTCCACACAACAGTGCAGTTATTTGAAAATTATGCTGTGTTGTAATGTATTGAGAAAACCAGAGTCGGATACGTGGACTTTTGTTTAGGACCCAAAGGAAATTAATGTTTAACGTAAACTGGAGCTGAAAGGGTAATTTTATAGTCTTTAAAGCTTGCTCGGTAAATGTTTGCTGGACACGCTGCTCTTATACAAGCTGAGGCCCATGTGTACTAGGCTTAAAGCAGGGGTCCTCGCACTACAGCCCACAGGGACCTTTATCCGGCCCTCCCTACTTGTCATGCACAGCGGGAAACCGCTGTAGCTGTGTCACAGAGCTTTGTGTGAACAGTTTGGCCTTGCTTTGCTAAAAGTCCCGCCCTCCTCCAAGAACAGCTTGTGTTATAGACTCAGTGTTCTGTCTATCACACAAGCTGGTCTAGGAGAGGGTGTGACTTATCACAGCGCGGCCAAACTTTTCACACAAAGCTCCATGACGCACAGCGAGAGCTGCCAGCTGTGGATAATGCACGCATTGACGGGGGAGGCTGCAATGAGGGCACGGCCGGTAAGGCTGCAGTGAGGGCACTTGCGTCTGAACAGACTTTTTCCAGAATGAGACATCTGAAATCTCCAACCAGATTTAGACTAACTGATGCACACTTGCATCACTTGTTACTACTAGTAGTGACAAATATGAAACCGGACATTGACCATCTCATTAGCCAAAATCAGGCCCATTGCAATACTGGTAAGTTTGATTTTTAACTTTACTTGTTCTTCATTTTAAGTATTGTTTTTCTTCCCGTTTTTGTGTTTTTACTTCAAAATAAGATTGTGTGTGTGTGTGTGTTTTTACTATAGTTTGGCCCTCTGTCTAAGGGACAGTGAACTGGTCCCCTGTTTTAAAAAGTTTGAGAACCCCTGACTTAATGGGTAACTTAAAAACAATATAGCATATACAATTGTGACACAAGTCATATTGTAAATTTGAATGCTATTAAAAATTACCTTTTTCTTTTCTATCTGCAGCTCTGTAATTTTCTGAAAATGCTATATGGCTACCTGGAGGTGTTCTGTACATAGAATGTGTACAGAAGGCCCCCCAGAAACATAATTTCCTGCTTGTGGGATTGGTTCACCGTGTGTTTGTGTGGGGTTTTTTTTTTTTTTTTTTGCAATTTGACATGTCAAATCGTACCAATGTGAACCAGGGCTTAAAGAATGCAGGCCCAGCAGCTTTCCTCATTGGTGCCCTGCAGGTGCACAGCTGGCTGACAATTATGAAACCACTCACTCAGAACAGACAAACACACTGGGATTTCTTCAGAATAACATAAGGTAGGAATCTGTAACAGTTTGTGGGGTGTTTTTTATTTATTTATTTTTTTACCCCCCCCCCCCCCCACTCAACAAAAGTGGAGTAAGGGTCCTTTCACAAAGGCTTGTCTATGTACAGACTCAGTGGGGGATCTATTCGCTGATGCCCACTGAGAAGGCGAATGACACGTCTGTCTCCGCTCACTGCGTGAAGATGGACCTGTTAAAGCCCCGCTGTCCTCTAAGGAGATCGGATAAGGAAAAAAAAAAAAAAAACAGTCTGCCTGTTCGTTTTTTCATTCGGTTCTCCAGACGTATTAAAAATCGGCTGCTATCCGTCTGGATTTCACAGACAGGATCGGATATTAGCAGACATGTCACTGCTGACATCCGCCACTATATAGGGCTGAATGGAGCATCTGATCGGGGCCATCTGAAAAACTGACAGATGGACCTGATCGAAAAAGCCATGTGGAAGGGTCCTTGCGCTTTGAAGTTTATCTCTTTTAAAAAAAAAAAAAAAAAGTAAACTGGATTTTTAAATGATCTTAAGGAGCAAGTGTGGGTTTTTTTTTTTTTTTTTTTTTTTTATAGCTGACTGGTATTGTTTGCAAAAATACATGACAATTTAATGGATTCAAGTTCACACATATTACAGGAAAGCATGTAAAAAATGCACTTAAAGCATTTGTGTCATTTACATACATTAAGTGCAAAGGCTTGAATGGATACATTGGTTACAGTAGCCCTTGGAGATTAGCTGTCAGAAAGGACACATTGGTGTTTAATTTTAATGTATGTATAAAAAAGAAAAGGCTGATACAATATAAAACCATGGTATTGCAATATTTATGTAAAATTATGGTGCTGAAGAGACCCATAAAGGAGATATATTCTAACTTCTAGAACAGTGGTTCTCAACTCCTGTCCTCAGGACCCACTAATGGGCTAGATTTTAAGTATTGCCTTGGGTAGATGCAGACTAGAATACTGCAATCGCTGGGCAGAAAATGATATCGCCTGTGTTGTATTTGTTATCTTGCAATTTGCCTGTTGTTGGGCCCAGAGGACAGGAGTTGAGAACCACTGCTCTATAAACTGTTTTCATTTTCCAATTCTAAAAAAAACACTGTGCATTCCTTCACATTGAACTGTACGGTACTGTGAGTTCAAACTGTTCTATGATGCCACACCAGGGGCTGGGTCTGACGGCCTGGCCTAACAGCAAGTGGCTTGAGTGATGTTGGCAGTCATTCCGCTTTAAAGACTGGTGACATCTAGTGGCAGAGAAGTATTGCAATGGATAAATGTACTGGGTGACACATTTTAAGGCAGAACTACATTATTTAAAGCGGGAGTTCACCCAAAAATCAACTTTCTGACATTAGATCCAGCATACTGCTAACATCTGCAGTATGCTGTTTTTTTTTTTTTTTGGTACTTATCGTTTTATGAGCCGTTGTTATCTAGCTCCGGGCGGGGATTGCTTCCGGGTATTGGCGTTCCTAAGCCAAGAGGAGTTGATTGACGGGCTGCTAAAGCGCGTCGAGCCTACCGAAAACGGGTGTTTACGGCCCCTGCGCAGTCGGCTCTACACGGCAGGCGCCGTATAGCGTCGTAAACACCCCAGTGTCACTTTGAGTATTTTCGGATGGCGTGACGTGCCTTAGCAGCCCGTTAATCAACTCCTCTTGGCTTAGGAATGCCTATTCCCCGCTCGGAGCCGGCTCATAACCTGATAAGTACCAAAAAAAAAAGCATACTGCAGATGTCAGCAGTATGCTGGATCTAATGTCAGAAAGTTGATTTTTGGGTGAACCTCCGCTTTAAGGTGAAAATAGATGTATGTGAGCTTCCATTGCATGCATTCCTTAAAGCTCTGTGCCATTACAAATTCTGGTCCTGGCTTTACCACCTTGTGAGTCACTGACCTGCAACTCAGGACAGCAGTTTAGACATCCATTGGCGGTATGCTTGTTCTTGGCCCATGACTCACATGGTGAAGCCTGAATCGGGGTGATAGGCACAGAGCCTGCAACCTTTTATAAAGAGACTAGTAAATGAATTCAATCCTTGATTCACTAATTTGGATGTGTGTGTGTGTGTTTACATGTAGGCGTCCGTCGTTGGGTGGCTCATGTAGGATTTGTGTGGAGTGTCGGCGTGACCAAGGTGGCTCATGCATGTCAGACATCTTTGAGTGGTATGTTATGTGTCTAAATGGGAATAAGGCTGGTAAATGGCTTGAGCTCATCAGGTTTGTCCTTTTCATTTATTCAGGCTTCTAAAAGTGTATAAACTTCTTGGTGTGTGTGATCTCTATCGCACACCGCTGTTGGTAATATGACCTCAGACTGAGAACCACCCTGATATAATCGTATGCTGTGTCAAGCCGCTCTGGTCTACAACCACTCTCTTTAAAAACCACATGGTTTGCACTTTGTGCTTTATCTTTTTAATCTACTCTGTTTTTGGAAAGTACAGATATAACCTGCTACCTCTACTAGCGTGCAATGTTCTGTTTGTGTTATTGTAAAGGGCGGTTTTTGTTCTTTCACATAATGTGTTGACATCCTTCATTCATGTGAGCGAAAACATGCAGACCAGACCATTAACTACATATTATTTATGATGGCTTCGGGGGATTATATTCTGGCTGACTTGACATATCTTCCCGTGATTCACTGAATCACATCTTCCAAAAATACAAACCAGTGCCCTGATTTTATTTTTCGTAACAGCTTGTGATAAAGGCTTAATGATCCAAAATCTCACTGACGCATTCCTCTCCTTTTTTTTTTTTTTTTTTTTTTTTTTTTTAGAGCCAGGCAGGGACATGCACAAAGCTAAAGTGATTGCAGTATGGTAATAAGTTACTAATGTACCAGCATTTTGAATACCAGAAGCAGACTGGCACACTCGTATGCACCACTGTATGGTTGTTGCATCCAACTTTCTTCCTAAAACATAGTGGGGTTGATGTACTAAGGCAGGGCAGTCGCACTGCATTTCATTGCGGGAAGCATCAGAATTATGGTTGCCCTCAGAGGGCCTGTTGTATCTGTAAGACTGCAGAGTCCAGGAGTGTGACAGTCAGCAGAGAACAGTCTCATGACCGAAAGAGCGGCGTTCATTTTTAGAAGCTTCAATTTACAATGGTGATGCAGGAGGAGAGGTGTATCGGAAGAGGCCGACAGTGATGTTTCCTCAACTTTACAGTATGCTAACCTGGGAGGGCAGGGAGTCCGTGTCCTGGGCAGGGGGCTGTGGAACGTGTTTTTTTTTTTCCTTTCTGGAAATTCCCCTCTTGGACCCCTTTCACACTGAGTTTTTCAGGCCTGAGGGCTTTCACACTGAGGCAATGCGCTGGCGGGACCGTTTCAAAAGTCCTGTCAGCAGCATTTTTGGAGTGGTGAGAGGAGCGGTGTGTTTACTGCTCCTTCCCATTGAAAACAATGGGACACCGTGGCTATGAACCCTTTTTTTCGCCGCCAGCGGGGGTTAAAGCCACACCGCTAGCGGCCGAATACCGGCTCAATTCCGCTGCAATTTCCGACGGTATAGTGCCATCGCACCTCCCGCCCTGGTGTGAAAGGGGCCTTAAAGTAAAAAAATACAGGGTGTGATGCCAATGCAGTGTTACACAATGTGCATTAGCTCATGCTAATATTACTCAGGATTTATATAGTGCTAACAGTTTACATGGCGCGTTACAAAATGGAAGCTTATAGTAAAGGTACAATACAGTCCAATGCAAGAGGGCCCTGCTCATTAGAGCTTACAATCCAAGAGATTTAATAATGCATGACTATGAATATGGTCTAAGCATGAAAGGGCGCTTATTAAAATGCAGTGACAAAACACTGTTTGGAAGATGGCAAATTGAACCTGGGTTGGTATGGATGTGTTGCTGTATAAAATCAAATGGAAGCTAAAGCTGAGTTATTCTCTCCCTCGTTTTTATATTAAAGAAAAAATACTACACAAGGTAGTGACAGGGCGGACTTTTTTAGGCAATCCCAGGGACATAAGAGTTAAGAGTTCTAAGTTTAATTACAAAATAATTTACATATATATCATAAAATCCATTGAAAAAAAAAAAATAGAATATACACAAGCAATATTTTCTTTCGTCTCGCCAAAAATATTGCTTGTGTATATTCTGTACATTTTATTTTTTCAATGGATTTTATGATCTATATGTACATTTTTTTTGTAATTAAACTTAGAACTCCCTGTGATTGCCTAAAAAAGTCCGCCCTGTCACTACCTTGTGTAGTATTTTTTTCTTTGATTCAATTTCGGATGCTGGCTACATGTGAGTGCTTTTCTGTTTTCCCGTTCCCTATTTTTTCTCGTTTTTATATTCTAACCTGCACTGAAAAATGACAGCTGAGATCTGGTTGTTGGGAGTAACGCCTCCCCTTTCGTTTTCTGGAAAATTTTGTTTGTGTAGGAGGAACAATTTGCAAATTTGTCTTTCATAATTAAAAAGATTCTTTAACCCTAAAGAAAAAAAATCTCAACTAAGGGAATATGCAACTGCAGACTTTTATTTAATTAAATCTTGTTCCATTTGCCTGGCTGTGCTTTAACTTATTTTTTTTTTATTTTTTTTTGACACGGACCTATAAAAACTGTAGGTGAGCATTCTTCCTGCTGGTCCCCGCCCCCCCCCCCCAATATAGGGGAGCATTTTTCCCACTGACCCTCGTTGAAATGTAGTATTCCGCTTTAAAGCAGGGTTTAGTATCACTTTAAAATATCGTGGTTGCTCAGAGTTGGCCCAGCCCCATACACACAGATAAGTCTATCAGGAAACAAGCTGCCATCATTCCTGAACAGCTCCCAGTATAATGCAGAGAAACTGCAGCAAATGTGCTGCTAAAACATGTGTGAAAATGCACACTGTTTTTACATCTTGATCATGTGACACCTCCAAAATGTCACTCCAGCTGTCGGGTTAGCAGTTTATCAGACCCTTATGCTTTGATGCATACGCGCTGTTTTTTTGGTTCCTTTTTTTTTTTTTTTTCTATTCCAAACATAGATTGCTTGAGAAAATGTAGCCTAAGGTTTTGCAGAGAAACTGCTTCACAGCATTCAGGATTGACAGGATATTTTTATACCGTGTTAAAATGCAGTACATTCAACAAGTAGTTGTGGGCCTGTGATGTGGTGCTGTGTGAATTACCTGCGTCATGAAGCAGATTCATGAATGTCGATGAGTGCGGTGTTGTATGGAGCTTGATTTCTGACCGATTTCTAATCACTCCAGCATCTTTACGCATATTTTTTCCTTTCTGTCGGTGATAAAGTATGATGTTTACCAATACAAATTGGACTTTGAAAATGTAGCTCCATCCGTCACTCCTGTTTTTTATTTACCGCAGTTTATCTTGGGTACAATTTCTCTGCCATCCTGTCTTTCTGTGAAATATATGAGCTGGTAAGGGCCCTGCTCCTTTTATGTGAGAGTGGCTTGAAAAAGTCTTTATTTAGCATGTGTATGTTCAGGGCTCAGTGCACTTTTCTATTGGCAGCCCTTAGTGAGGCGACGGCATCTGATGCACATTGAGATCTCTGGAAGGCTGTGCTGTATTAGAATGCTGGGGGGAGGTCAGTAGATTATTATTTTTATTTTTTTATATATATATATATATACACAGGATGCCTACAGAAGATTGAAATTGTAGTATACTGGAAGTGGCTGGGATTTATAGGTGTGCGCAGCCTATTGCATTAATGTGTGCCCCCCAAAGCTCAAACACACACTACTGATCAGTCACAATATTCATTCAGAAAGGGAAGGGGCAGGTAAATTGCCTACTTACCGTCCCCTTCCCCCCACTGATTCTAAAACCTCCCCACAGCAACAGCCAGCAGGAGAGGAGGGAAGCCAGAACACTAGGTGGAATTTGTGCTCCACAGGGTGATTAGGGTGTGCCTGGCACACACAGCGCAACCCTATGTTGGGATTGTTCTCAAAACATGAACAAACTGCCATACGTTTGCTTAGGCATGACTGGTATTGGACCACACTATAACTTGGTCTATGGGCACAATCTGCAATAATACAGAGCTATATCTCAGGTTCAGTGGGTGCAAAGGACGCCTTTGTACAAACGGTCACTGCCCTCGCCTATACAGTAAAACCTTGGTTTTGAGAGTAACTAACTTGGCTTGAGAGAGTTTTGCAAGACAAGCAAAATGTTTTAATACATTTTCCCTTGATATACAGGCAATGTCTTGATATAAGAGTAGCATCATGTCACAACTTGGTATAAAAGAGAGGAGCCTCTAAGTGAAGACAAATGACAGTTAATGAAGGTACAGCATTTAGCAACTTATTACTACACTTAGAGGTGCCTCGCTTCTTCTTTTTTTTTTTTTTGTGCTTTGGATTATTATCCTGTCTAACGGTATGCGTTAAAAACCGGGGTTTAGTTTTCACACATTTGCAAATATATGAGTAAACCACAGAGCCACTTCGGCACCCCCAGTATTCTCTCCAGTCTTAACATTACATTTCTTGAGAGCCTCCATGGTAGAAGCACACGCTGTATAATGGATAGGAAGAGGCCAGGTGATCCTGGAGGGAGCCCA
Organism: Rana kukunoris; assembly: GCA_029574335.1. NCBI lineage: Eukaryota > Metazoa > Chordata > Amphibia > Anura > Ranidae > Rana > Rana kukunoris. The sequence continues at coordinate 219,895,458 of CM056051.1, forward strand.
CCCCTTCTCTAAGGCATAGGGGCGCACTGGTCACCCAACAAAAAGCACCATGGCAGCAAAAATGTCCAGTGCATTAACCCCCCCCCCCCCACCACCAGTATTCCAACATTACAAACAAACGGGCACTACCCCCACTTATAATTGGCCTTCATAGCAAGGGGTACATGGAAGGGGGACACATGCCAAACAAAAAACCAAAGAAAATTCCCAGCTCAACACGCCAACCAGCCTACAACCAACCAAAATATCCTGTTTAACAATTTGTAGAATTGGCACAGTTTAGAAATGGTGTTCTCCCCAATTTTATTTTTTTGCAAACTTCAAATGCATCGCTATAGTTGCCAATAAACATACTAAGTGATCTTTAAACCCTCAAGTTAATTAATATTTCAGCAACCGATTTTGTTCACTTGCTGAGTATGCAGCGTTGTTTTCATTCTTATGTTCCTGTTAAGCCTGATGCCATGACTGCTGCCTTGGGTTCCCTGATTCAGGGTGGCTCCTTTTCTCTTGTAGCGTCATATGAAGCCCTCTTGCATGCAGGGACTAGATTTGTGTGTCCCGAAACTGTGCATCATTAGAAACGCACAGCCCCCTGGCCTATGATGGTAAAGCTCTTTATCCTAAAAGACCGGCTCCAGATTGCACTGCTCCTTGTTAAAGTGGAATTTAACTCCTGAAAATGCTCCCCTCCACCTTCCAGCAATGTGACAGTTCCATCCCCCACTGGCCACTCCTTGGGCTACTTCTGGGTGCCAGGTTTTTTGCCTCTTGCATGGCCAGTAGGGGATACATTTTGCACGGCAGCTAGACGTTGTGGCACAGCTGCAGTGTACCAGGGATGCACGCTGAGCTGCGCATGCTCAGCTAAGTGTAAATTCATTTGATTTCTAGCAGGTACAGTGCCTTGCGAAAGTATTCGGCCCCCTTGAACTTTGCGACCTTTTGCCGCCTTTCAGGCTTCAAACAAAGATATAAAACTATTTTTTTTTTGTGAAGAATTAACAACAAGTGGGACACAATCATGAAGTGGAACGAAATGTATTGGATATTTCAAACTTTTTTTAACAAATAAACTGAAAAATTGGGCGTGCAAAATTATTCAGCCCCTTTACTTTCAGTGCAGCAAACTCTCTCCAGAAGTTCAGTGAGGATCTCTAAATGATCCAATGTTGACCTAAATGACTGATGATAAATAGAATCCACATGTGTGTAATCAAGTCTCTGTATAAATGCACCTGCACTGTGATAGTCTCAGAGGTCCGTTTTAAAGCGCAGAGAGCATCATGAAGAACAAGGAACACACCAGGCAGGTCCAAGATACTGTTGTGCAGAAGTTTAAAGCCGGATTTGGATACAAAAAGATTTCCCAAGCTTTAAACATCCCAAGGAGCACTGTGCAAGCGATTAATATTGAAATAGGAGTATCAGACCACTGCAAATCTACGAAGACCTGGCCGTCCCTCTAAACGTTCAGCTCATACAAGGAGAAGACTGATCAGAGATGCAGCCAAGAGGCCCATGATCACTCTGGATGAATTGCAGAGATCTACAGCTGAGGTGGGAGACTCTGTCCATAGGACAACAATCAGTCGTATACTGCACAAACCTTGCCTTTATGGAAGAGTGGCAAGAAGAAAACCATTTCTTAAAGATATCCATAAAAAGTGTTTAAAGTTTGCCACAAGCCACCTGGGAGACACACCAAACATGTGGAAGAAGGTGCTCTGGTCAGATGAAACAAAAATCAAACTTTTTGGCAACAATGCAAAACTTTGGCGTAAAAGCAACACAGCTCATCACCCTGAACACACCATCCCCACTGTCAAACATGGTGGTGGCAGCATCATGGTTTGGGCCTGCTTTTCTTCAGCAGGGACAAGGAAGATGGTTAAAATTGATGGGAAGATGGATGGAGCCAAATACAGGACCATTCTGGAAGAACACCTAGTCTGTAAAAGACCTGAGACTGGGACAGAGCTTTGTCTTCCAACAAGACAATGATCCAAAACATAAAGCAAAATCTAAAATGTAATGGTTCACAAATAAAGATATCCGGGTGTTAGAATGGCCAAGTCAAAGTCCAGACCTGAATCCAATCGAGAATCTGGAAAGAACTGAAAACTGCTGTTCACAAACGCTCTCCATCCAACCTCACTGAGCTCAAGCTGTTTTGCGAGGAGGAATGGGCAAAAATTTCAGTCTCTCGATGTGCAAAACTGATAGACATACCCCAAGTGACTTACAACTGTAATCGCAGAAAAAGGTGGCGCTACAAAGTATTAACTTAAGGGGGCTGAATAATTTTGCAAGCCCAATTTTTCAGTTTTTTTATTTGTTAAAGTTTGAAATATCCAATAAATTTCGTTCCACTTCATGATCGTGTCCCACTTGTTGATTCTTCACACAAAATTACAGTTTTATATCTTTATGTTTGAAGCCTAAAAGGTCGCAAAGTTCAAGGGGGCCGAATACTTCCGCAAGGCACTGTAAATGTGTGTTATTGCAGAAGAGACATAACATGTCTCTTCTGCAATAAAGGGCTGCCTGCATGCAGTTTTATTTAGATTAGTTCTGCTTTAATGACTCTGTAAAGACTAGAAATTTGGGAAAGCAACATTGCCAGGGCAGGTGCCAACCGCTTTAAAAATTTCAAACTGGAAATGCTGGGGTGAGAATTTAAACTGGTATACTAGAGAAATTATTTGATTGTGCTCAGTATGTTTAACTATAAAAAGCTAAATGAGTCTAATGTATGCACATACTCTGCAGTCCCTGTAGATGCATTTTGGCTGATATTTTAGAGGAAAATTGGATTCTAAGCTGCTAGGGGCCCAGAAAGCTGGTACCAGATGTCTGTTCAGTGTATAAACTTGCTCTTTTGGTGGAAACTGTCTTTTGTAGGGAAGATACTTCAGAGGATTAACCTTCCGATTGATCTTCTGACCACTATTGCATGTCTATTGCTAATCCTAATGGCCCTTCCACTAAATTGCCAAGTACCCATTTCTTTTCAACCAGATTCACAAGCTGCCAAATTGCCCATCCTTTTCTGTCAGCCCTTTCTTTATTGAAAATAAACCATTCTCTGTCAACTAGAAACAGTAGATCAAGCTGACCTATCAGAATCCTTTCTATGATGGATTATGTAGCTAGGAAGAATGTATTGTTTTATGACTTTCTTTATAAAGATCTACGGCGGCTGAACATCTAATGGGCAAATCTTGCCATTCAGGCAAAGCCTACAAAAGGGATCGCTCAAAGTTAAAGCAAGTATTGAACTCCAAAATGTTATCTATTGCAGTTTACCATTTTATTAGATGCAGTGGCTGCATTCGTTTTTCTTTTTCTATAGACAAGAAGGACATGCGCCAAACTAAGTGTAGTAAATTAGGGATTTAATGAGGTGAAAATAGTAGTAAACAGTAGATTGGCTACTCACAAAACAATTGAGAGCAAGGGCACATCAGGGGTTAACGGCTGGTCGAGGGTCACAACGATCGTTTACATCTGCAGGCAGGCTGACTTGGCCAAGTCATGGGAGTTATGGAGACCCATCCTGGGGAAGCCTGGAAGAAGCAACAGGGGATCCAGAAGCTGTGTTTCCTGGATAGGACGCGCTATGCGTTCCAGCATGAAGCGCAGTCTATCGCCGTACGACCGGAAGTGACGTCGAACCTCGGGCCAGCCAATGGGATGACGCGTTTCTCAGCATCCGCTGGTTCATCAGATCCAAAAAAAAAAAAAATCTGATGAACCAGCGGATGCTGAGAAACGCGTCATCCCATTGGCTGGCCCGAGGTTCGACGTCACTTCCGGTCGTACGGCGATAGACTGCGCTTCATGCTGGAACGCATAGCGCGTCCTATCCAGGAAACACAGCTTCTGGATCCCCTGTCGCTTCTTCCAGGCTTCCCCAGGATGGGTCTCCATAACTCCCATGACTTGGCCAAGTCAGCCTGCCTGCAGATGTAAACGATCGTTGTGACCCTCGACCAGCCGTTAACCCCTGATGTGCCCTTGCTCTCAATTGTTTTGTGAGTAGCCAATCTACTGTTTACTACTATTTTCACCTCATTAAATCCCTAATTTACTACACTTAGTTTGGCGCATGTCCTTCTTGTCTATATATATTTTTCAGAGTCTGCTTCTGCCTCAGGACTGTGCTGCCACTAGTGTTGCTGGATTAAACATTGAACTTTTGGGACTTTTTATTTTGACCATCTTTTGCATGGTCATCTATTTGGACTATCATTATATGGTCATTTATTATTAATTTAATAATTTTTCTCCTTTGATATTGACATGGACCTTATGATCTACCAATTGTTAATTATATTATTAATTCTTTTGATTTCATTTTTTAAGTCGTGCGCCATCTACCTATATTTTTTACTGTTTTTTTTTCTTTTTCTAGGCTTTTTCACCTGGTGATCTTGCCGGGAACACCACTTGTATTCCAGTGCCCACACTCTAGATCACAGGTGTCAAACACAAGGCCCACGGGCCAAATCCAGGCCATTTCATGTGGCACTCTCACCTCTCCTGCAGCTGAGCTCTGGCCCTGCTTTTAAGCAATGCATCCGGCTTTCTTCCCAGCAGCAGCATAAGGAAAGTGGGTGCACTGTGATGTAAGGGAGAGTGGGGGATTCAACTTCTGTGGTGGGGTGTCTCTTGACCGCTAATGTAAGGGGAGGGGATGCACTGGATATCTAATCTTGCAGATACAATTGGCCCTTTTGAGTGCAATCCTAATGCTGATGCGGCCTACTATGAAATTAAGTTTGACACCCCTAATCTAGATGAAGGAGCTATAGCAGCTGCTATCGATAATCGTAAGAGAATCCAGCAGACCGCTTCTACCCAAGTTGATCAATTTGGTACTTTCAGCCTGCCCATTAATGGTTCGAATTCCTGCAGATCCGGCTGAGATTCGAACCGTGTAGGAATTGGTAGCCTGCAATATAATCTTTTGCTTTTGGGTTTAAATCCTGCTCTAAAGTGACAGTGCTTTTGGTAAAGCATTGGCTGTTCTATTGCACTACTCGGAAGAACAAATGGCATAAGAAGTTTATGCCAAAATGAAATCCACCTTCGGAACACCACTACCCTCTCCCTTCCCTCCATTAGTTCCCATTCCCATTTATTAGTAACTTTTTTTTATTTTATTTGTTTATGTCTGTACAATTATTATTGCATATACCTGTATCTCATTCTAAGTTGTCATCTGACATACTGTAACTGTTGTAATCTATTACTTTAAAATAAAAACATTATAAACATAAAAAAAAGTTTATGCCAGTTAAATTCACAATTGAAATGCATATCCTTGAACTTGGCAGATTTGTACTCTTCTTGTCCATTGCATTGGAAAATCTGGCCAGCCTCACACCAAGGCTGCAACCCTGTGTGTAGCCTAGATTATTCTGTAGTTAACTAAATCTGTCTTGTCCTGCAGCCACCCCAGCCTGTGATTGGACAGTAGAGTAGTACACCGAGTTCTTCTTTACTGGATGCATAATCCCTTTGTTAGACTGATAGCCCTGACCTGCAAAGAGTGCTACCAATTCTTTTCTCAGAATGAATACAGTTGTGCAGGTAATTTTGTACCAAAAAGCAGAGTCGTTTAGCTGGAAACATTCAGGGGAATGGGGAAGTGTCGGCAAAGTCTTGACAGGCGAGGGATAAGCAAGTATCTAGGGCAGGGGTCTCAAACTGGTGGCCCTTCAGCTGTTGCAAAACTACAAGTCCCATCATGCCTCTTTCTGTGAAAGTCATGCTTGTAACGGTTAGCCTTGCAATGCCTCATGGGACTTGTAGTTTTGCAACAGCTGGAGGGCTGTCGGTTTGAGACCCCTGATCTAGGGAATATGGGGGGAGGGTAGCAATGCTGTGGTCTGCCTGCATGACAGCGCTCATCTCCAGCATGGTCCTCTTACCAGAGCAGAGTGCTGTCAATCAGGCCTAATTATGCATTTGTCAGCTTGGATGCACTGTAGTGTGAGTAGAAGGGGCGAGCTGTCCGACCACCCTGCTCAGGAACCGCACAGCACATGACAATGCGACCAAGGGCTCCATGGACTTGGGAGCCTTTGGGGTGTTGGCTATGTGCTTTGCTTTAATTGCCTAAATGGAGGACAGGTTTACTTTAACGCTGAACTGCAGGCAGATCTAAAAATTCAGTTGGGTATTCTTTTTTTTATTTTATTTTTAAATCAAAGATGTTTATTGAAGAAAAAAGAAGAAAAGCACAAATGAAGAAGGAAAAAAAAACAAGCAAAATTTGACACAAAACAAACAAAAGGGGAGAATCGCAGCAAATTTACAGCTCATGCTCAACGTCACAACATTCCAGTAGTGCATATAACAGTTCAAATAAGAAGTACAACCACCTTCTCCATAACATAACATAAAATACATAGATTACGTCATTATTCCGAGGGTACCAGTCCCACAAGAGACCCCCATAGCACCCGAATCCCATATGTACAATGAGTCTAACTCCCCGCCCTCTTTACAGCACAGCCGAATGCCCTCCATCTAGCTAAACAATCTGTCTAAGACCAAATCAACCGGGGACAGGCCAGGGGAATCTAACCACAGGGACCACATACGTTCAAATTTGCCCGGACAACCCCTATGCTGATAGACATATTTCTCCATTCTTATGGTGGCGCCCATTTGAGTAATCCATTCCTTCAACGTTGGGGCATCAACCGCCTTCCAACGCAGAAGAATTAATCTACGGGCCTGGAATAAAGCTCTCAATATGGCCTGCCTGCTATTGTTGTCCATCGAGATATCATCCATAATTCCCAAAAGACATGGCTTCGGGTCAATAGGTATGTTAGACAGGTAAACCCTGTTAAGAAGAGCCACGACCCCTGACCAGAACAGATGAAGCTTGGGGCAACGCCACAGCAAATGAATCAGATCTCCGTGGTCCCTTGCACATCTAGTGCAGCTGGAATCTGATCCCACACCCATTTTGAACAGCCTATCGGGCGTGTAATGCACTCTGAGAACTATGTATAATTGGGACAACCGCTGGGCCACATTCAGGGAGCACAACTGCAGTGCCTGAAGCGCCTCCTGCCATTGCTCATCCTCAAATGTCCCCACGTCCCTCTCCCACTTAGTAAATACCGCAAGGGGAAAACCCTCCAAATATATGTTCAAAATCCTGGAGTAAGCGCTAGAAATAAATCCCTTAAACTGAGATACTTCTGCCATAAATTTAAATATCGGTGTGTGTGCGAAAGAACCCACGGGGCCCCCCCTGCCTGTGCCATCACTGCGTGTTTCAACTGCATGTAATGGAAGAGCATTGATTGTGGAAGGCAGTACCTCTCCCTCAGTACAGGGAAGGGGATCAATTCACCCGCCTCAAAGATATGTCTCAGAAGTGTAACACCGTGCCTCCTCCACCGCGCCCCACAGTCCAGTGAGAGCAACTCTCCATAGTACCCATTGTCCCATATCGGGCTATAACCTGTGAACCCCTCCACCTCCTGCAATTGTCTTAAGTTTGTTCCAGATTTTTTGCAGCAGCGCATACGTGGGAAGCTTTTTGTTGGAAGATGCATACGCCAAGGCCTCCATACCAGTAGGTACACTATCGAGGCCAGTGGCATAGCACATCAGGGCCCTAATGGGATCCGACTGCCCACCACCCTCAAGAACCTGACTCTCCGGCATAACCCTGGCGATGTGCTGCGCCTGAGCCGCCAAATAGTAGACCCAAGGATTAGGAAGGGGGGAGGCCTCCCGCCGTCTTAGGCTTTTGAAATTGCTCCAGTTTCACCCTAGGGGTTTTAGCCTGCCAAATGAAGGTCCTGAAAAGGGAGTTAATAATTCTGAACATTTTTTAGAGGGATGACCATAGGGGTATTGTGTAAGAGGTATAAAAGTTGGGGCATAAAGATCATTTTAATAAGGTTGACCCTGCCAACCAAGGACATCCTGAGACGAGACCAGATTTTAACTTTATCTCTAATTCTATTTAGTAGCGGTGTCAAATTGAGTGTAAGAAAGTCACATGGTTCAAAGGTAAGCTGGATACCAAGATATTTAAATCCCGTGGATACCGGTACATTGTGAATCATTCGCTCCCCCCCGCTGCCCGGGATATCATCCAACAGTAGAAGCGAGGACTTGGTCCAGTTGATGACTAGGCCGGAGTAGGTCCCAAACCTGCCGATTACTTCCATAGCCTCCTTCAGGGAACCATCAGTGTCACCCAAAAGAAGCATGGTGTCGTCCGCGTACAACATAATCTTCTCCTGAATCCCCCCATATCGAAGGCCCCTCACCCTCTGGTTCTCCCTGATCAAGGCTGCCATGGGCTCAATGGCGACGGCAAAGAGAAGCGGGGACAGCGGGCATCCGACGGGTACCCCTATGCAGGGTAAAAGGTTTTGAGACCTGCCCCGCCTCCCTAATCGCCGCCCTGGGCGAACAATATAAGTTTTACCCATGACAGGAACTGTTTACCGAAGCCAAATTTGCCCATAACAGCCCAGAGATAGCCCCATTCTACACTGTCAAAAGCCTTATGGGCATCTAATGACAATAGGGCTCTATTCCCCATGTTTTCCGACACCGTCTGAATGTTCAGATAAAGTCTGCGCACATTGATGGCTGTACACTTCTGGGGCATAAAGCCTGACTGATCAGTGTGAATGATGGAGATAACCTTGTTGAGTCTCAGAGCCAGGACTGTCGCTAGAATTTTAATATCGCTCTGTAAGAGCGAAATCGGCCTGTACGAACCCGGGTCAAGTGGGTCCTTACCTGGTTTTAAAAGGAGAACAATGCAAGCTCTGGTCATAGAGTCCGGCAAACACTGTTGTTCCCTGGCATAATTAAGAACCTTAAGCAGGCGTGGCAAAACTATACCCCCATACTGCTTGAAAATTTCCATGGGAAGACCATCGTCTCCCGGGGATTTAGAATTAGGAAAGACTGACAGCCTCCTGTAGTTCTTCCAATTTTCTTTCTCGTACATCACGGGACACAGAGCAGCATATTCATTACTAAATGGGTTATATGGAGTACCTTCAGGTGTGGACACTGGCAATCTCAAACAGGAAGTCCCCTCCCTATATAACCCCCTCCCATAGAGGAAGTACCTCAGTTTTTTCACCAGTGTCTTAGGTGTTGGTCACGGAATAGCTTTGCCTCCACATCCTTGGGATTAAGGCGGGCTAACCGGATCTGTCCAAGGAGCCTCATCAGTGCCAAAGTGGACAGTACCCGGGGCCCAAACCGTGGGGTTTTGCCTATAATGCTCCTCTCTAGAGGGCTGGACCCTGGGCCCAGGACTTGGAGTTTTCTAAACCAAAAGATCCTGTTTGCCAGGGTGCTGTATAGGTCCAGGACAGCGGCTCCTTCCAGGACCCCAGTGCCTGAAGGTCTACTACGCTACCCACGGAGATGGGAGAAGATTGGACCGTTTTGCAAAATGTCCTGCGGCATGGAGCAGGTAAGAGGGGAGCCTGCGGGACTTGGTTCGACAGCAGGCTCTCCAGGGGAGATCTTAAGAGCCCATTCACACCTTGGCGTTTTGTCGCCTGTAGCGCGACGCTTACAAACGCCAGAGGGATGATGAAAATACATTAAAGGCAATGGGGATGGTTCACATCTGAACGCTGTCGCGCATATCGCCCGTCGCCTGTAGTCAAAAAAAGTTCCGGACCCTTTTTTGTCGCGCAAATCGCGCGATTTGCGCGTATTTGAGCGTTTTTTTTTTTCCCATTGAAATACATGTAAATCGCCCGATACGCGTGTATTGCGCGACAACAAGCGTTTGAACGAGCGTTTTGACGCCACTGTTGCTCAAATTATACAGGAAATGTGAAATAAAAATATACATATCAAACAGGAAGTCCAAAAACCACCATTTTCCATAGCAGTATTTTCACACAGCAGCATGGATATGGATGCAGAGATGAGTGAAACCTCTCCCTCCTAGACCCAGAAAAATTTATTAGTATGATCAAGGAGCACCCCTGTCTATGACATTAAAGACCCAGCATACAGTCTGCGCACAGTTCGAAAGAGGGCATGGAACCAAATTGCCTCTCAGATTTTTGTTCACTGGAGTGACATCACAGAAAAGGATAAAAAAGGTAAACTCCTGCAAGCAGTTAAAAAATTCCATGATTGTAAACCCATGTTTTTTTGCTTTATCTACAGAAGACTATTTTGTTATTATATTCTCAAGACTGTGACATATGGTGAACACATCGTACACTTTTGACACAAATTTTAACGCCTTTCGCATTTTTTGCTCTAATGTGACTAGCAGGGAAATGCTAGGGGGTTTGAGGAAGGGAATGTGTAATCAATATAGTGTTTTTAACAGTGGCGGAAGGGTGTAGACTGGGGGAGGTGACAGAACTGTGTCACTATTTGCAAGAGACACAGATCGGTCTCCTCTCTCCCTCACATGATGCTGTAATTTTGTTAGCCGCCAATGAGAAATGATCTCATCTGTGTACATATGAGATCATCTCTAATGGGCCGCACAGATTTTCTATCAAACGGTCACTGAAATGTGTCTTTCACAGTGTTCTGTAATTTGATGTGTCCAATGTCCATGGCCAGCACAGAAGTTCCCCACTGGGCGCTCTGGAGCGCGTGAAGGTTCAGCCTTTTACAAATACGGACCACAACAGAAGTAGAAACACCCTGTGGCCGTTTATGTGCTGACGGCCGTCTTGAAGTGGTTAATATAAAATATCTATTGCCACCACCGTTGGAAGCACCTATGCTGCTGCGCCGACGAGCACAGATTTGGCCGTTTGCTAGCCTTTTATCCGGCCCTAGACACAACACCTTCCACAGTTCATGACACACTATCCCCCACCTTGACAACAACAATGGGGCACTGTACTGTAGTATTCACTGATAACAATAATGGTATACTATTCCACCTAGGAGGATTAGTATACCATCATTGTTATCAGTGAATAATACAGTACAGGGCCCCATTGAGGGGGTACTCCCCTTCCTAGTAGGCAGGACCCGGGACCAAGTAGGCAGGAATGAGGCGGGACCTAGTAGGCAGGACTGAGGCAGGACCCGTGAGTTGTTCTTCCCATCCTGACACTCTGACCCCAATTTGATAGCATAGGGATAATGCACCAAAAGTAAAAAAAAATCTCAAAATAAAATAAACATGAGACTTCTTAATACATCAATGAAATATTTTTATTGTATCACAACAGCATATGATTTATTGTTCAAAAAAAGTACAGCAAGCATTATAGTTTCCCCAAAAAAATATAATGTTAATAATTAAATACTATCCAGCTGCCATGGTACCTGTCCTGCAGGAGACATGAAATATGCGGCATACTGATCGCGGACATATGAACCCTGCCTGTTCCCACGGACACCAGTCCATTGAGCTCTTTCCATAGTCTCAGAAACAGGCTCTTCAAAATCAAAGCCATCGCGCTGCCTCACAAAGTTGTGCAAGGCACACGCAGCTTTGACAGCAGTGACGGCATTCTGCATGTTTAGCACTATCGGAGTGTGCAGGGAGCCGCCACTTATTGGCAAGTATACCAAAAGCGCATTCAACTACTCGCCGTGCTCTGGTTAGGCGGTAGTTGAACACGCTCCTCTCCTCTGTTAAACTATGACCCGAATAAGGCCGTAGGAGATTTGTCCCAAAGAAAAGGCCTCATCACCCACAAATACACTGGGTAGGGGAGGGCCATTTGTGCCTGGGAGTGGACTGCATTCTGGTAGGTCAAGATCATTTGTTCGCAGCATTTGACCAAAAGAAGAGTTCCCAAAGATAGTTGAGTCCGCGCTGCTGCCATATGACGCAATGTCTATATATGTAAAACAATAGTTTGCATCAGACACAGCCATCAATACAAATGAGAAATATTTCTTATAGTTAAAGAATTGGCTTCCACTTTTCATGGGCTTCACAATCCTGATGTGCTTCCATCTATTGCTCCGACACAATTGGGAAAGTTGCAGCGTTGCCAGAATACCTCCGCAATCTGTGCCCATTCCTGTGCAGTAGGTTTCTTGAAAACTACCTCCTGGAGAACCTCCCATATAGCAGAGCAGGTGTCACGTATGATGTAACTCGCTGTAGACTTGCCTATACGGAAGGCATAATGTAGACTTCCTAGGACTGTCCAGTCGATAAATACCTACAAAGAAAATAATATATATTATTTTATTTTGTTTTTGACAGTTAAACAGATAAAGGAAAAATGGAAGCATATACGTGACGCCTACATACGCTACCTGAGACAGATAAAAAAGAATACCAGGAGTGGAGCGGCGGCATGTGCCACGAAGGAGTACATACATGCAAAGGAATTGGAATTCCTTCGACCTTCAATGACTTTGGCGAGGTAAACTATTATCTGTACTAAGGACAGTAAACGAAATGGGTATACGTATATAATATATAATATGGGTTTATAATAACTCATTTATATTTTCAGGACTGAAAATAGCTGGGAGGAAGTAGCTCCAACCGCCCCTGTCGGGATGGATACAGGCAGCAGAAACTCCAGCGATCAGCCACTGGAGGGTCTGGAGCCGGAAAGCCAGTTGGCCAGTTGTTCGCAATCGACGACGCCAACACCTCTGGGAGAGGAGGAGTCAAGACCAAGGCCGTTACCGATTGTAGCTGCGAGGGGGACCAAAAGAAAGGCTCCGGATCAAGACCCAAATTTAAAACTAATGCTGGAGATAATGGCAGAAATGAAAGACAAAATGGGTAGTAATCAACTTTCATATGGAAACAAGTCTACCCAATGTCTAGCGGAACTAATCGACAGAGTTCCTAAAAGCCTACAGGCTGAAATGTTGGCTGGGACAATACGTTACATTGCCACCTTTATTCCACCAGAAGAAACCTTCCAAACCCCAGAACCACCAGCTATGGTCCCTATGCTAGACACACCCCGCAACATCAATCAGCACCAGCACTTCCTCATTTCACAGCACCACCTTTTCCCAGCCACCTACCTCAACCAAACACCACCTAACCCGACTCAGACGACAACAGTTTCTACCCACCCTCATCTACCAACACCACCTTCTGCATACACTTCCACAACACTTCCTGCTGTCACGCACCTGCATACGCAAACTTCAAAACTTTCAACTTACACACACCCACAGACGACACACTTCTGCCTACCATCCTTCGACTTCCAAACACTTTATCTGCCGACACAACCTCCTTACCCTTCTCGGACGACATTGACGTATTCTGATTTCCCACACCAGCCTACACTCCCACCTTACAATCACCAACCTACACCAACACCACCAACACCACCACCACCACCAGCAACACCACCTTCCCGTTGGCAGTATTCTACTCAATCCACTTCCGATTGGTCAGGTTTTGGCCAAGCCATACATTCTGGCATGTCAGTGGATGACACAGGGGAATCCCCTAGAAGTTTTCAGAATATTTAAACTGTTCTTTTCTATGAGCAACGTTTGCTTCAGTTCGTTTTTTAAAAAAAAAATAAAAAAAAAGTTATATTATTTGTTGAATAAAGTTTATGATATTCTTTCTAAAAAAATAAAAAAATTTGGACCTTCGAAAACGTGTGTTTTTTAATATTACATGCATATACAAATATATTTTTATTGGGTAGTGTATGCAATAGTGTTTCGTTTCTGTGTTAGGTTTCCGCCTATCACGGAGGCCCTCTCGTCATCGGACGAGGGGGCCTCCGTGATGGACGAACACTGAACATATAGGATGCTGAATGTTACGCCTATCAGGCAGGTCAGGAGATGTAATGGAGCAGGTATGGCATGTGATGGGGCACAGTCTGTGATGTAATGGGGCACAGTCTGTCATGTAATGGGGCACAGTCTGTCATGTAATGGGGCACAGTCTGTCATGTAATGGGGCACAGTCTGTCATGTAATGGGGCACAGTCTGTCATGTAATGGTGGCACCGTGAGGCGTGTCATGAATAGTAGGAAGGGGGTAGTCTTTTATATGGTGAGTATATCACTAAAACAAACTTTTTGGATGTAAAAATAGGGGGTCGTCTTGCACACAGTGGTCTTATACCACTGCAAATACGGTAGCTTTCTTTTGTGTTTTCTAAAATTTTGATTTAGATTTATTTTATGGGCACTAGTGCATCATTTTGTAAAAAGAAAAAAAAAGTATATCAGCACAAATTTGGCAAAGATTTTTTAACTTACCTCAGTGTGATGATAAGTCGCTCCACAGGTGGTATGCTATTGCGGAAAAAGGTGTCCATCTTCTGTAATCGACCGCTGAGTAGTTCAAGCAACTCATCGAAGCTGTTGTAATAAAAATAAATGGGGTTTTAAGCGGACAAAGAAAGGTACAATGTCAAAAACAATGAATAGAGTTACTTTTTACTAACCTTTTCATTGACATCCTAGTGTAGTCCAGAAATTTATCCTCATGCTCTCGGAGATCTTTAAAAAGGACCCAAAACTGGCCTGTCTCTTCCCGACCGGCAATAACAGGGTGGATCCAATATCTCCGTGCCCTCTTCCTTCTCCTCTGTCCCTGGTATAGCATATATGTGGTGGCAGTGGCTGCTGCCAGCAAACATGCCATCTCATCATTGCTCATTTTCAGTGTGGAGTCGAAAGCACAATGATGACCCGGAAGAGGTATATTCACACAGGAAGGGGAAAAAAATTTTCCTAGGATAGCAACAAGTGATGTCAGGAATGATAATTTTTCCTATTGGATTATGTGAAAAAGGACCATGTACCAAAACGTCGGAAGACGCGGTATGCAAACGCGCGCAAACGCGCATATACGCGCGACAAAACGACCAAAAAAACGTCGGAAAAAACGCCGGAAAAACGCCGCTATTGTCTACGTCTAGGTGTGAATGCAGCCATAGACTCATTTGTGTTGACCTTTTAGGTTTGTTTTGCTGACCACTGCAGAGTCATTCTCATTCAAATATGTATGTGTGTTTAACTGGTTGTTCAACCCCTTTTACTATAAGGCAAGTAAAGTTACCCTTTTATTTTACTATATTGACAGTGTGAGGTGTGTTTACTCATTTGGAGCCACAAGCTAAGAAGGTAACAACCTTGTTATATTGCTATTTCATGTTTCATATGTGTATTGTGGACCTAACCAAGTGGGGGACACAATACTGGTGTGCCAAAGGAGGGTCTGACCCGCTTAAAGGGGATGAATAAATTAAGTGAGAGTAGATCCCAAATCTAATCAGTGGCTCCTGTGGGGGTAGCGCTACATACAGTATCTCACAAAATGAGTACCCATACTACACCTCACATTTTTGTAAATATTTTATTATAGCTTTTTATGAGACAACACAGAAGAAATTTCACTTTGCGTACATGTAAGGTAGAGTATACAGCCTGTATACCAGTGTAAATTTGCTGTCCCTTCAAACTAACTCAACAGGCAGCCATTAATTTCTAAACCGCTGCGCTGG